>CM047809.1:34236896-34556430 GCA_026214975.1 Gentiana macrophylla
AAAGATAAAACACAAATTTCTACTCGTTATAAAGGGAAAACACAAATTTCCGGCGATGTCCACTCGTTATCGAGAAAAACCTTTTTTCTTCAAGGACAACTCGTTACCAGAGAGAAAACACGAATTTGAACTCGTTAATATGAAGAAAACATGAATTCGAACTCGTTACCAAAGATAAAACACAAATTTCTACTCGTTATAAAGGAAAACACAAATTTCGGCGATGTCCACTCGTTATCGGAGAGAAAAACCTTTTTCTTCAAGGACAACTCGTTACAGAGAAAAACACGAATTTGAACTCGTTAATATGAAGAAAACATGAATTCGAACTCGTTACCAAAGATAAAACACAAATTTCTACTCGTTATAAAGGGAAAACACAAATTTCCGCCGATGTCCACTCGTTATCGGAGAAAAAACTTTTTTCTTCAAGGACAACTCGTTACCAGAGAAAACACGAATTTGAACTCGTTAATATGAAGAAAACATGAATTCGAACTCGTTACCAAAGATAAAACACAAATTTCTACTCGTTATAAAGGAAAACACAAATTTCCGCGATGTCCACTCGTTATCGTGAGAAAAACCTTTTTTCTTCAAGGACAACTCGTTACCAGAGAAAAACACGAATTTGAACTCGTTAATATGAAGAAAACATGAATTCGAACTCGTTACCAAAGATAAAACACAAATTTCTACTCGTTATAAAGGGAAAACACAAATTTCCGGCGATGTCCACTCGTTATCAGAGAAAAACCTTTTTTCTTCAAGGACAACTCGTTACCAGAGAAAACACGAATTTGAACTCGTTAATATGAAGAAAACATGAATTCGAACTCGTTACCAAAGATAAAACACAAATTTCTACTCGTTATAAAGGGAAAACACAAATTTCCGCCGATGTCCACTCGTTATCAGAGAAAAACCTTTTTTTTCTTCAAGGACAACTCGTTACAGAGAAAAACACGAATTTGAACTCGTTAATATGAAGAAAACATGAATCGAACTCGTTACCAAAGATAAAACACAAATTTCTACTCGTTATAAAGGAAAACACAAATTTTCGGCGATGTCCACTGCTATATCGAGAAAAACCTTTTTTCTTCAAGGACAACTCGTTACCAGAGAAAAACTTAATTTGAACTCGTTAATATGAAGAAAACATGAATTCGAACTCGTTACCAAAGATAAAACACAAATTTCTACTCGTTATAAAGGAAAACACAAATTTTCGGCGATGTCCACTCGTTATCGAGAAAAACCTTTTTTTTCTTCAAGGACAACTTCGTTACCAGAGAAAAACACGAATTTGAACTCGTTAATATGAAGAAAACATGAATTGAACTCGTTACCAAAGATAAAACACAAATTTCTACTCGTTATAAAGGGAAAACACAAATTTCCGGCGATGTCCACTCGTTATCTGAGAAAAAAACCTTTTTTTTCTTCAAGGACAACTCGTTACCAGAGAAAAACACTAATTTGAACTCGTTAATATGAAGAAAACATGAATTGAACTCGTTACCAAAGATAAAACACAAATTTCTACTCGTTATAAAGGGAAAACACAAATTTCCGGCGATGTCCACTCGTTATCGGAGAAAAACCTTTTTTCTTCAAGGACAACTCGTTACCAGAGAAAAACACGAATTTGAACTCGTTAATATGAAGAAAACATGAATTCGAACTCGTTACCAAAGATAAAACACAAATTTCTACTCGTTATAAAAGGAAAACACAAATTTTCGGCGATGTCCACGTTATCGTGAGAAAAACCTTTTTTCTTCAAGGACAACTCGTTACCAGAGAAAAACACGAATTTGAACTCGTTAATATGAAGAAAACATGAATTCGAACTCGTTACCAAAGATAAAACACAAATTTCTACTCGTTATAAAGGGAAAACACAAATTTCCGGCGATGTCCACTCGTTATCAGAGAAAAAACCTTTTTTCTTCAAGGACAACTCGTTACCAGAGAAAAACACGAATTTGAACTCGTTAATATGAAGAAAACATGAATTGAACTCGTTACCAAAGATAAAACACAAATTTCTACTCGTTATAAAGGGAAAACACAAATTTCCGGCGATGTCCACTCGTTATCAGAGAAAAACCTTTTTTCTTCAAGGACAACTCGTTACCAGAGAAAAACACGAATTTGAACTCGTTAATATGAAGAAAACATGAATTCGAACTCGTTACCAAAGATAAAACACAAATTTCTACTCGTTATAAAGGGAAAACACAAATTTCCGGCGATGTCCACTGTTTAAGAGAAGAAAAACCTTTTTTCTTCAAGGACAACTCGTTACCAGAGAAAAACACGAATTTGAACTCGTTAATATGAAGAAAACATGAATTCGAACTCGTTACCAAAGATAAAACACAAATTTCTACTCGTTATAAAGGAAAACACAAATTTCCGGCGATGTCCACTGCTATATCGAGAAAAACCTTTTTTCTTCAAGGACAACTCGTTACAGAGAAAAACACGAATTTGAACTCGTTAATATGAAGAAAACATGAATTCGAACTCGTTACCAAAGATAAAACACAAATTTCTACTCGTTATAAAGGAAAACACAAATTTCCGGCGATGTCCACTCGTTATCAGAGAAAAACCTTTTTTCTTCAAGGACAACTCGTTACCAGAGAAAAACACGAATTTGAACTCGTTAATATGAAGAAAACATGAATTCGAACTCGTTACCAAAGATAAAACACAAATTTCTACTCGTTATAAAGGGAAAACACAAATTTCCGGCGATGTCCACTCGTTATCAGAGAGAAAAACCTTTTTTTTCTTCAAGGACAACTCGTTACAGAGAAAAACACTAATTTGAACTCGTTAATATGAAGAAAACATGAATTCGAACTCGTTACCAAAGATAAAACACAAATTTCTACTCGTTATAAAGGGAAAACACAAATTTCCGGCGATGTCCACTCGTTATCAGAGAAAAACCTTTTTTCTTCAAGGACAACTCGTTACCAGAGAAAACACGAATTTGAACTCGTTAATATGAAGAAAACATGAATTCGAACTCGTTACCAAAGATAAAACACAAATTTCTACTCGTTATAAAGGGAAAACACAAATTTCCGGCGATGTCCACTGCTATCGAGAAAAACCTTTTTTCTTCAAGGACAACTCGTTACAGAGAAAAACACGAATTTGAACTCGTTAATATGAAGAAAACATGAATTGAACTCGTTACCAAAGATAAAACACAAATTTCTACTCGTTATAAAGGAAAACACAAATTTCCGCGATGTCCACTCGCTATCGAGAGAAAAACCTTTTTTTCTTCAAGGACAACTCGTTACAGAGAAAAACACGAATTTGAACTCGTTAATATGAAGAAAACATGAATTCGAACTCGTTACCAAAGATAAAACACAAATTTCTACTCGTTATAAAGGAAAACACAAATTTCCGGCGATGTCCACTCGTTATCGAGAAAAACTTTTTTTTCTTCAAGGACAACTCGTTACTGTGAGAAAAACACGAATTTGAACTCGTTAATATGAAGAAAACATGAATTCGAACTCGTTACCAAAGATAAAACACAAATTTCTACTCGTTATAAAGGAAAACACAAATTTCCGGCGATGTCCACTCGTTATCAGAGAAAAAACCTTTTTTCTTCAAGGACAACTCGTTAACAGAGAAAAACACGAATTTGAACTCGTTAATATGAAGAAAACATGAATTCGAACTCGTTACCAAAGATAAAACACAAATTTCTACTCGTTATAAAGGAAAACACAAATTTCCGGCGATGTCCACTCGTTATCGAGAAAAACCTTTTTTCTTCAAGGACAACTCGTTACAGAGAAAAACACGAATTTGAACTCGTTAATATGAAGAAAACATGAATTCGAACTCGTTACCAAAGATAAAACACAAATTTCTACTCGTTATAAAGGAAAACACAAATTTCCGGCGATGTCCACTCGTTATCGAGAAAAACCTTTTTTCTTCAAGGACAACTCGTTACGAGAGAAAACACGAATTTGAACTCGTTAATATGAAGAAAACATGAATTCGAACTCGTTACCAAAGATAAAACACAAATTTCTACTCGTTATAAAGGGAAAACACAAATTTCCGGCGATGTCCACTCGTTATCAGAGAAACCTTTTTTTTCTTCAAGGACAACTCGTTACCAGAGAAAAACACGAATTTGAACTCGTTAATATGAAGAAAACATGAATTCGAACTCGTTACCAAAGATAAAACACAAATTTCTACTCGTTATAAAGGAAAACACAAATTTCCGGCGATGTCCACTCGTTATCAGTGAGAAAACCTTTTTTTCTTCAAGGACAACTCGTTACCAGAGAAAAACACGAATTTGAACTCGTTAATATGAAGAAAACATGAATTCGAACTCGTTACCAAAGATAAAACACAAATTTCTACTCGTTATAAAGGAAAACACAAATTTTTCGCGATGTCCACTGTTATCGAGAAAAACCTTTTTTTCTTCAAGGACAACTCGTTACCAGAGAAAAACACGAATTTGAACTCGTTAATATGAAGAAAACATGAATTGAAACTCGTTACCAAAGATAAAACACAAATTTCTACTCGTTATAAAGGGAAAACACAAATTTCCGGCGATGTCCACTCGTTATCAGAGAAAAAACCTTTTTTTCTTCAAGGACAACTCGTTACAGAGAAAAACACGAATTTGAACTCGTTAATATGAAGAAAACATGAATTCGAACTCGTTACCAAAGATAAAACACAAATTTCTACTCGTTATAAAGGGAAAACACAAATTTCCGGCGATGTCCACTCGTTATTAATTTAGGAGAGAAAACCTTTTTTCTTCAAGGACAACTCGTTACAGAGAAAAACACGAATTTGAACTCGTTAATATGAAGAAAACAAGAATTCGAACTCGTTACCAAAGATAAAACACAAATTTCTACTCGTTATAAAGGGAAACACAAGTTTCCGGCGATTTCCACTCGTTATCAGAGAAAAACCCTTTTTTCTTCAAGGACAACTCGTTACCAGAGAAAAACACGAATTTGAACTCGTTAATATGAAGAAAACATGAATTCGAACTCGTTACCAAAGATAAAACACAAATTTCTACTCGTTATAAAGGGAAAACACAAATTTCCGGCGATGTCCACTCGTTATCGAGAAAAACCTTTTTTCTTCAAGGACAACTCGTTACCAGAGAAAAACACGAATTTGAACTCGTTAATATGAAGAAAACATGAATTCGAACTCGTTACCAAAGATAAAACACAAATTTCTACTCGTTATAAAGGGAAAACACAAATTTCGGCGATGTCCACTGCGTTATCGAGAAAAAACCTTTTTTCTTCAAGGACAACTCGTTACCAGAGAAAAACACGAATTTGAACTCGTTAATATGAAGAAAACATGAATTCGAACTCGTTACCAAAGATAAAACACAAATTTCTACTCGTTATAAAGGGAAAACACAAATTTCGGCGATGTCCACTCGTTATCAGAGAGAAAAACCTTTTTTCTTCAAGGACAACTCGTTACCAGAGAAAAACACGAATTTGAACTCGTTAATATGAAGAAAACATGAATTGAACTCGTTACCAAAGATAAAACACAAATTTCTACTCGTTATAAAGGGAAAACACAAATTTCGGCGATGTCCACTCGTTATCAGAGAAAAAACCTTTTTTTCTTCAAGGACAACTCGTTACAGAGAAAAACACGAATTTGAACTCGTTAATATGAAGAAAACATGAATTCGAACTCGTTACCAAAGATAAAACACAAATTTCTACTCGTTATAAAGGGAAAACACAAATTTCGGCGATGTCCACTCGTTATCAGAGAAAAAACCTTTTTTCTTCAAGGACAACTCGTTACCAGAGAAAAACACGAATTTGAACTCGTTAATATGAAGAAAACATGAATTCGAACTCGTTACCAAAGATAAAACACAAATTTCTACTCGTTATAAAGGGAAAACACAAATTTCCGGCGATGTCCACTCGTTATCCGAGAAAAACCTTTTTTCTTCAAGGACAACTCGTTACCAGAGAAAAACACGAATTTGAACTCGTTAATATGAAGAAAACATGAATTCGAACTCGTTACCAAAGATAAAACACAAATTTCTACTCGTTATAAAGGGAAAACACAAATTTCCAGCGATGTCCACTCGTTATCAGAGAAAAAACCTTTTTTTCTTCAAGGACAACTCGTTACCAGAGAAAAACACGAATTTGAACTCGTTAATATGAAGAAAACATGAATTCGAACTCGTTACCAAAGATAAAACACAAATTTCTACTCGTTATAAAGGGAAAACACAAATTTCGGCGATGTCCACTCGTTATCGAGAGAAAAACCTTTTTTTCTTCAAGGACAACTCGTTACAGAGAAAAACACGAATTTGAACTCGTTAATATGAAGAAAACATGAATTCGAACTCGTTACCAAAGATAAAACACAAATTTCTACTCGTTATAAAGGAAAACACAAATTTCCGGCGATGTCCACTCGTTATCAGAGAAAAACCTTTTTTTCTTCAAGGACAACTCGTTACCAGAGAAAAACACGAATTTGAACTCGTTAATATGAAGAAAACATGAATTCGAACTCGTTACCAAAGATAAAACACAAATTTCTACTCGTTATAAAGGGAAAACACAAATTTTCGGCGATGTCCACTCGTTATCAGAGAAAAAACCTTTTTTTCTTCAAGGACAACTCGTTACCAGAGAAAAACACGAATTTGAACTCGTTAATATGAAGAAAACATGAATTCGAACTCGTTACCAAAGATAAAACACAAATTTCTACTCGTTATAAAGGAAAACACAAATTTCGGCGATGTCCACTCGTTATCAGAGAAAAAAACTTTTTTTTCTTCAAGGACAACTCGTTACCAGAGAAAACACGAATTTGAACTCGTTAATATGAAGAAAACATGAATTCGAACTCGTTACCAAAGATAAAACACAAATTTCTACTCGTTATAAAGGAAAACACAAATTTCGCGATGCGATGTCCACTCGTTATCGAGAAAAACCTTTTTTCTTCAAGGACAACTCGTTACCAGAGAAAAACACGAATTTGAACTCGTTAATATGAAGAAAACATGAATTCGAACTCGTTACCAAAGATAAAACACAAATTTCTACTGTTATAAAGGGAAAACACAAATTTCGGCGATGTCCACTCGTTATCAGAGAAAAAACTTTTTTCTTCAAGGACAACTCGTTACAGAGAAAAACACGAATTTGAACTCGTTAATATGAAGAAAACATGAATTCGAACTCGTTACCAAAGATAAAACACAAATTTCTACTCGTTATAAAGGGAAAACACAAATTTCCGGCGATGTCAACTCGTTATCAGAGAAAAGACCTTTTTTTTTCTTCAAGGACAACTCGTTACTAGAGAAAAACACGAATTTGAACTCTTTAATATGAAGAAAACATGAATTCGAACTCGTTACCAAAGATAAAACACAAATTTCTACTCGTTATAAAGGAAAACACAAATTTCGGCGATGTCCACTCGTTATCGTGAGAAAAACCTTTTTTCTTCAAGGACAACTCGTTACCAGAGAAAAACACGAATTTGAACTCGTTAATATGAAGAAAACATGAATTCGAACTCGTTACCAAAGATAAAACACAAATTTCTACTCGTTATAAAGGAAAACACAAATTTCCGGCGATGTCCACTCGTTATCAGAGAAAAACCTTTTTTTCTTCAAGGACAACTCGTTACCAGAGAAAAACACGAATTTGAACTCGTTAATATGAAGAAAACATGAATTCGAACTCGTTACCAAAGATAAAACACAAATTTCTACTCGTTATAAAGGAAAACACAAATTTCGGCGATGTCCACTCGTTATCGAGAAAAACCTTTTTTTCTTCAAGGACAACTCGTTACAGAGAAAAACACGAATTTGAACTCGTTAATATGAAGAAAACATGAATTCGAACTCGTTACCAAAGATAAAACACAAATTTCTACTCGTTATAAAGGGAAAACACAAATTTCCGGCGATGTCCACTCGTTATCAGAGAAAAAACCTTTTTTCTTCAAGGACAACTCGTTACCAGAGAAAAACACGAATTTGAACTCGTTAATATGAAGAAAACATGAATTCGAACTCGTTACCAAAGATAAAACACAAATTTCTACTCGTTATAAAGGAAAACACAAATTTCCGGCGATGTCCACTCGTTATCAGAGAAAAACCTTTTTTCTTCAAGGACAACTCGTTACCAGAGAAAAACACGAATTTGAACTCGTTAATATGAAGAAAACATGAATTCGAACTCGTTACCAAAGATAAAACACAAATTTCTACTCGTTATAAAGGAAAACACAAATTTTCGGCGATGTCCACTCGTTATCGAGAAAAACCTTTTTTCTTCAAGGACAACTCGTTACAGAGAGAAAACACAATTTGAACTCGTTAATATGAAGAAAACATGAATTCGAACTCGTTACCAAAGATAAAACACAAATTTCTACTCGTTATAAAGGGAAAACACAAATTTCGGCGATGTCCACTCGTTATCGAGAGAAAAACCTTTTTTCTTCAAGGACAACTCGTTACAAGAGAGAAAAACATGAATTTGAACTCGTTAATATGAAGAAAACATGAATTCGAACTCGTTACCAAAGATAAAACACAAATTTCTACTCGTTATAAAGGGAAAACACAAATTTCCGGCGATGTCCACTCGTTATCAGAGAGAAAAACCTTTTTTTCTTCAAGGACAACTCGTTACAGAGAAAAACACAAATTTGAACTCGTTAATATGAAGAAAACATGAATTCGAACTCGTTACCAAAGATAAAACACAAATTTCTACTCGTTATAAAGGGAAAACACAAATTTCCGGCGATGTCCACTCGTTATCGAGAAAAACCTTTTTTCTTCAAGGACAACTCGTTACAGAGAAAAACACGAATTTGAACTCGTTAATATGAAGAAAACATGAATTCGAACTCGTTACCAAAGATAAAACACAAATTTCTACTCGTTATAAAGGAAAACACAAATTTCCGGCGATGTCCACTCGTTATCAGAGAGAAAAACCTTTTTTCTTCAAGGACAACTCGTTACCACAAAGAAAAACACGAATTTGAACTCGTTAATATGAAGAAAACATGAATTTGAACTCGTTACCAAAGATAAAACACAAATTTCTACTCGTTATAAAGGAAAACACAAATTTCCGGCGATGTCCACTCGTTATCGAGAGAAAAAACCTTTTTTTCTTCAAGGACAACTCGTTACCAGAGAAAAACACGAATTTGAACTCGTTAATATGAAGAAAACATGAATTCGAACTCGTTACCGAAGATAAAACACAAATTTCGACTCGTTATAAAGGGAAACACAAATTCCGGCGATGTCAACTCGTTATTAGAGAAAAAACATTTTTCTCTTCAAGGACAACTCGTTACCAGAGAAAAACACGAATTTGAACTCGTTAATATGAAGAAAACATGAATTCGAACTCGTTACCAAAGATAAAACACAAATTTCTACTCGTTATAATGGGTAACACAAATTTCCGTCGATGTCCACTCGTTATCAGAGAAAAAACCTTTTTTTCTTCAAGGAAAACTCGTTACCAGAGAAAAACACGAATTTGAACTCGTTAATATGAAGAAAACATGAATTTGAACTCGTTACCAAAGATAAAACACAAATTTCTACTCGTTATAAAGGGAAAACACAAATTTCCGGCGATGTCCACTCGTTATCGAGAGAAAAACTTTTTTTTCTTCAAGGACAACTCGTTACCAGAGAAAAACACGAATTTGAACTCGTTAATATGAAGAAAACATGAATTTGAACTCGTTACCAAAGATAAAACACAAATTTCTACTCGTTATAAAGGAAAACACAAATTTCCGGCGATGTCCACTCGTTATCAGAGAAAAAAACCTTTTTTTCTTCAAGGACAACTCGTTACGAGAGAAAAACATGAATTTGAACTCGTTAATATGAAGAAAACATGAATTTGAACTCGTTACCAAAGATAAAACACAAATTTCTACTCGTTATAAAGGGAAAACACAAATTTCCGGCGATGTCCACTCGTTATCGAGAGAAAAACCTTTTTTCTTCAAGGACAACTCGTTACCAGAGAAAAACACGAATTTGAACTCGTTAATATGAAGAAAACATGAATTTGAATTCGTTACCAAAGATAAAACACAAATTTCTACTCGTTATAAAGGGAAAAAAACACAAATTTCCGGCGATGTCCACTCGTTATCAGAGAAAAACCTTTTTTCTTCAAGGACAACTCGTTACCAGAGAAAAACATGAATTTGAACTCGTTAATATGAAGAAAACATGAATTTGAACTCGTTACCAAAGATAAAACACAAATTTCTACTCGTTATAAAGGGAAAACACAAATTTCTGGTGATGTCCACTCGTTATCAGAGAAAAAACCTTTTTTTCTTCAAGGACAACTCGTTACCAGAGAAAAACATGAATTTGAACTCGTTAATATGAAGAAAACATGAATTGAAACTCGTTACCAAAGATAAAACACAAATTTCTACTCGTTATAAAAGGAAAACACAAATTTCCGCGATGTCCACTCGTTATCAGAGGAAAAACCTTTTTTCTTCAAGGACAACTCGTTACCAGAGAAAAACATGAATTTGAACTCGTTAATATGAAGAAAACATGAATTCGAACTCGTTACCAAAGATAAAACACAAATTTCTACTCGTTATAAAGGAAAACACAAATTTCCGGCGATGTCCACTCGTTATCAGAGAAAAAACCTTTTTTCTTCAAGGACAACTCGTTACAGAGAAAAACATGAATTTGAACTCGTTAATATGAAGAAAACATGAATTGAACTCGTTACCAAAGATAAAACACAAATTTCTACTCGTTATAAAGGAAAACACAAATTTCGGCGATGTCCACTCGTTATCGAGAGAAAAACCTTTTTTCTTCAAGGACAACTCGTTACCGAGAAAAACATGAATTTGAACTCGTTAATATGAAGAAAACATGAATTCGAACTCGTTACCAAAGATAAAACACAAATTTCTACTCGTTATAAAGGAAAACACAAATTTCGGCGATGTCCACTGCGTTATCGAGAGAAAAACCTTTTTTCTTCAAGGACAACTCGTTACCCATGAGAAAAACATGAATTTGAACTCGTTAATATGAAGAAAACATGAATTCGAACTCGTTACCAAAGATAAAACACAAATTTCTAATCGTTATAAAGGAAAACACAAATTTCGGCGATGTCCACTCGTTATCGAGAAAAACCTTTTTTCTTCAAGGACAACTCATTCCCAGAGAAAAACATGAATTTGAACTCGTTAATATGAAGAAAACATGAATTTGAACTCGTTACCAAAGATAAAACACAAATTTCTACTCGTTATAAAGGAAAACACAAATTTCGGCGATGTCCACTCGTTATCGAGAGAAAAACCTTTTTTCTTCAAGGACAACTCGTTACCGAGAAAAACATGAATTTGAACTCGTTAATATGAAGAAAACATGAATTCGAACTCGTTACCAAAGATAAAACACAAATTTCTACTCGTTATAAAGGAAAACACAAATTTCGGCGATGTCCACTCGTTATCAGAGAAAAAACCTTTTTTCTTCAAGGACAACTCGTTACCAGAGAAAAACACGAATTTGAACTCGTTAATATGAAGAAAACATGAATTCGAACTCGTTACCAAAGATAAAACACAAATTTCTACTCGTTATAAAGGAAAACACAAATTTCGGCGATGTCCCACTCGTTATCGAGAGAAAAAACTTTTTTCTTCAAGGATAACTCATTACCAGAGAAAAACACGAATTTTAACTCGTTAATATGAAGAAAACATGAATTTGAACTCGTTACCAAAGATAAAACACAAATTTCTACTCGTTATAAAGGAAAACACAAATTTCGGCGATGTCCACTCGTTATCGAGAGAAAAACTTTTTTCTTCAAGGACAACTCGTTACCAAGAGAAAAACACGAATTTGAACTCGTTAATATGAAGAAAACATGAATTCGAACTCGTTACCAAAGATAAAACACAAATTTCTACTCGTTATAAAGGAAAACACAAATTTCGGCGATGTCCACTCGTTATCGAGAGAAAAATTTTTTTCTTCAAGGACAACTCGTTACAGAGAAAAACACGAATTTGAACTCGTTAATATGAAGAAAACATGAATTCGAACTCGTTACCAAAGATAAAACACAAATTTCTACTCGTTATAAAGGAAAACACGAATTTCGGCGATGTCCACTCGTTATCGAGAGAAAAACCTTTTTTCTTCAAGGACAACTCGTTACCAGAGAAAAAAACGAATTTGAACTCGTTAATATGAAGAAAACATGAATTCGAACTCGTTACCAAAGATAAAACACAAATTTCTACTCGTTATAAAGGAAAACACAAATTTCCGGCGATGTCCACTCGTTATCGAGAGAAAAACCTTTTTTCTTCAAGGACAACTCGTTACTAGAGAAAAACATGAATTTGAACTCGTTAATATGAAGAAAACATGAATTCGAACTCGTTACCAAAGAAAAACACAAATTTCTACTCGTTATAAAGGGAAAACACAAATTTCCGGCGATGTCCACTCGTTATCAGAGAAAAAAACCTTTTTTCTTCAAAGACAACTCGTTACCAGAGAAAAACATGAATTTGAACTCGTTAATATGAAGAAAACATGAATTCGAACTCGTAACCAAAGATAAAACACAAATTTCTACTCGTTATAAAGGGAAAACACAAATTTCCGGCGATGTCCACTCGTTATCAGAGAAAAAACCTTTTTTTCTTCAAGGGCAACTCGTTACTGTTAAGGGTGATTTTATACGTTTTATAAGGATATATTTTATATCAATTTCCCCCATATTCATATGTTTCTCATAGAAATCGAGCTTTATATTGAAATATTGAGCAAATGGGTTTTAAAAGTCTTTAAGTGTAAACTTGAGCTAATTTCGTGATTTTATTGGTAGTTATCTTTGGTTTTACACTTTCCGTGTTCTTATGGTTTTGAAGGTACATTTACATGTCATGGAGAGGGATGAAAGGAGCTTAAAAGATGTTCAAGTGATGATTTGCATGGAAGGAAAGAGATAGAGATGAAGTTGGAATGAAGATCAAGATGAATTTGGAAGAAAAAGAGTCTGAACGGGCGTCCAAGTCCCGTCCAGAGTGGACCGGCATCCAAATAAGTGGACTGGCGTCCAGGAGAGGAAATTTGATACAGAGAGTTTGGACGCTGAGTGGACGAGCGTCTGGAGCAGTCCAAAGCAGTTGAACTGGCGTCCAAAAGGTCTGGACGGGCGTCCAACACCGACATAGCAGCAGCCGACCTATTTTTCCTATAAATAGCAGCGTGATTTCAACCCTAAAACACACATTATTGACTCTTATTGATACATAATCATTAGAGAAAAACCCTAGGCGGCCCCAGCCCCCTTTGGGGAGGCTGGGGTTGCGGATTAGTTAGGTTTTTATTTTCGTTTTCTATTCTTGTTCGATTCATGGTGTTGTCCTTCAAGCTGTGAACTGGAGCATCCATGGTTACTTTTCAGCAGCATTTTTGATTTCTCTCTTGGATAATCTTGTGAGTGATTTTATTTAGAGTTTGTATCTTTCCTTTGTTTATTTGTTTATGCTATCGATATCGGAAGATGAATTGCTGTTTGATGTTTACCGTATGATGGAAATCGGTGTAAACCTTAGATCACCATAGGAAAGATTAGACTTTTAACCTTGACATAGCGGAAGTTGATAGGTTAGATTTCTAGGTTGTTAGATCTAATAAATCTTGCACCTTGTTTTGAGAGCGTTAATCTCTACAGATCGGAAGATGATGAGATTGATAGACGGATTACTTACGGAAGTAGGAATTCATACCTTTGATTAGGTGAACCACAACTTTGATTGAATCATCATAAGATAATCTAGGGAAGAATTAAGGGTTGCGGGATGGTGGATCATGTTTGTTCTATGTTGATTTGCTTCAGTCGTTATCATGATAGTTAGTTTTATTGTTTTCTTAGCTGTAGTTTTATTTTCTTTTCTTTTGTTCGCAACGATATTTTCCTGGCTTTGGACTGACAATCCTCTGTCCAGTTTATTTTCCGTTTTAGTTTAGGTTTAGTAATAAATAGTAGTGACAATTTTAGAAGAATTAATAAGAACTAGATTAAACAACCTCGATTCCCTGAGATCGACTCCGGTATTAATCGCTATACTACGATCCCTACACTTGGGGAATACCGGATTTATAAATTTTATTACTTGTTTGTTTTGTTAGATAAAATCCGTGACAAGTTTTTGGCGCCGTTGCCGGGGAATCGGTGCGGTTGTCCAGTTCATTATTAATTTTTTCTAAGGTTGTTCTGTTTGGTTTTTCGTAGGTAGTTTGTGTTATCTAGTGATTATTAATTTTTCATAGGTTTGTGTTTAGGTTCCAATTAGGGTTTTGTTTAGTTTTCGTGTTTTGTTTGGACCTGTTTTCGTGTTTAGAAGCGTTTATGTGCTTCAGTTTGAACGTAAACGGGCGTCCTGAGCTATTGGACGTCCGTCCGTCCAAATCTGATCGTCTCTGTTTGTGTTTTACCCAGGCAGACGAAAGCGCCCAAAGAAACGGGACGCCCGTCTGTTTCTTTCTCCAGGCAGACGTCCGTCTCAAAGAACTTGGACGCCCGCCTGGCCTTGTCTGTCACCGCTTTTTTATTTATTTTTGTTTTAGGTAGATATCGTGGTCTAGGGTTTCTGTTTTTCGTAGGTAGGTTTCTGTTCGGTAAAAACGTGTTTTAAATTTATAATTACCGGAACACCCCAAGTATAAGGTTCGTAGTAAAGGGTGTTACCGGGTCGTCCTAAGGGAGTCGAATGTTAATCGGATTAAGGTGCAGTATTATATTTACTATGTCACGAATTATTATCTCAAACTAGGGTTTATACTATCTATAATATAAAAACGAAGAACAGTGGGTAAAATCACAGAAAACAGAAAAACTTAGAACTTGACGGGCGTCCGCTAGAGGTGGACGGCGTCCGATACGTCTTTGGAAAGCAGAAAAATATGCAGAAAACACACTAAAATTCTGGAAATAACTAAACGTAGCAATAACAATCAATACGAACGAATTTGTTTATCAGATAATTAAAAGAACAGTAGAATAACTAGGATCAACCACGTAACAATCACACAACCACTTTATGATCCGAATATGATTTTATTGGTTTGATCAATCTCAAAACCGATTAAATTCCTTTAACTCAATTCCTAGGGTTTTTTTTCTTTTCCAAGTAAAACAATTAGACATACATCACATGATCATAAATTTGTTCCCAAATTACTTAACCCAATTAACAACACATGATTCCTCAAAATATTGTTAATTGTATCGATTGAAAAAAGTTCTATTGATGAATTATATTTCCATACAAATTCCACTCAACATATGGCTTTATTGATATTCCTATCTAACAAAACACTTAACAATCAAATCAAATAACAATTGATAAATAAAATTCAATATTCGAATTCATAAACAAAGATAACCTAACAATCCGTGGTTGTGGTGATGTTGATGTGGTATCCTCCCGCTATTCTACCGTGATGTGCTTAGCCTTCCATCCTTGTGATGATCCAAGACATGATTGAAGGGAAGATACTCATAATTTTTTAGGATTTGGTGCGGCTCCTCCAAGGGTGGAATATGCGGCTGTATGTTGTATGTATTAGGGTTGAAATAACACGCCTATTTATAGAATTCTGAGGCGGCTAGGTCAAAAACGGCCTTTGGGCGCCCGTCTGGAGGGGTGGACGCCGATCCAAAGTGCAAAACTTATTTGAGTCGGGCGAAGTGGGGTTGGACGACGCGTCTATGCAAAATTGGGCAAAATCAGGCGCTTGATCCACTAAAAATCTGTCAATCACGAATCAAAATTCTTCCGGTGGGCGCTTGATCCACTATTTCGACGCCCGCCCGTCAGGACGGGACATCAAACGCACGTTCATCTTTCGGACGCTTGATTCAATACCAGACGTTCGTCCAGCATGCCTTCAAATTCGACCTTTCATCTCTATCTCTTTATTCTTCAGCTCCCAATCTTCAAAGCACGATTACACACTTTAAATCAACTTTTCCTCAGCCACATTTAACACCTGCACGTCATTGAAAACATACCAAAGTGTAACACAACTCAAACCAACATAAAATCATCATTTTAAGCACGTAATTGGCGCGTTTAACACTTTTTATAACTCTACAACCATTTCTTCAATTTGTTCATTTAATACATAATTTTCTATAAAAATTACTAAAACACGGGGATTATTGTTATGAAATATTACGATATAAATCATAAAATTCACCGAGAACAACTCCCCCACACTTAGCTTTTTGTTCGTCCCGAACAAAACAATCAAAACTAGCTCACGTTAAATGTAATCCAAATAGATCTCTAACTCACGTAACAGAAGATACAACAACTATAGCAAGTAATACCATCATAGAGATAGATTCGGTGTATGTGTGACAAGCCCTTTTCAAATTTAACAAGCCTTTCAAAGAAATATCCTCTCAAAAATCCAATGACCATCCTAGATATAGGCAGTAATAGCTCCACTCAAAGCCTTCCCACGCACTGAGTAGGATAATCCCTACAGCATATCATGCGGCTCTACTGGGTATAAGATCCATGATAACAAAGACTTCACTTTATTTTTATTCATCATTTTCAAAATTTTCAAATTTGACGCATATCAGAATGAGCTCTTACCCGTCATAGTAGAGTAGGACATTTCGTGATAATCCCCTACCTACTCAAATCATAAGGTAGCTTTTCCTGACTGTCGTGAGCTATTGGTCATCATAGTGGAATAGGACATACGTGGTATACCCTACCTCACTCAAATCATCGACCAGCTTCCGACAAACGTATTTATTATGATTGCTTATTCATTCACTTTTTTCAAGACATAAGTTACATCTCACTCATCACATTCGAACTTTATGATATTCACAGCACACGGTCTAACTAAGGTGTTACTATACTGATCTTACTAAGATAAATCACTAAAACAATGAAAGGATATAGTTCAAAAATCTTGCTTCAAAATCAAAGGCTCTCGTGAACGTGAAGAATGAATACTAGCTCCATGAAAGTAAAGACATGCTATAATTATCTCACTAAGTCACATACTATCATCGTTAGAAAACTACAACTAGCAAGCATTTAGTTTCAATCACATGCTCGAGATTCACAAAAATTTTAAATTTGCTCGAAATTCAACATTCACTCATATCTCAAAGGATATAGCATGAAAACATACCCAATTTACCCCCCCACACTTAAATCACATTATGTCCTCAGAATGTGCAAATAAAAGAAAAGAATACTTAGCTGGTTTCAAAGTGGTTGTCGGGTGTAGGTTGGTGAGTGGTCGAGCCATAACATGAATGTACCGCTGCAGCTCGTATCACGAACAGACAACACTAAAAGTGATAACTGGCAAAAACTGCTCAACAGTATCTGCAACACTCGACATAGCATATAATCTCGGGGTACAAGGGGCATATGAGTAAACATGTATACACACGGAAATGGGCAAATAAAGCATTCACAAATAGGACAGGGATACCCAACACAAAAATCCCCAAGGTTTTATTCCTAATGCCCTAAAAACTTAACTAAAAATGAACTTAAAAGACTAGGCTGCCTCCTAGGAGCGCTTCTTTATTGTCATTAGCTTGACAAAGATCTCAAAATCAACCCGGATCGGGCCACTTTGGTTTGATCAGGGCTACTTCTTTATCAGAGTCAGAGTGGAGAGCATCGGTGTGGTCACACAACAACAACAAGTCAAGTCTTGCGACTAAGTCTTGTACTTTAGCCATCCAGACAACACGATTCTCTTCTTTATGTTGTTGCTTAATCTTGGCACCGGCATACTAATGGGTGCAGGAGTCGTGGTAGAAGCATCTTTAAGATGTAGGGCAATAATGTCATCATCCGAATTAAAGAAGTCGGATGGGATCTCATCACAAATCAGCACATCAGTCATGTCAACCACCTTCTGAAAGTATAGGACTTCAGGTGCTTCATAAGGCTGTCCGAAATACTTTTTCAATCTATGACCATTTACTTTAAAAGGTTGACCGTTGTACCCTTTTAAGGAGATCACTCCACCCGGATGAACTTCAACAATTTCAAAGGGTCCGGACCATCTGGACTTAAGCTTGCCAAACAAGCGGATGTAATCTGGTGTTGTAAAGCAAAGCCATCTCTCCTACCTTGAAATCTCTATCTTTTATCCGGGCATCGTGGGCGCCTTTGTTCTCTCCTTGCTCAGCTTGGCATTCTCGTAGGCCACGAGTGCGAATTCGTCGAGCTCATGTAGTTGCAGTAATCTTTTCTCCCCGCAGAGCTGGCTATCGAAGTTCAAGTATTTAATAGCCCAATAAGCTCTGTGCTCCAGCTCGACTGGTAGATGGCATGCCTTGCCGTAAACCATTTGAAAGGCGGCGTACCTATAGGGGTCTTGAGCGAGTGCGATAAGCCCAGAGTGTCGTCGTCCAACTTGGACTCAGTTGGATCTATTAGAATTCACCGTTTTCTCCAAAATCCGCTTTAGACTTCATTTGCTTACCTCGACTTGGCCCTTTGGTTTGGGGGTGGTATGGTGTACCAATTCTATGCTTGACACCATATTTCTCAAGAATTTTATCCAGTGGTGCGTTACAGAAATGCGAACCTTCATCACTGATAAGGGCTCTAGGACAGCCAAATCTAGTAAAGATATTCTTTTGCAAGAATTTCTTTACAACTTTGTGATCATTGGTTTGGGTGGCTATAGCCTCTACCCACTTGGAAACATAGTCAACGCAGACTAGGATATATTTATTACCGCACGATGATGGGAAAGGTCCCATGAAATCGATGCCCCACACGTCGAAGACTTCACATTCCAAGATAGGCCTCAAAGGCATCTCCATCCTATTATCGAGCCTCCTACTCTTTGACATCTATCACGGCCTTTGCAAAAGGCTTGGCGTCTTTGAGCGAGTAGGCGGTAAAATCCGGCTTGAAGGATTTTCATAGCGAGTCTTTGGTGCTCCGTAGTGTCCACCAGCGAGGACCACTATGACATTGCTCTAAGATATCCAATTGTTCATGTTCGAACACATCTTACGAGCAACCCGTCTTTGCGGACTTTAAACAAATGTGGATCCTCCCATACGAGATACTTCAAGTCACTGAAAAACTTCTTCTTTTCCTGATACGTCATCTCTTCTAAATGCCCAGTCGCTAAGTAATTGACGTAATCAGCATACCACGGCCTCACATTCTCTAGTCTCATTAATTGCTCAGTCGGAAAGTCAATGCCTATTTCCTTAGGATTTTCGTCACCCTCGTTCACTAGGCGAGATAAGTGGTCAGCCACAACATTATCACTACCTTTCTTGTCCTTAATTTCAAGGTCAAATTCCTGTAGTATCAGAATCCATCTGAGTAACCTTGGTTTAGCGTCTGCTTTGCCCATAAGGTAGCGTAGTGCTGCGTGATCTGTCCACACCATCACTTTGGACCCTAAAAGATAACTTCTGAATTTGTCAATAGCAAAAACGACTGCCAAGAATTCTTTCTCGGTAGTGGCGTAATTGCATTGAGCTGGGTTCAAAGTTCGGCTCGCATAGTAAATCGGCCTGAACTTTTATCAATTCGCGCCTAGAATGCGCCCACGCTGCGTAGTTAGAGGCATCGCACATTAGTTCAAAAGGTTTAGTCGATCGGGCGCGATTAAAATGGGGGCCTTTGGTTAGCTTATCCTTTAAGCTATTAAAAGCTTTCTTACACCCATCATCAAACAAGAACTCCACTTCCTCTTTCAGCAGGTTGGATAATGGCTTTGCTATCGTCGAAAAATCTTTAATGAAACGCCGATAGAAGCCCACATGTCCTAGAAATCCCCGTACCTCCTTCTTTGTCTTGGGCACGACATTCTCTCAATGGCTTCTACTTTAGCTTTATCCACCTGAATACCATCACTGGACACCTTGTGTCCCAAAACAATCCCTTCTTCGACTAGAAAATGGCACTTTTCCCAGTTAAGCACCAGATTTTTCTCAACACAACGTTGGAGTACCATATCTAGATTCTTTAGGATTTCATCAAAGCTGTCGCCATAGACTGAAAAGTCATCCATGAAGACCTCCATGCACTGCTCCACAAGTCCATCAAAAATGGCCAACATGCATCGTTGAAGCGTAGCGGTGCATTACACAAACCGAAAGGCATTCTCGCGAGCGCAAAAGTGCCCGATGGATAGGTAAAAGTTGTCTTCTCTTGGTCATTAGGGTCGATGGCTATCCGGAAATAACCGAGAATATCCATCGAAAACAATAATACTTATGACCACTCAGTCTTTCTAGAAGTTGGTCAATGAAGGGCAGGGGGAAATGGTCCTTAGCGGTGACTTCATTTAATCTGCGATAATCAATGCAAACTCTATAGCCAGTCACAAGGCGTAAGGCAACTTCTTCCCCTTTTTCGTTCTTTTCCACGGTAATGCCTCCCTTCTTTGGCACAACTTGAGTAGGGCTGACCCACTCACTATCGGCGATGGCATAGATAATACCCATATCGAGCCATTTTATGATCTCCTTTTTGACAACCTCCTGCATGTGCGGATTCAGCCTCCTTTGAGGTTGTCTGACCTTTTTCGCTCCTTCCTCCGTTCGGATCTTATGCATGCACACGTCTGGGTGATTCCTCGATATCGCCCACCGCCATCGAAGCGAGGATATGTTTCTCAAGCACTTTGATTAATTCTGCTTCTTGCTCCGGCTCGAGTTTAGATGAGATGATCAAGGGCAACTTATCACCATCCTTAAGGAAGATGTATTTTAGGTGCTGCGGAAGTGGTTTCAACTCTAAGTCGGCGGTGGTTGCTCGATACTAGATTTTAAGGGACCACCTTTCTCCTTGTGAGCTTGGACCGGTTGGTGAAAAATACCTCATCTTCACGAGGTGTAACTTGAAAGGTATTGAATGACATCATCTAGAGGAATCCTCCATGTCGACTTCCGTTTGTTCTTTCTTATGCTTAACCATCTTCTTAAGTTCTTCTTCTTCAAGCTCTTACGCAAATTTGCTCCCAATCATCCAACTCCCAATGAGTAGTTTCTTTCCGCGAATTCTATTTCGTCCCAACTACCCATTAAAACTTCCTCCTCTGCGAGGTTAAAGTCTGCTTGGTTGAGCTCCTTCAAATCATTGCTGCTCATCCCTGGAATGTCCCAGATTTTCCGTTCACTCATAGGCTCAGTATGCGCAAGTTGTTGAGACAACTCTACAGTGATTCCTGCCTGTTCGTGAATTATAACATCCAGGGCTCCCATCTCCGTGAGCTCTTCATCAGGGTCGAATTCATCCCCATAGATTGCTTCAATGAATGAGATCTCACGGCTCAAAGCTTTCACGAGAACTTTTTCCTTGCTCGAGGGTAATGGAAGTGTCCCTACTTCCAGAGTGATTTGGCGGTTTGGAAGTCAATGGTGGAAGCGAAGTGTTTAAGAAAGGCCGCCCGAATCAGGGGCATCTCCTTGTCAGACTGGTAATCCAGTATGACCCAGTCAGTTGGAAAAACTAGATGTTTAACGTGAATAAGGGCGTTGTTAACACAACCGGTGCTAAGCGGCTAGTTCGGTCCACTAATCGAAGAGAGGCGGGGCGCTCCTTTAGCCTTTTGTCCAGCCGAGACTCTTGCCAGGCGTTCAATGGCATTACATTAACAGAGGCCCCTGAATCGCATAAGACATTGTGGGCGTGTGGCCTTCAATCGTACGAGGAGATTGAAGGTCGTCCGGGTCACCTCGCTTGATTGCAGCGCTCTGTGAAACCGTTGAACACTCTTCTCTTAGCACTTCCTCTGCCATTTCCTTGAGCTTCTTTTTGCTTCCACAGGCATCCTTAAGATACTTACAGCACTTAGGCATCTCAGTTAATACCTCAGCAAGTGGCATAGTCACCATAGTATCTCTAAGCATCTTCCTCACTCCGTCATACTGTTTGTCAGAGTTTAGGATATTTTCTCTTTTCTTTGCCGGATAGGGAAGGGTTTTGAATGATTAATCATAGGTTGAATTTTAATGGCTTCATCCTCCTTATCCTTCCATCAGCGAACTTCTCGTTTTCTTTTTAGTCGGGGGTTGAGATACGACTTCTCTTCTCAACATCCTCATCACTATCCCCGAAGAATCATCACCACTCAGCTCTTCCTCCTTTGTTGCCTTCT
The DNA here is from genome assembly GCA_026214975.1 of Gentiana macrophylla. Classification (NCBI taxonomy): domain Eukaryota; kingdom Viridiplantae; phylum Streptophyta; class Magnoliopsida; order Gentianales; family Gentianaceae; genus Gentiana; species Gentiana macrophylla. The sequence goes on from CM047809.1 coordinate 34,259,224, forward strand.
TTGGCATTTAACCCGATTGCCCCTCCCGAACTTATGGCGTCGGGAGGGGCTACTCGTTTCCGACATCTTTTCGGGTCCGGTCGTCTTACCGCACGAGGGTGGCGCATTTAACTCCTCATCTCCATACTCCCATTGAGGTGTGATGGCGGTGCAAGCATTGATATCTCGCCTTAGGGTTTTTATCTGTATAACTCGGCGGTCTTCCTTGAGGTGCGCTTGCTTGTTGATCGACCATCGACCAATCTGTCTCTCCATCGTCTTTTGACCGGTGGCTAGTGTTTTCACCATGTCAACTAGCTCATCGAATTTCTTACGAGAGCGTAGGTGGGCTGTTGATTTTTGCGTTTGGGCCCGATTACCTTGGGGTCTTGGGTTATTGGATGCACCAGGCGGTGTATAATAACTATTCAGCGGATTTCCCGAAAAGTTGCGGTTTTGAGTTTGATTTCGATTGACGAATTTTGGTGAAACCTCACGAAGGGTTGATTACGGTTCTCCATGGCTTGAACTTCCTCATTCATCGTATTCCCGGGCTGTATGCCCGAGTGATTCACATCTGCTTTGGCCCTTCTTGTTGCTTCATTTGCATGTTGGCGAGTTGCTTGTTCATCATTTCCATTTGAGCAACAAGCGCGGTTTTGTCTCTGAGTCACTTGAAGCGACCTCTTTTTGCTTCCGCTAACACGGGTCTTCTTTTGAGTTGCCCACATGTTATTCTTAGCTATCATTTTCGCTACCCTATGGCGGCATCATCTCCTCCTCCTAAAAAGCGATCCATGAGTGTGGAATCCAAGTAATCTCTATTGGGTTGCGTAACACCACGATAGAATAATTCTAGAAGCTCATGTCGAGTATATCCATGGTTAGGGCATTTTCTCATTAATAGATTCAACCTCTCCCAAGCCTTTCCCACACTCTCCCTTCTAGTTGCTCGAAAGTGGCTATATCTCTTTTTCGTTCCATTATCGTTCAGGTGAAAGCGAATTTTAGAGCAAAGGCTCTTTTAACATCATTGATTATGAAGAGAGTGATGGGGTAAGGACTTAAACCAACGATTTGCTTCACCCTTCAAAGCAAGCGGGAAAAGTTTCAATTTAACAACCACGAAGGAGCGCCCGGGTAGTGACTGCTTCACATATTTGCACAAAAGTCGACAAGAAGTCATGTGGGTCTTCTGCGGCGGTGCCATGGAATGAACTATTTTGGACCATCCCACAACTCCATTCTTAAGATCAAAATGCATTCCTCCCATCTCCGGAGGCGGATTGGTCTATGCCCTTCCAAGAAGTCTTGATCAAGATATGGCGCATAAGGGTCTTCTTTTTTGCAACAATTTGCGGCCGCTGAAATTTATTCTTTATTCTTTGTTGAACATCTCGAGGTTGTTGTTGCATCTGCTTTGGTTTATCCAGGCTTCTTCTCTTTGTTGTTGGTTTTGCAATATTTGCATCAATTTGGTTTAATTGAGCGGGATCTTGGTTATTATTCCCTTGGTTCTCGGTTCGTCATCACTAGAACCGTGTTCGCTCATCTTGTCGAACCTTGAAATAATCTTCTTTTGACAATGTCTCGCTCGGGTTCGGGGTTAAAGATAAGATTTCCTTTCTTACTCTGGTTTGCATAAACCAGAGAAGTAGAAACAGGAAGAAATCAACCGTAGGGTTGATGAGAATGAGTTTAGAGAAGATTGGAGGATTAGAAAGATAGAAGAGAGAGAGAAAAGAGAATTTTTCGAGTGGGACTTGGCGGAAGAAAGATGAAGGAGCGCGGCTCGGCGAGCCTTTGGCGGCGTTGTAAGTGAAGCAGCGTTTCGAAAGTTTTTATTATTATTATTATTATTATATATATATATATATATATATATATATATATATATATATATATATATATATATATATTTTATTAATATCTTATTTTGAATTTAGAAAAGGATCTAGAAAGCGAAACAAGAAAAGAAACCTACCTACGAAAAATTTAAAAGCAGAAAGGCACTAGGGCGGTAAAAAAAAAGCGTGTTGAAATCTTCTAGGGCCAAAATGGAGGGGAAAACAGTGGATTTTGACCTCGAAAACGCACTGAAGCGGCCTACGGCGTTCACCACGTCGTCGGCGTCGGGCGAGCTTTCGAATTGGGGTCATGCGTTCCAAGCGGACACTCGAGCGAAAGTTACGCCAAAATACTACTGCGTGCTAAAAGCGATCCTTTTGACACGTAAAAGCGTCTATGAAGAATCCGACAACCGTTACCGACTCCCCGGCAACGGCGCCAAAAACTTGTTCGGTAAAAGCGTGTTTTAAATTTATAATTACGGAACACCCCAAGTATAAGGTTCGTAGTAAAGGGTGTTACCGGGTCGCCCTAAGAAGTCGAATGTTAATCGGATTAAGGTGCGATTATTATATTTACTATGTCACGAATTATTATCTCAAACTAGGGTTTATACTATCTATAATATAAAAGCGAAGAAACGATTGGGTAAAATCACGAAAGCAGAAAAACTTAGAGCGGACGGGCGTCCGCTAGAGGTGGACGAGCGTCCGAGTACGTCTTTGAAGCAGAAAATATGCAAAAACACACTAAAATTTACGGAAATAACTAAGCGTAGCAATAACAAATCAATACGAACGAATTTGTTTATCAGATAATTAATAGAACAGTAGAATAACTAGGATCAACCACGCAACAATCACACAACCACTTTATGATCCGAATATGATTTTATTGGTTTGATCAATCTCGAAACCGATTAAATTCCTTTAACTCAATTCCTAGGGTTTTGTTTCCTTTTCCAAGTAAAACAATTAGACATACATCACATGATCATAAATTTGTTCCCAAATTACTTAACCCAATTAACAACACATGATTCCTCAAAATATTGTTAATTGTATCGATTGAAAAAAGTTCTATTGATGAATTATATTTCCATACAAATTCAACTCAACATATGGCTTTATTGATATTCCTATCTAACAAAACACTTAACAATCAAATCAAATAACAATTGATAAATAAAATTCAATATTGAATTCATAAACAAAGATAACCTAACAATCCGTGGTTGTGGTGATGTTGATGTGGTATCCTCCCGCTATTCTACCGTGATGTGCTTAGCCTTCCATCCTTGTGATGATCCAAGACATGATTGAAGGAAGATACTCATAATTTTTAGGATTTGGTGCGGCTCCTCCAAGGGTGGAATATGCAATTGCTGTATGTTGTATGTATTAGGGTTGAAATAACACGCCTATTTATAGAATTGCGAGGCGGCTAGGTCAAAAGCGCCTTTGGGCGCCCGTCGGAGAGGTGGGCGCCCGGTCAAAGTGCAAAACTTATTTGAGTCGGGCGAAGTGGGGTTGGGCGACGTCGTCTATGCAAAATTGGGCAAAATCAGGCGCTTGATCCACTAAAAATCTGTCAATCACGAATCAAAATTCTTCCGGTGGGCGCTTGATCCACTATTCGACGCCCGTCCAGGGACGGGACATCAAGCGCACGTTCATCTTTACGGGCGCTTGATTCAATACCAGACGTTAAGTCGGCATGCCTTCAAATTCGACCTTTCATCTCTATCTCTTTATTCTTGACTCCCAATCTTCAAAGCACGATTACACACTTTAAATCAACTTTTCCTCACCACATTTAACACACCCGACGTCATTGAAAACATACCAAAGTGTAACACAACTCAAACCAACATAAAATCATCATTTTAAGCACGTAATTGGCGCGTTTAACACTTTTATAACTCTACAACCATTTCTTCAATTTGTTCATTTAATACATAATTTTCTATAAAAATTACTAAAACACGGGATTATTGTTATGAAATATTACGATATAAATCATAAAATTCAATCTAATGTTTGTACTCATAGGAGTTGATACTTTGGTGCTATTTTCCATACCAAACTTCTTCATTGACTCCTTGGTGTACTTGGTTTGATGAATGAAGATTCCATCTTTCATTTGTATGACTTGCAAACACAAAAAGTAGTTCATTTCTCCCATCATAATCATTTGGAATTTACTTTTCTTGAGATTAGCAAACTTCTCACATAACAATTCATTTTCAGAACCAAAAATTATGTCATCAACATAAAATGTACCAAAGCAGGTGTTTGTCTCCTTCATTGATTCTGAAAAGAGTCTTGTCAATGGTACCTTTGGTAAAACCATTATCCACCAAGAATTGAGATAAGGTCTCATACCATGCTCTTGGTGCTTGTTTCAAACCATAAAGTGCTTTATTGAGTCTGTACACTTTATCTTATTGATCTTTAATTTCAAAGCCAGGAGGTTGCTGAACATAGAACTCCTCTTCCAGAATACCATTCAAAAATGCATTTTTGACATCCATCTGATATACCTTGAAGTTCTTATAAGCAGCATATGCCAAGAATAATCTAATTGCTTCCAATCTTGCAACAGAGGCATATGTTTCATCAAAATCTATTCCTTCTGCTTGAGAATACCCTTTTGCTACTAGTCTGGCCTTATTCCTTACAATGGTACCAGATTCATCCAATTTGTTTCTGTATACCCATTTTGTACCAATTATATTTGCATGATTAGGCCTTTCCACTAGTGTCCAAACTTGATTTCTTTCAAATTCATTCAATTCTTCTTGCATAGCAATTATCAATCTGGATCGATATTGCTTCTTCAACAACTTTAGGTTCCATTTGAGATAGAAAACAAGTGAACATTGCTTCTAATTGTCTTATAGTCCTTACACCTTGCTGTATGTTGCCAATAACTTGCTCAGCAGGGTGATCCCTTAACCATTGTGGATTTTGGTTAGATTGATTCTCAAGAACATCATCTTGAAGAGTGGTCTTGTTGCTTGACAAGGGGTTGTGATCCTTGAAGCTGCTTCGGTTGTTGAATCAATAGTGTTATCGGTTGAGGATGTTCGGCGAGGAGTAGGCGAAATCTTTAAGTCATTAAACCTTTCCAAAACATCAACACATTATGGATCAGTAACTTGTTGATTCTCAGTAGGTTCTGATGCTTCATCTTCCATTCCAGTGAACTTAGGTTCATCAAATACAACATGTATTGTCTCTTCATGTTTCAATGTCCTTTTGTTCAGTACCCTGAATGCTTTGCTGACAGAAGAATATCCCAAGAAGATTCCTTCATCTGATTTTGGATGAAAGGTCTTCAGTTGTTCCTTATGATTTAGAATAAAACATTTCCTTCCAAATGGATGAAAGTAAGATATATTAGGTTTCCTTCCATTCCAAATCTCATAAGGTGTCTTGACTTCTTGTTAGCGAGGTTCTATTTTGTGTATAGCATGTTGTATTAACTACTTGACCCAATATCATTCGAGGCAATAATGCTTCACAAATCATTGTTCTTCCTGCTTCCTTTAAAGTTCTGTTTCTTCTTCAAAGAACCCCCATTTCTTTGAGGTGTACCAGCAATGACAAGTTGATGTAATACACCATTTTGCTCACAATATTCTCTTATAACTTTGTTGAGAAATTCAGTACCCTTATACGTCCGATCTTCCTCTTGTCAAACTTTTCTCATTTGCAATCTCTTCAAAAGTTCGAGGCATATTTTGAAGTGTTTCACTTTTCTTGTTCATGAATACTAACCAAGTGTATCTTTGAATAATCTTCCACAACTACTAAGTGTACTTCTTTCTGTTACACTTGTTGGTATTCTTTGCCCAAAAGGATCCATGTGCATCGGCTCCAAAACTCTTTTTGTTATTTGCTTTGTTTACTTTCTTGACAGGCATCACATATAGCATCCTTCTTGAATGTGATCTCGAGGTAAACCAATCACAGTTTCTTCATCACCTGGCTGATTGATATCATCAAAATTTAGATGATTCAACTTCTTATGCCATAACCAATTAAGTTACGACTTGGTATGCACAATCATGCATGTCTGAAGCAATGATGAGACCAATCCACAACATCGTGTTTTGTTGTCTTCTTCCAACCAACACAACTTGATCACCTCTTTCACTAATGACAATCTGGTGGCCTTGTCAAAAGCGACCTTGTAACCCATGTCACAAAATTGTCCGATTGCTCGATGGAGATTGTAGTCGAGTCCTTCCACATATGCAACATTCACGATTGTTAATCCATTTCTCACAAGTGTGTGCCATATCCTCGTGTGTATCTGGTGTGTTCTTGTTGCCAAAATTCACTCTTGGACCATCCTTTTCCACATAGTTTTACACAAGTGCTTATTCTTTGTCATATGTGGAACATCCTTTGTCAAAGTACCAGACACCTGTTGGACTTATTTCTTAGTTTTGATGATGAGTGCCATACTAGTATTTGTTATAGTGCAAAGGCAAAAGATGTCTAGATTAAATGTATAGGTTTATTAGAGTTTGATTCATAAATAGGTTTGATCAAACAAGCCTTTGTAAAAAAGGCTCTTTGGTTGATATCGGTGATTGGTCTAGAGTCGAGTAGGGTAGATAGGTCAGTAGACTAGTGAGGAACCTGCCAAGGCGAAGGCGAAGGTGAGGTTCAAACTCAGTAATTGAAGGCTAAGGGATCAAACTTAGTATTTAAAGTCAAGGATATGGAATCAGACTTTAGGCAAGTCTGTGATGACCTAAACTGATTGCATATACCTTGTGTAGAAGGTCTAAGTTCCATAAGTTGGATGATGTTTGGAACTTAGTTATAATTAAAATGATGTAATCTAACTTCACAATAAAAGTTAGATAAAAGTAATCAGTTGCATTATATTTTACATACTGAAATATGATGATCGTGATGATAGTACTTAATGGACTCATGAACTCTTTGATATATTACCTCGATTAATTCAAGTTTATTGGAAGATTACATGGATAAGGACAGCCAACTACCTCGACTTATCAAGAAAATCAAAAATTTGAGATTAAAAAAGCGTTGGGATGATCCACATTTTTATCCATTGGATACAAGTCAAAGGTTGGATGATTTGCCTTGTCAAAAGGAATTACAGCGATGTCAGTCCCTATGAATAGTGACAATTGCATGTCGAGATGGGACAAAAACAAAGGCAGTCACATATGAATTTCAAATGCAAGTCACATGCATTCCTACCTATAAATAGAGGACTTTCAACTCGAGAAAAAGATGATGAATTTTAGGATAAACTTTAAGTGAAATCTTGAGGTGAAAAACACCCTGCCTTGAACTTCTTGAGCATAAAGGTGATGATCTAGTAAATTTCTTCAAGTGCATTACGTGTTCAAATTTGCATCAAGCATACACACTTGAAGGCGCGCAGGCTGTGATTACATCATCCTAATCAATTATTTGCAAGCTGAATCATTTATTTGATTCATTCTTTATTTTATAAAGAACCTCTTGAAGGCAGTGAAGCATCTGTTGGGTGTGAAAGTATTGTTGTTTGTGGTGGGAAGTGGTGAAGAGGCAATCCTACCCTTCAAGGACCAGTGGAAGACTTAGGAGCATCAATCCTACTGTTCCCGTTTTGAGTTTGTGAAGCCATAGTCATTGGTGAAGGACAAACAACTTAGGAATCTTTGTAAAAGCTACATCAAAGATCTACAGTGAATTTCCTCCAACATCACGGGGAGAAGAGTGGGCGTCTGGGATTACATCACTGGAACCACTATAAAAATCGCCACTTTCTACTTTTACTTTACGCACTTAGTTTATTTCACTCATCAACTCTCATATCTAGCAGTTGAAATCACACACTTGCACTCTGAGTATCTAATACTTAGTATCATATTTAACAACAAGTATTAAGGCTTAATTTTGATTTAATTCCATTGCACAAATTCAAGCAAGCTCAACTATCATGAACTCTTTGTCTATCAATGAGACTCTTGAAGTCTCAACAGAACTCTGAAGTATCGTGATCTTTGAAGTTGCGAAATTTGTTAACTCCAAAGTTTTAAGTGTTAAGTTTATTCCCCCCCCTCTAAACTTAACCAAAGCCTTTTCAAGGGACCAACAATTGGTATAGGAGGCGGTGCTTACATTGCAGAAGGAAATCTACTTGTTGTGCTTGTGAAAATTCTTTAAAACTTTCTTTCAAATTCTTGATTTTCAAGATTTGCATCATGGACAACACACGGTATGCTAGAACCATGTTGATGTGTTATCTTGATAGATTTGATGAGTATAAGCGTCGAATGCAGGCATATCTTGCTTGCTACTCATGATGAGATGATGGATGTACTAAGCGATGGACCCTTTGGAGATTACAAAGCGATGCAGTGGGTGTGAGCTGAGTACATTCTAAGCCAAAAGAGAATGGAATGCGAGAAGGCAGAGAAAAAGGGCAAACCTCAACAACATTGCTATTGATATCATTTACGAGAACCTTGGATAGCAATATGTACATGAAGGTTAAAGATTGCAAGGCGCAAAAGAACTGCAGGACAAGATTCACTTGATCTGTGAAGGCACGATGCAATAAAGAAGAACAAAATCGGTGTAGCGGAAAGAGGTTCCAAAAGTTCAAGATCTTGCCTAATGAAACCATTGAGCAAATGGAATCAAGATTCAATGCAATCTGGATGAACTTACCTGCTTTGAGTGTAAGTTATTCAAAAGAGAAATAAACACCAAAATCTTGGAAGCTCTCACACTGCAAGAGATGTTTGGAAAATGAAGGTATTGCAATTGAAGAAATGAGAAAGTTGCATGAAGAAGATACCTTCAAATTGTTTTCAGATCTAAAGGCTTATGAATTTAGCAAAAGCTTGTGCACTGGCGAAAGGAAGAGCCAAAGACCCTTTGCATTGGCTGCTTCACATCATGAAGAAACATCAGGAGGACGAGGATGATATCTTTGGATGAGATGCAGAAGCAGTTGCCCTCTTGAGCAAGAAAATCGAGGATGATGAAGATTGGAAAGGCCCCTGCAAGAAATTTTACAAAAAGGCTTACTGAAAGAAGGAAAGAAGAACCAAGGAAAGATAATGACTATCTGTGCTTTCATTGCAAGAAACCAGGACACTTCAAACCTGATTGTCACGAGTTAAAACAAGGCAAGGAACTTTGATTATCTTTGCTTCAATTGCAGAAAGCTGGACATTTTAGACTGTTGTCGGACTCACGAAGACCAAAAGTCAACAAAGAAGACTTGGCAAGAAGGCTATGGTTGCTGAAGATGAATCAGGCTATGAAGTTGAATCTGGAAAAGGAAATGAATCAGATGACACTACACTGGTTGTTGATATGGAGGATTATGCTTTGATGGCTAATATGGATGGCGAGGAGGTATACAACACTTTGTATCTATCAACACTCCTGCTTTGGAAGTGATTGTGAATCAACTTGTGGTTCAAATCCTAGAAAACTCGACAACAATGAGACTTTGGATGCCATCCTTAATCAAGCGAGGATAATACAATCTGGTTATGAGGTTGTAAAGGGTGAAAAAGAAACTCTTGAGTTAGAGGTTGGAAAATTGAAAATTTGAATTAAGGGTTCTCAAGGGTAAGGAAAAGATGTTGAGCGAGAATCAAAATAAGTCTGCTTTGAACATCCAGTGACCTCTGAATCTATTTGAACCATCTTGTTCAATCACGCATACAAATCGGGAAAGCCTTATGGGGATAGAAAGCAGGGCTTGGATTTGGAACTCGGCAATCTAACAAGAGTGGATCGATGGAGTTCTTGAACTAGTACGAGGTGGTCCCAAGTTTGTACCTACACTAGATCCAACTCCCGAGTAAGGTTGATGAAGCGGTAAAATCAATGAGAATGCTTCAAAGAAGCAAAATCGAGAAGTCTAAGAAGTCAACGACTCTAGTAAAAGAATAAATCTAAAAGCAGGATTTCTTGTGCCTTCTAAGCTCTTGATAGCGGACACTGCTACCAAGTCTCTTTGGACCACAGAAGGGTAAGAAAGAGAAATATTCCAAGGATAAGAATCCTAAACCCAAAAATGTTAATCATTCAAGGGATACTTATCTCGGGGAAAGGTAGACTATTTCCCCTTGATGATGATTGGAATATTCTGCATCTAATGCTAAAGCATTAAGTATAACCATCTTTGCTAGGGTAAAACCTATGCAATGGAATCGACAAAGGGCTCGTGAGAGGACTTATACAAGGCCTCAGCGAGAGACCTCAATGACTCCATATTATGAAATTTGGTCTAGCAGGACTGACACACATATGGTTATGCAAATGTTTCTAACAACAGAATCACTTCAAACAACATTACAAACCAAAGGGCCGGAAAACATATGTGATTCTACACAACCTCTTTATTAGAACTTATGGATGTGGAATACATGAATACATGTATGAACAAAGTATGACACATTAGGAGAAGACCTTATGGAGACATGCCAAGGGTCATGCTTACCATGACCATTATGGACCCAAGCAGGTTTGGGTACCTAAAATGCATTAACTTTGTTTTGTAGGGTGTGCGGTACTTTGGCGGTGGATGTTCGGACACATGAAAAAGAATAAGCCTTTGTCTATCAAACTATGTGGCAAAAGATGGTCAAGGGTGAATTTTGGCAACAAAAATACACTGGATATACAAGAGGATATGGCACACTTGTGAGGAATGGACTTACAATCAAGGATGTTGCATATGTTGAGAGGGGTGGAATACAACTTGTTGAGCCTTTGGACAGTCTGTGACAAGGGTTACAAGGTCACTTTTGACAAAGATAAATTGCATTGTCATTAGTGAAAGAGGTGATCAAGTTGTACTTCTTTGGTAGAAGACAACGAGAATATGTATGTTGTGGATTGGTCTCTGCGAGTTCGAAACACTGCACGATAGTGCATACCAAATCTGAACTCAATTGGCTATGGCACAGAAGTTGAATCACTTGAACTTTGATGATATTAATCAATTGGTGAAGAAGAAGCGGTGGTTGGTTTACACGAGATCACATTCAAGAAGGATGCTATATGTGATGCTTGTCAGCAAGGTAAACAGATAAAGTCTAGCTTCAAATCAAAGACCAAACAATCAACAAATAGAGTGTTGGAGCTGATGCATATGGATCTTTTTGGACCAATAACTCCAACAAGTGTAACAGGAAAGAAGTACACCTTAGTGGTTGTGGATGATTACTCTAGGTACACTTGGGTGATATTTATGAATAAGAAAAGTGAAACACTTCAAAGCATGCCAAATCTTTTAAAGAGATTACAAAATGAGAAAAGTTTAACAGTTATAAAGATAAGATCGGATCGAGTCTTGAATTTCTCAACAAAGTTATAAGAGAATATTGTGAACAGAATGGTGTACTACATCAACTTGCTGCTGCTGGTACACCACAGCAAAATGGGGTTGCTGAAAGAAGAAACAGAACCTTAAAGGAAGCATGAAGAACAATGATTTGTGAAGCATTGCTACTGAAAGATATTAATTTGAAAGCGATAAACCTGACAAGCTATACACAAAAGCAGAACATCGATAAACAAGAATTCATTGAAGACACCTTATGAGATTTGGAATGGAAGGATACCTAACATATCCTATTTTCACCCATTTGGAAGCAAATGTTTTATTCTAAATCATAAAGTTCATTTGAAAACATTCCAGCCAAAATCGGATGAAGGAATTTTCTTAGGATATTCTTGATCGTGAGCATTGAGTGTCTTGAAAAAGAGATCTTTGAAACATGAAGAAACAATCCATGTTGTGTTTGATGAACCTAAGTTTCTTGGTATGGAAGATGAAGATTGTGAACTCTGCTTGAGAATCAACAAGTCACTAATCCAGTTGTGTTGAAGTTTTGGAAAGATTCAATGACTTGAAAGTTTACGATCTGCCTCTTTGAACACCTGTGATAATGTTCTTGATGCAACAAGCGAAAGCAGTTCAAGGATCTGTGACCCCTATAGAAGAAGCTACAATGAGACCTCTTGAAGATGATGTTCTTGAAAATCAAAATAACCAAAATCCACAATGGTTAAGGAATCACCCTTTGAACAAGTTATTGGCAATGTACTGACCAAGGTGTGAGGACTAGAAGACAAGCTGGAAGCCATGTTTACTTGTTTTCTATCTCAAATGGAACCTAAAGTTGTTGAAGAAGCTATTTGAGATCCATTTGGATAATGACTATGCAAGAAGAATTAAATGAATTTGAAAGAAATCAAGTTTGGACACTAGTTGAAAGGCCAAGTCATGCAAATATCATTGGTACTAAGTGGGTATCTGAGAAATAAACTTTATGAATCTGGTACCATTGTAAGGAACAAGGCCGGACTAGTTGCAAAAGGCTATTCTCAAGCGAGAAGGAATAGATTTTGATGAAACTTATGCACTGTTGCAAGGACCTGGAAGCTATCAGTTATTCTTGGCACATCTTGCATATAAGAACTTCAAAGTATATCAAATGGATGTCAAGAGTGCATTCTTGAATGGCATTCTAGAGGAGGAAGTTTATGTTCAGCAACCTCCTGGATTTGAAGTTAAAGATCAAGAAGATAAAGTGTATAGACTCAACAAAGCACTTTATGGATTGAAGCAAGCACCAAGAGCTTGGTATGAGACTCTATCTCAATTCTTAGTGGACAATGGATTTACAAAAGGAACCATTGACAAGACACTTTTTAGAATCAGTGAAGGGGACAGCACCCTGCCTGTACAAATTTATGTTGATGACATAATTTTTGGCTCTGAAAATGATTTACTTTGTGAAAAGTTTGCAAATCTAATGAAGAGTAAATTCCAAATGAGTATGATGGGAGAAATGAATTACTTTTTGGGATTGCAAGTCAAACAAATGAAAGAGGAATCTTCATTCATCAAACCAAGTACACCAAGGAGTTCTTGAAGAAGTTTGGTATGGAAAAGCAAAGCACTAAGAACTCAACTCTATGAGTACAAACATCAGAGTTGGATGAAGATAAAGAAGGCAAAGATGTTGATCGGACATTATTATCTGAAGGATGATAGGCGATCTCTCTTGTACTAGCGCCGTGAGAGACTGATATATCCTTTCTTTGTAGGTGTTTGTGCAAGATTTCAATCTAAACCTAAAGAAAGTCATTTAGAGTGCAGATCAAGAGAATTCTCAAGTATCTAAAAGAGACTTTGGGAGTAGGGATATGGTATTCCAAGGAAGGAAGCTTCAAAGTTATATCTTACTCGGATTACGATTATCTTTGGATGCAAGATTGAAAGAAAAAGCACCTCAGGAACACACATCGGTTAATGGGAAATAGAGTGGTCTCTCTGGTTCGACAAGAAAGCAATTCTATATCAACTTCCCAGCTCTTGAAAAGTGAATACATTCTTTCTTTGGAAGTTTCTTTGTGCACAAGTACTTTGGTTAAGACAACAATTAAGGGATTATGGAATTGAAGAAAAGGAAATTCCAATTATGTGTGATAACACAAGTGCAATTGCAATCACGAGAAAATCCAGTTTGCACTCAAGAACCAAGCACATTGATGTGAGACATCATTTTATAAGAGATCATGTTGAAAAGAAAGATGTTGTGGTTCTATACATCCCTCTTGAAGATCAACTTGTTGATATTTTCACTAAACCTCTTGGCAAAGTGAAAGATTTGCCAAATTAAGGATTTGAACTTGGAATTATAAAAGTTGGTGATAATCGCAGTGGTCTTGGAATTCACCAAGGGATTAGTCTTTGCTATGTTGGGTGAGCTCACTTAGCAGATTAGTCATTGGTATCAACAATTCCGTGTACTTATGTTTGGACAATTGAGCAAATGAGGTTGCCAAGGGGATTGGTCTTTGTCATGTTGGGTGAGCTCACTTGATGATCGGTCATTGGTATTAAACTTCATCTTGTATTATCAATTGAACAAAACAAGAAGAAAACAAGGATCGTGAGTACTTTTGTCGTGAGTGCTTTGAAGCCTATATCAATGACTTCTTGAGCCCACCTCTTGAGGATTACCTCTTTGGAAAGAGCGTTACAGTCAAAGTAATTAAAGTCAAAAGCGGTTTGGCGGGATATTTATTCTATCCATTATTACCATAGTTAAATCATCCAACGGTTACAAGCGTTATGGAGGAGTAATGGGCCACGTGTCAAGGCAGAACTTATTCAATTTAATCGTGGTTACCTCAATATACGTGCTATGGCAGTTTCAACCACCTCATTGTCTATATAATCGATTTGTTATCTGGTGGATTCTCTACTTGCATTTTCTACTTTATCTCTGCAAATCCTACTTTGTGTGAACACAGATTTGAGAGCAATTCTTCTTCATCTTTTTCTTATTTCAATGGCGGAAAGGATTGAAGTTCAAATCGAATCAAGCCAAAGTGTGAGAGGATATGTTGTTGATGCAAAACAAGCGAGTTGGCTATTAATATAGGTCGAAGAATAAGGAGGTTTGCATGGACTTGGAGAACAAACTCAATATCAGATTAGAAACAATTTCATATACCAATGTCATTGATTTACGGAAGAATATGGTTGTGGAAGAAGGCTGAAGCATTCAAGACTATCTTGTAAATCTTTGAGGAGCTTGTAATCTCCTCTAGTCTCTTGAGGAAGTGTTTGGATTTGAAGAAGTGGTGGATGGTTCAGTCAATCCTGAAGCAATGGGATTGGACAAATTGGCATTTGTGGATCAGATTAAAACAAGTGCAGCCATCAAATCCGTACCAGGCATCAATTGCAAACATATTGGAAATGAATACAGCCTGCTGAGCAAGCTCATTGCGAAGAACATACTTGGGCTAGTTGGCAGTATGGATACTCTATCAGGACCCAAGATAGAGCTGATGATAATCATCTGCAGGAGCATGAGGTTTGACTGGGCTGGTTATTTCATTCATTATATGAAGAAAGTAGCCAAGGAGGAGAAATTAGGGAAAAGGAAATCAAAGGCCTTACCCTTGGGATTGATGATTCAGACCCTGCTGAATCATTTGAATGTTCCTGATCTTGAACCTGAGAATATTAATCAGTCTAGATACAAGAAGGAAATTAATCATACTATTCCTGGTCTAGATGATGATGAAGAGGTTGCTGGAGAGGCTGTTGATGATGATAATGATGATGATGATGGTGATCTTTGGTGGTGGCGGGTTCGACAAACTAAGAAAATATCTATTAAACCTGCTGCACCCAAGAAAAGCTGCTTTGAGAAGAGAAAGGGTGGAGGTACAAAGAAAGTGACTGAAGGTTCAAAGCCTTCAAAGAAAACAAGAAAGGAAACAGCCTGATGCATTTTGAGTCTGCTGAGGGTCAAGTGGAGGTTACTGACCCTGCTATACCTACAAGGAAAACTGTTGTTGAAATTTTGAGAGAACAATGAGAAAAGAAGCCTGAGGAAGAGGAAGTCTGCTTTGTATTTGGAAAGGATGATGATGAACCTCTCTCAAAAGAATGAAGGAGATTGCCAAAAAGAAAAGCATGGCAAAGGAAAAGAATTGAAGAATTTGGAGGCACAGAGGGCCCAAGAAGAAGCATCAGTAGAAGAGGAAGAAGAGGCTGTTGAGGCTGAGCCATTAACTATCATTCCGCCTATTGTAATTAGTGACTCCTCACCTGAAGAGGTTGTCAAATCACGATCTTTGGACGAGGTTGTTGTTGAGCAACTGTTGAAGATACCACAATGATCTCACGACCACGAGCCTTTGTAGTATCTCTTGAAGAACCACTGACAAATCTTGAACTGAACTCTTTGTGGTGGTTGGAGAAATAAGCGAAGACTTGGTTGAAGACCACGCAAGTATGGCAAGAACTCGGGGGAAGAAGCGTCTGCTGCTAACCTCTTTGATGAGCATGTAAGTCGGGGGAACCAAGTGTAGTACTGAGATGGAAGTAGTAGGCACAAATTTACAATCACATCTGTTGAAGAAACTTTGAATCAACTTGTTGGAACCTTTGGAGGTCAACAAGGTCTGGAGCTGCTCCTCAGGAGATCCTTCATGCCATTTGAAAGGCATGTGAAACAAAGAAAGAAAGCAGAGGAGTTTGTACATCCCAAACTTGACAAATTGTTGACTACTTCAGTGGAAGTTTGGTTTCTACAAAAGACAAAAGCCATTTCTTTGAACCAATGATGAGATCTTGAAGAATGGGCTTTTGCATGGCCCGGGAGTGGAGAACTTGGTGGATCGATTGATACAACCTTCTTTTGCAATCAAGATTGATGGATTTATTTGATGAGCAACGAAGGAGGAGAGGTATCAAGTTTAGAGATCCAAGAGATGGTCTGATGATTCTTCCTCATCATCGGATAGTAGAGACTTTCCTCTGGACCGGGAGAATCAAGTGGGGCTGCTTGGCACATGAATCATCTGGCCTGCATGATCCCAGCGATCTTCGTAAGTCTCTTGAGGCCAAGAGATGGAGAGATGGATGAGGATCTCTGAGGATCTCACCATGGATGATCTGGAGGCATTGATCAATGAAGGCATTACTCGAGTCTTGGTAGGGTGGTGATGAACCAAGTACATTCCATGTTGTAGAGCCTCTTGCACAAAGCGATCTTTGGGACAGTGAGGATTTGGATGGAGAAAAGGTTCTTTGGTTTTAATGAACCTAGTGCCGATTACGAAGAGTCAATTGAATATCAAGATGGTTTTGACATTGAAGGCACTCGACTAAAAGCGCCATCATCCTCGCACAAGATTGGTCATCTTTGAAGGTTTCCAAGTGGATAATACCAATATATTCAATCCACAGGAAGTTGAAGAGGAGAGTCTGAGTTCTTTGGGATACAAGCGGCACTGGACAAAGGTTGGAGCAGGAGAGGTGCAGTGTTGAGTCTCAAAGCAAAGACTGGACAAAGGTTGGAACTGATTTGGGTTTGGAGGAAACCCTGCGTTGATGAGAAATTCTTTGTAGTGGAGCCTTACGGAGGCAAGACCTTTGAAGGAAAAATGGTGGTGACAGATACTTGTGTAATGAAGATGAGCAATTTCTTTGGACTTTGACTTCAGTGATGAGGAGTTTCAGATGCCTGAAGAAGAAAATATTGATGTTGATCCACCTCAGGCATTTGTACCTGTTTTTGAGGAACCTGCCATTGATCCTATCCTGGAGGAATATGAAGGACCTAACCCTGCTGGACTGGATAGGAGTTGGGCAATGGTAGCAAGCAATCAGAGGCCACAATATAGAGTTGAGGAGCCTGCTGATGGATCTACTGATAGTAGAGTGAGGAGTGGAGCGCCAATTGAAGTTTTCAATGAGTTAAGAACTGTTAGAAATGATATGCAACAGTTAAGAACTCAACTGGACAGACAAGAACAAAGATTTGAAGAACTGATGAAGATGGTGAATGAAAACAAACAATCTGCTGATACAGTTGCTTCAAATTTTGCATCCACTCAAAATGCTGTAACTGATATGATGATGGATGTAAGAGGAATCAATCAAGGGAATACCTTGAAAGATAAGTTTATGAAAGACCAGCTTACTTCCATTCATCAAAAACTTGACAAACTTGCTTCTACACCTGAGCCTGCTGAGTCTGCTGCTGCACAACAACCTGCTGTGCCTGACCCCAAACTCACTGAAAGGATCAACAGACTGGAGGAAACATTGCAATCCAGGATCACTGCTATTGATACTAGAACTGGAACAATGGAAGGGCAATTGAAAAGAGTGATAGTATCACAGGAAGGTATTCATGGCCTTATATCCCGTTTTGTTGATGATGTCACTAAGGGGGAAGAGGGCCAATCAGCTGCAGCAAAGGAGGCTGCAAGACTCTTTGCACAGAAGAGATGGACAGATGATACAAATGCGTTCAGGCAACCTGCACCTGGCAGAGCTCAACTCACTGATGATCTTTTTAGACAGTACAAGAAAGAGTATTACAACAGGAGGAGACCTTATCATGACATGGGGTTTCATGAAGGTCTTAACTCTTTCTTGAGTTTAAAATTTTGGGAGGCAAGAGTCAAATCCTTAAGGGCAAGCAACAGAGGCAGAAGAAGTAGCAAAAGTGATAAGGTGCTACCTATTACAAAAGCAAGGGACTCACTGGATGAATTCAAGGAGTCAGATATGAAGTTTGGATTCAAAGTGAATGAAATTAATCTTATCCTCCTGAAGCTTGGAGGCTGGTGGAAGCAAGTCAATCCCCTACATTGATTTTACAGCGATTGAAAATGAATGGATGAGGATATGATAGAACAAATCGAGAGCCTATCAAGAACAAGTTGAGAAGGCTAGAAGAGAAAGAGAAAAGAGACAATAGATCAAGATATACTTATTATTCTTTATCTTTCTTTGTATCTAGTTGTAATAAGCTGAACAATGATTATAATAAGAATTGGTGAATTTGTTCTGTTTTTCTTTGTTTATCTTTTGCTTTGTTGATTAGATAAAGGTAGTGGCATCATCACCAAAAAGGGGAAATTGTTGGACTTATTTCTTAGTTTTGATGATGAGTGCCATACTATTTGTTATAGTGCAAAGGCAAAAAGATGTCTAGATTAAATGTATAGGTTTATTAGAGTTTGATTCATAAATAGGTTTGATCAAACAAGCACTGTAAAGGGCTGCTGGTTGATATCAGCAGATTGGTCTAGGTCAGTAGGGTAGATAGGTCAGTAGACTAGTGAGGAACCTGCTGAAGACTGAAGACTGAAGACTGGAAGGCTGAGGGTTCAAACTCAGTAATTGAAGGCTAAGGGATCAAACTTAGTATTTAAAGTCAAGGATATGGAATCAGACTTTAGGCAAGTCTGTGATGACCTAAACTGATTGCATATACCTTGTGTAGAAGGTCTAAGTTCCATAAGTTGGATGATGTTTGGAACTTAGTTATAATTAAAATGATGTAATCTAACTTCACAATAAAAGTTAGATAAAAGTAATCAGCTGCATTATATTTTACATACAGAAATATGATGATCAGCAGACTGATAGGTACTTCAAATGAGACTCATGAAACCTCTTTGATATATTACCTCGATTGATTCAAGTTTATTGGAAGATTACATGGATAAGGACAGCCAACTACCTCGACTTATCAAGAAAATCAAAAGTGAGATTAAAAGGCGTTGGGATGATCCACATTTTTATCCATTGGATACAAGTCAAAGGGTGGGCAGATTGCCTTTGTCAAAAGGAATTCGACGATATCAGTTCTATGAATAGTGACATGATTGCATGTCGGATGGGACAAAAACAAAGGCGGTCACATTTGAATTTCAAATGCAAGTCACATGCATTCCTACCTATAAATAGAGGACTTTCAACTCGAGAAAAAGATGATGAATTTTTGGGATAAACTTTAAGTGAAATCTGAAATTTGAAAAACACCTCTTGAACTTCTTTGAGCATAAGGTTGTCGATCTAGTAAATTTCTTCAAGTGCATTCGTGTTCAAGCCGCATCAAGCATACACACTTGAAGGCGCAAGTCTGTGATTACATCATCCTAATCAATTTGTTGCAATTGAATCATTTATTTGATTCATTCTTTATTTTATAAAGAACTCTTGAAGACAGTGAAGCATCTGTTGGGTGTGAAAGATCGTTGTTTGTGGTGGAGTGGTGAAGAGGCAATCCTACCCTTCAAGGACCCAGTGGAAGACTAGGAGCGACAATCCTACATGTTCCCGGCCAGTTTGTGAAGCCATAGTCATTGGTGAAGGACAAACAACTTAGGAATCTTTGTAAAAGCTACATCAAAGATCTCTAGTGAATTTCCTCCAACATCACAGGAGAAGAGTGGACGTCTGAGGATTACATCACTGGAACCACTATAAAAATCGCCTACTTACTTTACTGCTTTTACTTTACTGCACTTAGTTTATTTCACTCATCAACCTATTGTATCTAGCAACTGAAATCACACACTTGCACTACTGAGTATCTAATACTTAGTATCATATTTAACAACAAGTATTAAGGCTTAATTTTGATTTAATTCCGCTGCACAAATTCAGCAAGCTCAACTATCAGTAGACTACTCGCTCATCAAGAGCTCTTATGAAGTCTCAGCAGACTCCTGAAGTATCAGCAGACTGCTGAAGTTGCAGAATTTGTTAACTCCAAAGTTTTAAGTGTTAAGTTTATTCACCCCCCCCTCTAAACTTAACCAAAGCCTTTTCAAGGGACCAACAACCCTACAAAACAAAGTTAATGCATTTTACGTACCCAAAACTGTTTGGGTCCATAGTGGTCAGTGGCAAGCATGACCCTTGGTAAATTTCCATAAGGTCTTCTTTGAAAGGTATCATACTTTTGTTCATACATGTATTCCACACATCCATAAGGTTTAACATTTGGTTGTGTAGGACTCACATATGCTTTCTGTCCTTTTGGTATATAGTGTTGTTCGGAGTGATTTCTTTTGTTAGAAGCACTAGGATAACCATAGGTTTGTTGTCTGTTAGGAACAGCCCTGTAATATGGAGTCTATTGGGGTCTCTGTTGAGGTCTTATATAAGTCCTCTGCTGATTCCATTGCTGAGGTTTTACCCTAGCAGTATGGTAATATCTGTTGTTTCTAGCAGTGGGGGTAGGAATATTCCAATCATCATCAGTAGGGAACAGTCTACCTTTCCCCCTGAGATAAGTATCCCTTGAATGATTGACATTTTTAGGCTTAGGATTCTTATCATTAGAATATCTCTGATTTTTACCCTTTTTTGGTCCAGCAGACTTGGTAGCAGGTCTGCTATCCGCAGGTCTAAAAGGTACAGCAGTCCTATTTTTGGATTTGTTCTTTTTGTTAGGTGCTGTTGACCTTTTTGACTACTGATTTTGCTTCCTTGGAGTCTTCTCAGTAGGCTTTACTGCCTCAACAACCTTTTGGGAGTTGGATCTTGTGCAGGCACAAACTTAGGACCAATTCTTGTACAAGGTCCAGTGACCTTACTGGATCCACTTTTATTAGATTGTTGAGTTCCAAATCCAAGGCCTGTTCTATCACCATAAGGCTTTCCAGATTTGAATGCAGTGGAGGAACAAGATTGTTCAGCAGATTCAACAGCTACTGAATGTACAGCAGACTTATGCTGATTCTGTCCAACTTCTTTTTCCTTTCCTTTGAGAATTCTTAATTCAGCTTTTAATCTTTCAGCTTCTGTTTGAAGAGCTTCTTTTTCAGCCTTCATAATCTCATAACCAGATTGTATTATCCTCAGTTGATTAAGGATGGCATCCAATGATTCTTCATTGTCACAATTTTTTGGATTTGAACCATAAGTTGATTCACAATCACTTCCCGCTGGAGTGTTAATAGATACAAAATTGTATACCTCCTCTGTTTCATCCACATTTGCCATTAAAGCATAATCATCCATATCAGCAACAAGAGCAGTATAATCAGATTCATTTCCCGTTTCTGATTCTACTTCATATCCTGATTCATCTTCAGCAACCATAGCTTTCTTGCCAGATCTTCTTTGTTGGCTTTTGTTCTTCAGTAGGTCTGGACAATCAGGTCTGAAAAGTCCAGGCTTCTTGCAAAAGAAGCAAAGATAATCAGGTTCCTTTTTCGGTTTTAGTTCAGGACAGTCTGGTTTGAAGTGTCCTGGTTTCTTGCAATGATAACACAGGTAATCATTGTCTTTCTTGGATTCCTCCTTCTTCTTTTCACTAAATTTCTTTGTGAAATTCCTAGGAGAACCCTTTCCAGTTTTCATCATTCTGATTTTCTTGCTCAGTAGGGCAATTTGCTCTTGCATCTCATCCAGTAGATCATCTTGAGCTCCTGATGTTTCTTCTTGATGTGCAAAGACCAATGCAAGAGTTTTTGGTTCTTCTTTTTCTGTCCGGTACAAGTTTCTTCATGAATTCTTATGCCTTGAGATCGAGAACAATTTGAAGGTGTCCTCTTCATGTAGACTTCTCATTTCTTCTATGGCAGTCACATTCATCTCCCAAACTTCTTTTGCAGGTAATGCTTCCAAGATTTTTGAATTGATTTCTACTTGTGAGTACTTCACAACTCAGTAGGGTGAGTTCATCCATGATTGCATTGAATCTTGACTCCATTTGTTCAATAGTTTCATTTGGTTTCATTTTGAACTCCTGAAACTTCTTCTTTGCCACACTGATCTTGTTCTTCTTGATTGCATCAGTGCCTTCACAGATTAATTGCAACTTATCCCAAAGTTCTTTTGCAGTCTTGCAATCTTTCACCTTCATGTACATATTGCTATCCAAGATTCTGTATATGATATCAATAGCAATATTGTTGAGGTTTGCTCTTTTTCTATCTTCAGCAGTCCATTCTCTTTTTGGCTTTGGAATGTACTGAGTTTCATTATCCGATTATGGCTTTTGTGATTTCCAAGTGGTCCATCACAAGACATCCATCATCTCATCAAGTGTTGCAACTAGATAAGCCTCGCATACGACGTTTATACTCATCAAAACGATCTAAGGAACACATCAACATTGTTCTAGTATAATTTGGTTGTTATCAATGATGCAAAGCTTTGAAAATCGAAACTTGAAAAAGTTTTCAAAGTATTTTCACAAGCACAACAAGTAGGATTACTTTGCAACGAAACCTTTGCTCTGATACCAATTGTTGGTCCCTTGAAAAGGCTTTGGTTAAGTTTAGGGGGGTGAATAAACTTAACACTTAAAATGTTTGGAGTTAACAAACTCAAAGAACTTCAAAGAGCCTCTAACGATAGCTCGATTGTCTCACGACACTCGATGAGTCTCTACGACTATTGACTTTGCAGAATTTGTTGCAGCGGTATTTATTTAAATTAAGCCTTATTACTTGTTGTTAAAATATGATACAAGTATTATTTACTCAGTAGTGTATGTGTGTGATTCAGTTGCTAGTTCAGTAGGTTGATGTGTTAAATATACTAAGTGCAGAAAGTAAGTAGGCAATTTTTATAGTGGTTCCAGGTGGTGTAATCCTGTCAATCCACTCTTCTCCTGTGATGTTGGAGGTAATTCACTAGAGATTCTTGAGGTAGCAGTTACAAAAATCCCTAAGTTGCTTGTCCTTCACCAATAACTATGGCTTCACAAACTGAACACTTGGAACAGGTAGGATTGCTGCTCCAAAGTCTTCCACTGGTCCTTGAAGGGTAGGATTGCCTCTTCACCAGCTCCACCACAAACAACAGTCCTTCACACCCAAAGATGCTTCACTGTCCTCAGTAGATTTCTTATAAAAGAAAGTTTGAATCAAGTAAGTGATTCAGCTTTCAGCAGCTTGATCAGGATGATATGATCAGCAGCTTGAGATCTTCAAGTGTGTAAACTTGATGTAGCTTAATAGCAGATTACACTTGAAAAATTTTACTGGATCAGTAGCTTTATGTTCAGTAGGGTCAGCAGGGTGTTTAATAGATTGAAATCCGATAGCTCGAGATAGATCCTTAATTTTCATCACTGGTATCTGAATTAGGAGTCCTCTATTTATATGTAGGAATCCTTGTGACTTATGTTTGAAATTCAAACATAGCCGTTTCAGATTTGTCCTTTTCTTGACTTGCATTCAGTCCTCAGACATAGTAATCGACAATTGTCGATTGCTTTTTGACAGTTTTTAGTCTGTCCACCCTTTGACTTGTATCCATTGGATAAAGCTCTACTTCTTTCCAACATCCCTTTAATCTTAACCATTGATTTGTTGACAAAATCAAAAGTTGTTATCTGTCCTTATCCTTGTATTTTTCCAATGTAAACTTTGAATAATTCGGACTATATATCAGCAGGTTCCTGTGAATGTAAGTCTGCTGAAATGCATATCAGTCAGCTGTTCCAAAGTTGTTGTGTTTATAAAACACTTCAGCTGACTTCTATTATATCTAACTTTTTATTATGAAGTTATATTACACCATTTTGAATATAACTAAGTTCCAATCACCACTTAACTTGTGGAACTTTGACCTTGTACATAAGGTATATGTAATCAGATTAGGTCATCACAGACTTCCCTAAATTCTGATTCCATATCCTTGAATTTAAATACTAAGTTTGATCCCTTAGCCTTCAAAGAATCGATTTTGAGCCCTCAAACCTCTTCGCCTCTCAAAGAGGTTCCTAAACTAGTCTATTGACTCGTGTATCCGTCTTGATATAGACAGTCTGCCGATGAAAGTCGGTGACCTTTCTAAAGGCTTGTTTGATCAAACCTATACAAGATCAAACTCTAATAAGCCTATACATTTGATCTAGACATCATTTTGCCTTTGCTTTATAACAGCTAGTCTGGCACTTATCACTAAAACTTATAATAAGTCCAACATCAACCCCGTCTATCAAGGGGTTAGCATCTCCGTAAACACTCTGATAACCACTGGGACGATGGATGGTTCAGCTACGTTAGGGACCCATCCTGTTGTTGGATGTAGCGCCCGAAAGACAATTTATGTAATTGTTTTTATAGTTAATAAATGACAGATTTACTCTTATCTTATTATTTTCTTTGTGCTTTTATATTATACACTGTTGAAAACCCCAAGTCGTATCATATGTAGCCATGTAACTTAGTGTGTGTCACATGTGAGGATTAAGTTTATGGTGATACACTTGAAATGTTAGTCCGTGGTGAACTTAATCAAAGTATGGGGTCTATTGATTAAACCACCATTAATGCGCCCAAAACACTTTATGGTGTTAGCGTCTTATCCGGATAAATCGACATTGGTTGTCTAAGTGGGGCATTTATATATGATATAGTCATATAGGATTTGGACCGATTTAATCTGCATTTCTCATATAATTCCGTGATTGAGAAATCGTATTGAATCACAAGATGATCATATATGGATTAACCTTAATTCTGAAGTGATTGCAGACGCCTGCTTGTTTCAAGATAGGGTTTGATGTGTTCGTTAAGGATTTCTAAGAGGCGTGGTCCGAATCACTTTCATGTTGGCACTATTCTGGAATGAGTGAGGAGTGTGTGTCTCACATATTTGGAATCCATTACTTCCTGCGGGAAGTAGAAAGACAATCCCCTTATTTGTTAATGGTCGATCCCGGGAGTTCGTATTCGTTATGAACTAATTGATCACTAGTGGATCAATGGTAAATAAGGATAAGATGTATTGAAGAAGGTTACGGAAATAATCCCGCTTCATTATGGATAATCTATGAAGGGTTAGTTCATATGTAATGATTATATCAATGGACACTTATCGACTCGACTCGACGTTTTGAGAATAAGTTATATCTATAATCGATAGAGTTCAGTTTCAGATTTATGGTGGCGTAATTCCGGAATTAATAAGTTGAGTAGAAATATTACATTCGATAAATATTTTATTCAATTTATTGTAGCTCACGATTATAGTCCATGGTCCCGGGTTGGCTCCTAACACGCGAGTGTTTTCTCGTTTTGTGGAACCTCGAGAATAAATTAAATAGTTGGTCTATTTAATGAATATGCAATTAATACTTATTTGGTAAATAATATGTAAAATAGAAAAGACATTTTCTATTATCCCAAATGGCATAAAAATGGCGCCATATTATTTTGATTTTGGGAAAGAAATTTTCTCCTAATTAATTATAATGTGGATAATATAATTATTTATGTGTTAAATAATTATAAATAAGAAATTAGTTTCTTATTCGATAAATAGGAAATTTGTTTTCCTATTGGATAAGTGTTTTATTTTCCTAAAAGGAAAAGATAAATTTGTGTGTAAAAGATAAACTCTCAAATTATTAGTTATTTTCCTATAAAAAGATAGTTTCTCCCGACACAAAATTGAACCAGAATCCAACGCCATTTTGATAAATAAAAAAAATACGACGCCAGTTTTTGAATAAAAGAGAGAAATTTTGTTTTCTTGTCTTAGTCATTTGGAAGAAGAGAACTAGGGTTTTTCTTAAGCATATTCGAGGAGGTTCTCCTACGAGTATCGACGTCCACTAGTCGTCGTTAGGAGATACTATCCGGAAGATCACAGCTTCTCTCCGGTTGGGGTAAATCTTAAAGCTTCTTGTAGATTAATTTATTATGCGAATCATATCGTAGTAAAATTGAAAAACGAATTTTAATTCGTTGCTTCCGCTGTGCATGATCGAGTATCTCGATCGGTGCTGTGAATCGGATCTGACGATCCAATTATGGATCGGATCCGGATTCGGGTTTCTGTATATCCAGCACGTGTATCAGAGCAAGGTTAAAGCGATTTTGCGACCTTGATTGCATAATTAATTAATAAGGAGTGTAATAGAATTAAATTTCATCTTTTAAATTTTTATTTATGTGATTGAATGTTTTGGTTGATGAGATGGATTGGGGTTGGTACCTGTTTACCGTTAGATCTATTGTAAATCCAAATTTTCCGGGTATAGGTTGTTATGTAATTTATTTTGCAATTTTTCAATTTTTTCGCAATTTCTTTTATTTTCGACCGCACCACTATTTGAAAAATTCGGATGAAGACCGTGAAGAAGGAAAGCCGTGGCACAGTGGTCATGACATGAGTTCAATTGTGCATGAGACCGAGTTTGAATCCACTTGGCGATTAATTGTCAATATTTTTTTCTGTTCGGAAAAAAATATTTTTATTCATCTGAAAAAAAAAAAGGAGGGAGGAGGATCAAACTCGGGTGGTGATGAAGGAAGAAGGAGCTTCAACCAACTCGGCTGAAAGGGTTTTTATTGAAGATATGGAGCAGAAAATTCTTATACCCATCGGCGGCTGCACATAATTTTAGGGTTTATTTATTTATTTTATAGATTAGATACGGGGGTACCAACGCTCAATCTCAGTGTTTTATTTTTCGCATTTATTTTCTTGTATGATTATTAATGTGATATAACCATGCCATGTATCATATTCATGAATTCCACTCCTAGCATATGCATACATGTAGAAAATTAATATTGAAATTAATTTGACATGTATCAACACGATAATTAATTTAGATAAAAAATAAATTAAAGGAAACGGAATTTTATTTGATAAAATTCACATGATAAAATTAAAATTTACTCGGTAAATTTGATTATGGGATCTTAAATCCTTCATAGATTTAATTATGTAGTGGCTACATAAATGGGATTTAATTATGTAGTGGCTAATCAAAAATTTGGAAAATCATGAAAAGATGGGACACTAACTAGACGGTATTTGGAACCGATAAGTGGGTGATTGCTTTTCATGATTTATTGTTTTTCGATTATGGGAAAATTCTGAGATCCTAAATTTTTTATCATGATAAAATTAGGACTTTAAAATTCATTGGTGATTTTTTGTTGTGTAGTGACTACACAAGAGATTTCTAAATCGACAAATTGGAAAATCATGAATATAGTGTCACTAGTTAGACGATATTTGGAACCGATAAACTAGCGGGAGCTTTAAATTTGTGATTTATTGTTTTTCGATTTGGTGGGAAATTCATAAGTCCTAATATATTAGGATTATAAAATTCTTGGAGAATTTTAATTGCGTAGTGTCTACACACAGAATTTATAAATCCATAAAATTGGAAAGTCGTGAGTAAGTGACACTAGTTAGACGGTATTTGGAACCGATGAACTAGTGGGCGGATTAACTTAAATATTCATGATTTATTATTTTTCGGATTGTGAAGAAATTCTGAAAATCCAAATGAGACTACCTAATTTTCAAAATAACAAGTGGGAGCAGGGAAGGTGACAACCGAGCCCTCGGCCTCTACTGTTTACACAAGCTTGTGAGAGAGAATGGTGACGCCTCATCTTTGCTTTGATTTGGCCCTCTTCGGATGGCCTTCACCGCTATCAAAATTCAAGGCTTGGTTTCCGAAAGGATAGGATTTTGAGTACCCGTCGGGTCACTGACCTACCCTTCGGCGGCATACTCGGGGTCTACTTAAAAATTAAAAACAGTATGTCACACTCTAAAGGGTATTTATGGATATATCTTGGCTGAAAAAGGAAGGTAATCAACAATTAAATCGGGATGTCTGATTCTCAGTTAATTGTTGAGAAAGATTGTCTCAATTTAATCGTCACCTCTTTGACCTACCCGTCGGCGGCACTGAGGTGTGAGATTAAATCATTGAAATGGTAGGATAAACTGCATGCATGACATCACGTTTATAATTCCTAAAATCATTATTTGTAGTGGTGTATGATTTGATTTATAATTCTGTAATAATTTATTTTTCAACTACATATCATCTCAAGGTATCTAAACTGATAAACACGTTAAAATTGACTGATGATGACTTCGTAAAAGTGGAAAAGTAACGAGAACGTTGAACTCATTAATCGAGAATGCAATTAATTTTCGGTAGAGGATTCTCCTCTTGAGCCTTCAAACTTAAGTGACATAGATGAGTATGTCACTCGTGTTAAATGAGAGACAACCTATATTAGTTCAAAGATGATGAGAATGATTTGATATCAATCTCATCAAATATCCCACAGTTTACGAGTAGTTCCTACTCTTATAAACTGTTAGTTCAAGGCCATTTCCTTTTATAGAAATCCGAGAATGGGAAGGCAAACATCTACAACTGTAAGTCATCAAAACTAAATAAGCGAAAGGCTAAACCAAAATATTAATAAAAGAAATTATAGGATAAGGAAAGTGATTTTGGATCACTAACCTATGAATCCTTAAAGGCTTTCTTAACCGGGTAATTTGACTCGGAAGTTAAAGTTCTTTTTGTAAGAACAAGGTGGCAAGGTATTCATGATTAAAGAGTAGACAACGGGCAGTTATTTCAGCTGAGATAGTGGGAGTGATATAAGGAAAGAAATTTCGGATTTTAATCCTTCAATATCGCAGAAATCTAATTTCTATTTTCAGATTCGTTGGAACAAATAGATTCACTTTCACTTCGATAATATACATGCCTTAAAGAAAGTGAATATGACATTTGTATACGATTCCGAGACTCGGACTTTTGTTCAAAAAGTCAGTTTCACTAAGTAATGCTGAAAAGGTATATGTAACACATCATAAACTGTTAAGACAAATAGTTTCCGTATTTAGATAAATGATTTTTCAGCATCTATTAATTAGTGCATATATTCTAAAGATAAGATCTAAAGACTGGCTAAGGGTGATTCCTATCTCCCAGTCTAAGAATACTATCACAAAGGAAAGATGACTAAGTAACCTTTCATTTAGGAAAAGGTAATAGAGATGAAGAAGTATCACAGCTTGTTCATATTGACCTTCAGGGTCTTATGAAGATACGAGCTAGTGGGAGCTTTTGAGTAGTGGACAATTTGTCTGATAGATACTCGAAACGCAGATTAGTTTATCTAAATATTTGGGGGAATCTCTGATATTACCAAAGAAACAAGTATTCCATGCATAGATATAGGCTATAGCATAGTATTTGAAACTGATGATCGGCCTACCTCCGAGTGAAACGATTTCACTAAAAGGATAAACCATGTATTGTCTTGAATAGTTATTGATATGCTACTGTTGGTCCCTTAGAAAGGCTAACACAAGTTTAGAGGGGGGAAGGTGAATAAACTTGTCACCTAAAGCTGGATTAATTCAATTAAGGTTCGATTTTGAACTTGGTGAAGTTAAGTCGACTAAAAGTGAGTTTTAAGTCAAAGCGACTTATAACAAAACCGAGTCAACCGGCAGCGGATATAAGTTTTAGCCTTTATACGGATCTTGTTATTACGTATGAAAAAGTGAGTATCTTTGGCGAATTATGGTGAATGTCAGTTTGTGAACTGTGTATGATGATAACAATCAATTACAGTATGCTGGATAAACAAATATAAATGATGTAATAGTAAATAACAAAATGTAAATGCGTAAAGTAAGTAGAGCAAGAATTATAGAGGTTCCAGGTGGTGTAATCCTGTCAGTCCTCTCTTCCCCTGTGGTGTAGGAGGAAAATTCCACTAGAACTTCTTGAGGTGAGCTGTTACAAAAAGTCTTAAACAATAGTCATTCATTAATCCTAGTTTCACTATCTAAACACTTGTACAATAGGTGGGATGGATTCTCTCCAATTGCTTGATCACTGGTCCTTGAAGTGTTACGTATGCCTCTTCACCAGCTACCACCACAAACACAGTCTACCCGACTACTGATACAACTGTCATTGGCAAATCCTTCACCGGATTGCTTCACAGTCTTAACCTTTGATTGAGAATCAAAGTTGGGCTAAGAATAAATGAATTGATTCTTGTTTATGGTTCTTCAAAGTGTATGATTCTGAGTAAATTCTGTGTAGCTTGAACACTTGAAGAAAACTAGATATGATCGATGTACAGCGTAGATAATGATAGCAATTTGAATGAACGAGACTTGTGCATGAAAATGCTTGTAATCTTGTTAATTATTGGTATTTAATCCTTGGTGCAAAGTCCTCTATTTATAGTGTGATAACCAACGTTCATCTTGCATGAATTCAAATTGTATCAACGTCTATCTTGTAACGGCTATATTTCGTGACCGTTCTGACTTGTCAGTATTTCATCCAATAGAATTGCTTTCTTTACAACGTTGACTGTACTATTAGTTTGTTGGATGACTGACTTATAAAACTGAGTATCCTGATCAGTTTTATGCTGAGTTTGTCAGTTATCAGTTTCTTAACTGACTTAGAGCATTAACTGAGATTTTACTCTTCTTCAAAAATCAAGTGATTTAATATTACATCTCGCTTATAGTTAACTTAACGAGTACACCATAAGAATATATCGTCTAAAAGTTCATTGTCCTTATGATTCTTAGGTTCTTCAAACAAGATCCATAAAGTCGATTCAGTCAGTCACCAGACTTGCTCAATTCTAACTTTACTGATCTCGGCTTTCATAAGCGAGTCTAAGCCCTCAGTTGTTCAATCTTCAATAAGCGAGTCTGTGTCCTCGGTTCTTTTGTCTTCTTAGATAAGCGATTGAGTCATCATCCTTCAAACGAACTTACCTTCTTCATTTACGAAATGGTGTATCCCTTGATTTAACGATAAGTTCCGATTTTCTAAATAATTTCCGATTTTAGATTCTACGACACATCTATCTATTCTGATTGCTTGTGCGATTTAACCTATACAAATATCAGACTCTAGTAAAACCTATACATTCAGTTCTAGACATCTTTTAGCCTTTCACTATAACAACTAGCTTCAGTACTTTATCAATGGGGTTAAGATAATAAATGATTAAGTACGATGAATCATCATCAAAACATAAATTTTATTTCCAACAATTAAACTGCTTAACTCAATTAAGATATTAGTAGAAAAATAATGGTTACATTATTATGTAATACCGAGAAGTCTACCTAGAAGATGCTTATGAATTTATGGATAAGGAGTGAACTACGTTCATTGCACTTCCGTAAATAGGCGTTTAGCATTTGGTACTTGAAGGTAGGATGGAGATTTTGCATACACGTTCGGATGGTGGATTGTTCTTGAAATATCTTAATGCAATGAGTAAAAGTGGTTAGAATATTCTTAAGATTGGATAGTGACGGTTACAGAGTTACATCATTTCTAAAAGAATGTTCAGATAACAACCTTAGACCTTGAAGTACAGTTACTCAAGAAGTTACATCTGATTTAATCAGACCACATCCAACATTGGTTGTTAGGGATGACACTGATAAATACTACTGAACCAGATCAGAATATCAAACCACCCAAATGCGGTGGGAGTATGGTTTTATCCATTGACTCGGTGTGATTATGCAGACTTTACAGTCTGATAGGGGTGATTGATAACCTATGGTCTTTTGGAAGGACTGTATAATATTGTGATAATAAGAGGTTGGTTTAAAGCCATAAACCCGTATATGGTGTTTTGGTACTCCAATTTTGTTCACACTTTTGTAGAACCACCTGAGTGTCTCAGGCCAAGTTGGAGAAATTGGATCTACATGAAAAGAGTCGAATGAATAAGAAAGTTTAACTTTCAAGGCAAATCCAAGTGGTCTAGGGGTAATTCCCTGAGAAGTAGAGAGTTAACCAGAGGTGATGCCCTAAAACTCTCTCCCCATTCCGCCTTGCTTGACTCCCTGGAAAGCAGAAAGACTAACATGGGTGATGCCCTGAAACTTTCTTGCCAGACAAAGGAGCTTGAATTCATTCAGAACAGAAGGTTTTTAGCTTAAAGCCAATGGTAGATTGACTGCCTATGCTTAAATCCATTGGTGGATTAAAGTAAAACTTCAGGTCATTGAAATTCACATGTTTTGAAATGTGTGGGCTTGACCAGAATATTGATGAGTCTTTTGTAGACCAGAGAATCAATATTGGTAAAGTAGTAGACGTTAGTGTTTTTACAGGTAACACTGCAACAGTTATGAACAACATGGGTGTGTTATCTGAAGTCAAGAACTGATGAGCCAAAGCTTCTCTGAATTAGAGAAGTGGACTATATTCTTAGAATTTGATTTGGTCGAATTCATGAGAGCAAGTAGTGGCAGTGTCCCTTCATCTTATTGTTAAGATGATGATGCATTTTCGAATGCTAGATTCAACGAGAGGTTTCCTACCCAATTCCTCACGGAATAATTCTCTCAATCTTCAGATATAGAGAAAATAGGATAAACTCTCTTTTGGATAGAGAATGTCACATTATTAAAAGTCAATTAAAGTCGAGTCTTGGATTCGAGCAATGGATAGCAGTATAATACATCCTCAAGTACCTTTAGAGAATGAGGAATCATAGGCTTGTGTATTCGGGTGCAAACTGAGTGTAAGAGACTACACTGATTCTGATTATTAGTCGGATTAAGGATGATCATGAATCGATCTTAGGCTCAGTGTTTACTCATTGTGATGGAGCTACAGTCTGGAGCAATCCAGCACTGCCAATTTGACTCTGTTAGTCGGATCGGTAACTGATTCCAGGTCTCGATGAGCCGATACCATTTCTTGCGGAAAAGCAGTTGAGAGGTAGCTCATGCAAAGGATCTTCGCAATCACAAGAGGTCAAAAGCATATTGAAAGTAAG
Organism: Gentiana macrophylla; assembly: GCA_026214975.1. Lineage (NCBI taxonomy): Eukaryota > Viridiplantae > Streptophyta > Magnoliopsida > Gentianales > Gentianaceae > Gentiana > Gentiana macrophylla. The sequence goes on from CM047809.1 coordinate 34,291,983, forward strand.
TACCACCTGGTCAGAGAGATCATGCAGAGAGGCGACGTTTTGGTCCAAAAGATCGCCTCGAGCCGTCAACCTAGCTGATCAGTTTACCTAGTTGCGTGGCATTTATTGTCACTAATAAGCGCTTGGCGGGTATAAAATTGAGAGATATGTCTCATCTTCATTTGAGCAAGTGGGGGTATGTTGTGGATAGAAAGAATAAGGGTGTGGTGCTCTAAAAGCAATCATTTCTTGTCATTACGGGCAAGTGGGAGATTGTTAGATATAGTGTGCCCGAAAGACAATTGTTGCTTGTCCTTACGGGCAAGTGGGAGATTGTTGGACGTAGCACCCGAAAGACATTTATGTAATTTTTTTATAGTTAATAATTGACATATTTACTCTCATCTTATTATTTGCTTTGGGCCTATATATTATACACTGCTGAAAACCCCAAGTCATATCATATGTAGCCATGTAACTGAGTATGTGTCACACGTGTGGATTAAGTTTATGGTGATACACTTGAAATGTTAGTCCGTGGTGAACTTAATCAAAGTATGGGGTCTATTGATTAAACCACCATTAATGCACCCAAAACACTTTATGGTGTGACTGTCTTATCCGGACCGTCGACATTGGTTGTCTAAGTGGGGCATTTATATATGATGTAGTCATATAGGACTGGACCAATTTAATCTACATTTCTCATACAATTATGTGATTTAGAAATCGTATTGAATCACAAGATGATCATATATGGATTAACCTTAATCCGAAGTGATTCTGAGGCGCTTTGATTGTTTCAAGATAGGGTCGATGTGTTCATTAAGGATTGCTAGAGGCGCGGTCCAAATCACTTTCACGTTGGCACTATTCGGAATGAGTGAGAAGTGTGTGTCTCACAAATATGGAATCCATTCTATCTGCGGGAAGTAGAAAGACAATCCCTTATTTGTTAATCCTAGAAACTGGTCGATCCCTGGAGTTCGTATTGGTTATAAACTAATTGATCACTAGTGGGTTAATGGTAAGTAAGGATAAGATGTATTTAAGAAGGTTTACGGAAATAATCTGCGCATTCACGGATAGTCTATGGAGGGTTAGTTCATATGTAATGATTATATCAATGGGACGATTATCGACCACGACTCGACGTTTTGAGAATAAGTCATATATATCAATGGACAGTTATCGACACGACTCGACACGACTCGACGTTTTCAGATTTATGGTGGCGTAATTCCAGAATTAATAAGTTGAGTAGAAATATTCTGTTCGATAAATATTTAATTCAATTTATTGTAACTCATCGATTATAGGTCCATGGTCCCGGGTTGGCTCTAACACGCGAGTGTTTTCTCGTTTTGTGGAACCTCGAGAATAAATTAAATAGTTGGTCTATTTAATGAATATGCAAATATTATTTATTTGGTAAATAATATGTAAAATAGAAAAGACATTTTCTATTATCCCAAATGGCATAAAAATGGCGCCATATTATTTTGATTTTGGAAAAAGAAATTTTCTCCTAATTAATTATAATGTGGTATATAATTATTTATGTGTTAAATAATTATAAATAAGAAATTAGTTTTCTTATTGGATAAATAGGAAATTTGTTTTCCTATTGGATAAATGTTTTATTTTCCTAAAAGGAAAAGATAAATTTGTGTGTAAAAGATAAACTCTCAAATTATTAGTTATTTTCCTATAAACAGACAGTTTCTCCCAGCACAAAATTGAACCAGAATCCAACGCCTTTTTTTATATAAAAAAAAATACGACGCCAGTTTTTGAAAAAAAGAGAGAAATTTTGTATTCTTGTCTTAGCCATTTGGAAGAAGAAAAACTAGGGTTTTTCTTAAGCATATTCGAGGAGGTTCTACTACGAGGATTGACGTCCACCAGTCGTCGCTTGGAGAAATAATCCGGAAGATCACGGCTTCTCTCCGGTTTGGGTAAATGTTAAACCTTCTTGTAGATTAATTTATTATGCGAATCATATCGTGGTAAAATCGAAAAACGAATTTTAATTCGTTGCTTCCGCTGTGCATGATCAAGTGTCTCGGTCGGTGCTGAAATCAGATCTGACGATCCAATTATGGATTGGATCCGGATTCGGGTTTCTGTATATCCAGCACCTGTATGATAACAGGAACTGAAAATGATGTTGATTCTGAAAGAATAACACTCGGTAAACCGGCCTGAACCCATGGTTTACCGGCTTGAATTTTCTGGGTTTCTGACTGGGACTGTGCTTCTGGTAATGGAAGATGAAGAACTATAGCACTTCACTACCACAGCAGCACTAAACAGCAACAGGAATGGAGAAAATGGTATGGTTTTTGTTTTAGGTTTCAAAATGGAATAAATGTTTTATTTTGGTGGAGATATGGTGGTGATAGTGGTGGTGATGGGGGCTGAAATTTCTAAATAAAGAAGAAATGGAAGAAGTTTGGTGATTTGAGAAAAAGATAGTAGATGAAAGTGATGAAAATGGTGGTGGATGAGTGGTTTAAATAGGAGAAGTGATGGAAGGTGGAAGGATTTGGTGGGATAGTGGGTAGAGAAGTAATTAGGGTGAGGGATTTGAGGGGGTGATTGATGGGATTGAGGTGGTGTTATGGTGAAGTGTGGGAAATGATGAAAAGGTGGAAAAGAGGGGAAATGGGATGGTTTCTGCTGAATGGTGGTGTCTGATGCATCGTGTGTCCTCCACATGTCTCTAAAAATTCAGCTTTTCAATCTGACATTCAGAAAACTGAAAATCTTAGCTCGGTAAACCGGAGGTAATCCTTGGTTTACCGGGGCTTCTTTTCCCCAAATTTCTCTGTCTGCCTTCTCTGCACACTTTAATTAATCTCACTGCTCAATCCTGACCTCAAATTGACTAGTTTCTTACTCGTTTTGTTGCTAATTCCGACTCAATCCTAACCTACATCACTAGAATCCACAACGAGTAAAAAAAACCTTCCCAAAAACCATCGGTTTCAAGCCTAAGGGTGCGGTAGGATGAAAAAAAGCTTGTCCCTTCATCCGGCTACTTTTATTCATTCTTAATCTACCCAAGGGTTCAAGGGAATAGTTCTGAGTTTAAAGTCGTCAGCTCGACTTACCTTCGGTCCTTCAATCAGTCAAAAGTCAGGGCCTTAACTCACCAAACTTGCAAACTTGAGGTTTCAACCGCCGTGCACTTCCCTTCTCGTTGGTCTTTATCCTTCAAGGATGCCTTACCACGGTTTTCCATAGAAACTTTCTGAGCTCTCTTCCTAGCATGCCTCTCTCTCTCTTTGCTTGCGTACTAGGTCTGCCTCTGCGTCGAGATTTAAACTTTATGCGCAAGGATTCCACACCTTCAACTTTAAGCTCTAATCCGTCACTACGCAATAAGGAAGGACTAGCTTCCGTGAGCGTCTTGTTGTGGTCCTTCTCTTCTCTCTCTAAGCATTAATCTCATGAATTTTTGCTCAACAGTTTCTACTAAAACCTCTCATTGCCTATGCCCCTTCATTCTCTATCTCCATGAGTTCTACTTTGCCTAAATCATAAGTCATCTTGCAACTTTCCAGCCAATTATCTAGGGGCTCGAAGATTTGAAAGATACGGCATCATTGTTCAATCTTAAAGTGATCTCCCCATTATCAAAGTCCATGATCGCTCTGCTTGTCGCTAAGAAAGGTCTTCCTAACAAACTGGGGCACTTGGGTCCTCTGGTACATCTATAACCGTGAAATCAATTGGAAAAGTGAACCCTCCTGCCTTTATCATGCACTTCCTAAGCAGACCGGCAGGCATATCTCTCGTCCTATCGACAAAAGTCATAGTTCGGGTTTGATTCATAATGACCGGAAGCTTAATCTTCTGGCAGAGGGATAGAGGCAGAATGTTACAACTTGAACCATAATCACAAAGACTTAAACCTACAGATATACCATTGATAGAGATTGGGAGTCGAAGCGTTCCACGGTCTCCTAACTTTTCTACAATGTCGAATCAGGTAATCCTCGAAATCGAGAACATGGTGTCCAGATCCTCCTCCGGATCATCGGAGTCATAATCGGATGATATATCAATTAGCTCTATAGAAGCGTACCCGGTCGATAAGTCTCATACTCCTTCAGGTTTTCCTCGACTTCCCGTTTAAGCTTTTCGGTCTCCTCCTCCACTCGCTTCTTGTCAACCGTATTGCTCTCGGCACGATCCAGGTACATAGAGATTGGTTTGATGTTCAACACGATCACGAGGCATTGTGTCTAACTCGTCTAGCCTTAATTGTTTTTTTGATTGAATTTCCGAAGTGTCCGGATACTTCCTGCAAAATAGACAAACTAAAACAAAGAAAAGGTTAGCAACTCCCGCTTCAGTTGGGGTTGATCCCAAGCTCATTGCGGACCTACTAACTAAAATCAAGCGAGAATAACACGAGAATAACAAAGGTCGTTCGAAATTTGATTTCCAGGTGCCTCGTAAATCGGGGGTAACCCTCGAAAGCAGGACCTAAAATTTCTTATTCAGCAGATTAACAGTGCAAGTTTGATCCAAAAGCGACTCAAGACTCAAAATAAATAAATTAAAATAAAAACAACTTCTTAATCAGAATTAAAACATTTATCTTTAAAATTGGCCATTGTCCTGGCAACGGCGTCAAAAATCTTGATCGCATATAAGTCACTAACGTCGATATTACTAGCAAGAATACTAGGTACATCGTAGTATAGTAAATGCGAGTCAAGGTTGATCCCACAGGGACGATACAACTTTAATTATAAACGATTCTAACCTAATTAAGAAGCAACATATAGGCAGTCATTGACCAACAATTAACATAAAAGAAACTTGGTATTTCTCCCCCTCTTCTCACCGATCTACTAACTTAGATTAGTTAATCGTTACGTTTACTTTCCCCACATAATTCCCTTAAATTAATCGAGTGAGCTTTTGATTTAATTATTAGCTACAGGTGCAACTCCTAACCCTATCTACTCCGACAATGGTAGTAGACAATCTATCATAAGCTACCCTCCTTAATTAGTCCGTAATAGCCCATGCACATAAAGAGCTAGAATTGCCGATATCGAGCGCTAGCTCATACAAATTAACCCGCCTAGACAAGTACCGCCGACACCGATCAAAGACGTTCTAGGGTCCATCAAAACTATGTCCAAACTAACACTTCACTATTTGTATTTCATGTTAGTTTTATGATTACAATAAGCGATTGGCGGATCTAAACTCATCGTTAATTAAACTTATCGATCAACTTAGCTGTAGTGAATCCCAGATTAAGTTTTCTAAATATTGCCTCGGTAAACCGGAATAGACCGCCTGTTTACCGGGGTCAGCTTTTCTTAATTCCGGATCTACATTGCTCAATTACGATTAATCTAAGTAAATCATGGGGTCGTTAAGCATGCAGATTAACAAAAACACATATTACGAACAGATCTACCATATTAAAGACAAAAAGGAACGTTCAAAGTTTCATACCTTCAACAATAGAGATGGTAGAGAAAGGGAGAAAACAAGAAATTACTCCTCAAAAGCTTGCAATAACTTTATTTCATAAAATTGTATAATGTATTAAATATAATTGAGTGCTTATGAAAACTTTGTTAATGCGGCCTTATATAGATACAGTGACCGACTTAAGACTCATAAAAATCCTAACCGACCTAGTAGAGGCGGCAGAATCAATTTCATGTTCCACAAGCCCTCGGTTTACCGGACCTAGCCCACGGAAACCGGGCCGACTTTTCTTCTTTTTCTTCAGTAGACTTCTTCATGGACTTTTATTAATTGGCCCAACATGCTTCTTTTGGTCTAGATCCATTCTCTAATACTCCATATTTGGTACATCCTATAAAACACATAAAACGAGACAAAACAGTACCAAAACCTCGGGAAAATAACATAGATGCAGAATTATGATCTTAGAAACATTCACATAGCATTTAACACATATTCCATACAATAACGAGCCTATCTATCATCTCTTGAGTAGAATTCGGGGTGAAAATAGGTATAATTATTGGTACTATTTAGGCGTTATCGGTTTTGAGGCTGGTTCGAGTTCGATTTGTTGCTAAGTGTCATGTTGTGGTAGAGTTGGTGATGTAGAAGGACCGATTCAGGTTCTTGATGGCGTCTGGTGGTTGAGTAACATCAACATCACCATCTCCTCTTCAAACACTTGAGTAGTTGTGATTTTGAGTGCAGAACGTCTCATATTCCCCTTGCTCTCTGCCGGGAATTGACTTTCTTTGGTGTGGCGGCGGTGATCCAGTGTCTAACTGCTTGTTGTTGAATCGGTGATGTGTCAACGGATAGTTGTTTTCTAATGTGAGTTTGCTCAGGAGTACACTCATTTGCCTCGATCTCTTTGGTCATTTTTCTTAGTTGATGTTGTTGCCTTAAGCGACTCCATTTGTCTACGTAAAAAGGCATGCAATGTGGTATCATCATCAATTGCATCTGCTGCGCTTTCATCACCACCATCATGCTCAGCATGATCACTTGCACCTTGTAATCCCCTATCATCATCATTGTCTCCATCACTCTAATCATCGCCAGATTGATCAAGATTGCCACCCTCATCATCGGATGACTTCGCAATCCGACTTTGGCTTTTCTATCATTTCCCAAAGTAGTGTCTCATCAAGTGCACCTACAAAGGTTGTGACACCAAGAAATCCGAAGAACCAAGCTTCTTCATCGAACATTCTTGCAGAGTTTTCAAGTTGAATCCTAGAGTCTCCCATCTTCCGGTTGAGGTATTCTCGCAACTCTGTCATCAACATCCCTTTCAGGATTTTCTATATGTTCATCTTCTTGCTGTTCTCCATCATCATTTCCTTCATCTTCCTGTTCCTCTTGCTGCTTTTCTTCCTCATCTCTCAGAGTGCCAAAGGATTCTTTGTCCAGATTTCTTTGGACCTCTTGTTTCTTTCTTTGACCGGAGGTCTTTCTACTGGGTTGCTTTCTCTTTCCTCCGCCTGCTGCTTTGGGTTGTTTCACATAAGTATACATAACTTTGGCGTCATGCAATCGATGAAGTGTCACAAAAGGGACGTTCAGACACTTTATCAGGTAGTGGAGAGGAATTCCATAGGATTTCTTTACCCAGAAAATCCCCTTTTGCTTATTTCCTTTAGCAATTCCTTGTTCAGCTACAGTGGCCTCTCCTTAGATTTGTTCCTTTAGCCGTCTGAAAATGTAGGTGGCCCAGTCAAAATTCTAGACCATGGTAGATAATTCCCATAAGTCGCATTCTGGCCTCAGTCATGGCATTCATGGCTCCTAATTTTCCATCAATGTTCTTTCCAATCAATAAGATAAACTCATTGAAAGGCTTTTTGAGAGCACATCTTAGACAATTGAACTTTTTGTTTTCCATAGTGACATCCTTTCCAATCTCCATCCAGAAAGCATCCATGTCTTATGGAACGATCCCCACTTTTGTGTACTCCTAATTCCAGAGTTGAAGATGCTGGTGAATTACATTCGCCGTAATCACCACCTCTGTGCCATTGACAGTGGCAACTATCTTGTGCTCACTTGCTTCACTCTCTTCTACAAGAATTCTAGAGATATAAGTGGCAGTTTTCTAGAAAGAGATGAGTCTTTCATAGAAAATGCCAGTGATAGGAGGGTTAAGAAAGGTCATCAGCCTTAAATCTTTGCATCTATCCCCCAAACGTGTTGCTTGTTCATCATCGTTGCACAGGTTCTTAAAGTGTATTTGTTGGAAAACAATCCTGTTGCAATTGATTTCTCACACAGTTTTCCGGACTTAGCATTTGAGGAAGATGAGGCCATTTCTGAGATTTTTGAGAAAAAAGCTTTGAAATTTCTTGAGAAAATAGGGTTTAGGAAATTCAAAGAGGGCGTAAAGTTTGTGGAGAAAACTGAAGTGTTGTTTATATAATGGAGATTTGAGAGTCTGAACGCGGTTGAATATGGAGAGATTTTGGTGGAGTAATGGCGTGAGTTTGTGTATATAAATCATGGTTAACAAGAATAATAGGAGAGAGGATTGAGGCAGGTAATGATATGCCCAGGAACCGAGGCGTTGCCTTCATTCTCTCTTGTCAAATAATAACCTCCATAAGATAATCCTTGTGTCTGATTAAAAATCTACGTGTGTAACTTCATAAAATAAAGCTCTATAAATCTCTGATTTTCCACATGTATAAAAACTGATTCATTTCATACCATGCTTCGCTGTTTTCTCTATAACATTTAGCGGTTGAGTGACTTGGCTGATCACTAGACTGGTGCAGTGGCCTACTTACTGAACTGCAGTAACAAAAACTATTCTTAACAATCGGTGAAGTGGACTTCGCTGGTACCAGTGCCTTACCTGCCAAGTGAGCACACCCAAAATGGCCAAGGTTCAGTCAGCTGGTGAAGTAACTCCGCTGATTACTCCAGTTAGCTGCTCTTTGTAACTTAATCGATTTCAATCATTCCCAACTCAGTTCTTAGCTTACAAAATCTTTCATGGCTGAGTGGTTTTGTAAAAATATCAGCCAATTGATCTTCTGTAGATATGTATCTCAAAACTACATCTCCTTTCTCCACATGATCTCTGATAAAATAATGTCTCACATCAATATGCTTTGTGCTTAAGTGAAGCACTGGATTCTCTGTAATTGATATTGCACTTGTATTACCACACATGATTGGAATTGTATTCTCTTCTATTCCATAGTCTCTTAGCTGTTGTCTGATCCATAATACTTGTGCACAACAGCTACCTGTTGCTATATATTCTGCTTCAGCTGTTGACGTAGATATGGAATTCTGCTTTTTACTAAACCATGATACTAGTCTGCTGCCTAACATCTGACAAGTTCCTGAAGTGCTTTTTCTGTCAATTTTACATCCATCATAGTCTGAATCTGAATAAGATATCAATTTGAATCCACCATCTTTTGGATACCAAATTCCTACATTGATTGTGTGCTTCATATATTTGATGATTCTCTTAGCAGCTAACAAATGAGATTCCTTTGGTTGAGCTTGAAATCTTGCACATACTCCTACTGCAAATGCTATATTAGGTCTGCTTGCAGTTAGGTAGAGTAGAGATCCAATGATTCCTCTGTATAACTTTTGATCAACATCCTTCCCATTTTCATCCTTTCCAAGTATAATTCTTGCACATATAGGTGTTTCAGAAGTTCCACTTGTGTCCATACCATACTTGTTGATCAATTCTTTTGTATACTTTGCTTGATTGATGAAGATCCCATCTTTCATCTATTTCACTTGTAATCCAAGGAAGTAGTTGAGTTCTCCCATCATGCTCGTATATATTTTGTTTTCTGTCAATGCCTTCTATTTATAGCCATGATCTCCCTGATTTGAAAATTCGTCTGTTGGCTATTTAATGCTAAGAATAATCCTTTATTTTTCCTTGATTTTTTCCTCCTTAATTTCAGTGATCCGGATTTTCTTCAAACGGTCTTCATAAAATCCGTCATTGATTGATTTTGCATTGATTTCTTGATTTCCTTATTATCAATGTTCAGAATCAAATGCAGATGGCATACTTCACTTGCATGTTCCTTAACTTGGTTGTTGCTTGACCGGTACAGTGGATCTACTTATAAGCTATTACTTTGCTGTTGAGATTCTCTTCACCATTATTCTTGATAGTCAGCCTACAGATCCTTCACTTAGCCAATTTACTGTTTTTATTTCTACATTGAATTTCAAATTCTAAGTATTGTTGTACTTCATTGATCCTTGATTTGGGTGAGATCAATGTACACCATATTTAACATAGATTTCATCACTTGCAAAAAGTCTTAGACTTACCCAAGGTCATCACCGACTTCCCTGGTTGTAAGTCAGTCTATAGGTCTTCACTTCACTGAGCTGGTTCCTTGGCTGTCTTCACTGAGATGCTCCAAAGATTTTACTGAGCCATCCTACCAATCTATTACTGATTGCTTGTCATTGAACTTATACAACATGTCGACTTCTAAGTAAAGCATATACAAACATCATGATCTTTTTTAGACTTGTTTGGGCTTTCTATAACAGCTAATATGGCCATCATCAAAACAATTACATGTTCCTAACACTAGGAAATTCTGAGGAAACGTAGACATAAAGATTAATGACACCAAGTTTGAAGATCAGAGAGGAGAGATACACCAGTTACCTTTTCTGCATTTATGTTGGTCAAGGGACCGTTATTTGTCTTCTTGTCTAGATTCAATGGTTATTATCTATGTTGCATTGTCTCTGTGGGATCGACCTTGACTCGCATCTACTATACTACGATTGACCTAGTACTCTTCCTAGTATTTTGTGCGTATCAGTGACTTACACGCGGATCAAGTTTTTGGCGCCGTTGCCTGGGACAATGGCCAATATAGATAATATGCTCATTAAATTTGAATAATAATTATTTGTTTATTATTTAGTTTAGAGTCTTTTCTATATCACACATGCACCTTTTAACAATCAGAAAAAGGGAAACAGTTTCTGAAGCCGCGACAAGCCTTGCCGTAGCCTCGAAAATCTATGACTCTAGTTCTAATAACTTCTTTGTTTTTCTGTGTTCATCCCAGTATGTTACTAGTTAGTAGGTCCGCAATAGTTGGGTCTAAGCTCAGCTGAGGCGGGAAATTACTAACCGTGTTTTTGTTTTGTTTTGTCTATCTTGCAGGATACAGAACGCTTTCGGCAATCACTAGAAATATCGAAGGAATTCCAAAACCATCTAGCACAATGCCACGAAGACTCATAAATTCCATGCCCATCTCAATGTACTCAAGTTCAAAGGTATACGAGGAATACCAAGCTGTGGAAATATTACTCAGCAGACTCATCCTGCTGAGGCTTCAGCAGGGTGCTCAGCAGATTCCTGAGCCTTAGGAATCCGTGCATAATATTTTTGTACACTTTATTTAATTATAAAAGACATATTAATTGTGATACATATAAACAATTAATATGTCAAACTCTAGTTTACTTTATGTCATAGACATAGCTTTTACTTTTACTTTTACTTTTGCATGCTTGCCGCCCACATCTACATACTCAAGTGGCCGCCAAGCTAGTGCACTAGTCTCTCTCAATTGTATCTATTTATACACCTCTCATATCAATGAATAAACTAAGTTGAAGTTTACTCTTGTGTTTATCACATTCTCAAACTCTCTTCATGGTATCAGAGAGCCTTACTTGAGTTCTAAAATCATTTGCAAAACTCAGGTTCTTTTCGAGAAAAATGTCAACATTATCGATGTTTCATCTTCTTGATAGACTCACATTTGCCTCGTGATGGGATAATCGAACACTCTTCTTTACAAATCATAAACTTGATGGTAACAATTACTTGCTATGGTCAAGGTCTATGAAAATGTATATCTCCGGCCAGGGCAAGATGGGATATCATGCAGTTCCAAAACCGCCCTCACTAAATCGACCCCAAGTTTGAAGCATGGGACACAGAAAATAACCAAGTCATGACCATCCTCACGAGGTTCATGACAAAAGAGATCGATGAGAACTTCATGATGTATGACACCGCTAAGGAAATGCAGGACAATGCCGGAGACCTTTACTCAAAAAAGGACAATACATCCAAGTCTATGAACTCAAGCTCAGATTCAAAATTGCGAGACAAGGGGATATATGCGTAACTCAATACTTTAATCAACTATCTAAGGCATGGCAACACCTAGATATGTTGGAAACTCACCCTGGAATGATGTTAAAGATGTTGCACTCTTTAAAGACATCATCGAGAAGAAGAGAGTATTCAAATTCCTTATTGGATGAATCCTACTCTTGATGATGTCGAGAGGTAGAATTCTTGCTACTAAACCTCTTCCAAATCTCAAATCCATGTTTCTTTGAGGTCAAACATGAGGAAAGCGAGGAGGAAAGTGATCTTTCTTTGAACCCCCTGCCGACAACCCTCTTGAAAGTGCCACCTGTGTTCGTCGGGAACCTGGCTGAGGAGGATCTTGAGGCTTACGGGAAGCCTCGCCGATAAAAGCGGGAAGGCTGTTGCGTGACCACTTTGCAAACGCACTAATCACACCAAGGACACTTCTTTGGAAGCTACTGGCAAGCCTAACTCCTCCAAGACCTCCGGACACCAAGGAAAGTCGAGGCGGCACACATAAGTGAGGAAGAAGATGACAACAGTTGAATGCTCAACTTGTCGCATTCAAAGCCTTTCTAACTCAACAAAAGGGAGGTAGTCACTCTCTCGACATAGCCTCTCATGCGTCGGTCTGAGTAAATTCTACTCATCTATTAGTAATGAAACTGGATTGTTGACTCTGGGGCCTCTTCCCATATGATTGGTAATAAAATCTCATTACTCAACTTAAGCCATGTCCCCAAATTCACAATATTAAGGCTGGCATTGATGGATCTATCTCTAGTGCAAAAGGTTTTGGTCGAGTGCGACTTACTAATAAGATATGCTGCGCAGAATGTCCTATTTGTTCCAAAATTAGATTGCAATCTCATATCATCACAATAAACTTACTAAAGATTTGAAGCTGATTGTTGTTTTTAATGAGAATCAAAGTGCACATTCCAGGATCATTCCTCAAAGGTTGATTGGGACTGCTAAACCTTGCTCAGTCTGTTTGTGGTCAACCCCTGCCAAGATGTGAAGATCAAGACTGAATCCGCCAAAGTGACTGCACTCAAAACCTAGACAATATCATGTTATGGCATTATAGACTAGGACATCCCAGCTTTTAGTTATTTAAAGTCTATAGATCCTGAATTGTTTAAAGGTTGTAATTTGAATGATCTTCAATGTGATATTTGTCACTTTGCTAAACTCACCAAATCTGTGTATGCAAAATTACCTTACTTACCATCCACACCATTCACCTTAATTCACAAAGTGACGTATGGGGACCTCAAGAGTAAAAAGCATAACAGAAAGAGGTGGTTTGTTACCTTCATAGATGACCACACGAGAACCACTTGGTTATTTTTAATGAAGGATAAGTCCGAAGTTGGACCCATCTTTCAAGAATTTTACAACATGGTCTCCACTCGGTTTGACACTAAGATCAAAATCTTGAAGACCCGACAATGCTCTTGAATATTATGAGTCTCATCTCGGTAATTTCTTGATGGATAAAGGGATTGTCCATATCAGTGTAGTTGTGTTGAAACCCTCGACAAAATGGGGTTCTTTGAGAGAAAGAACAGCATCCGCTTGAAATGGCTAGGTCTATTATGTTTACCACAAATGTTCCAAAATATATGTGGGGTGAAGCCATATTGACTTCCACATACTTAATCAATGAGACTTCCCAAACAGGTACTAGACTTCAAAACTCCTATCAAAACCCTACTGGACACACACTCGCCCCATCTTATTTCCCAGTTACCTCCAAAAATCTTTGGTTGTCTTGTGTTTGTCTATATCCATGCCCAACATGAAGCAAACTTGATCCCAAAGCTCACAAGTGCATATTCTAGGATATGCAAAGGGCGAGAAAGGTTACAAGTGCTACTCTCATTCGAAAAAGATTTTACAATTCTATGGATGTAAAATTTTTTGAAAGGACTCCTACTACAAACAAGTCCTTTCGAGGCGATCATGATGGAAACACGATAGAAATTGACCTAAACCCCTTCCTTCAAAGCAGACTCTTAACCTCAAAGAACTTGTCGATCCTCGCAGATCGAACCCCAGTACCTCTCGACTCACGGCGACTCATCGATCCTCAAAGAACTAACCGACTCGAGCCTGCCGACCACGAGCCTGGCTGACACTCAAGCAATCTGCGAGATCCTCAGCGATCATCGACATTGATGATGCAGACTATTGCTCTAAGGAAAGGAAAAGATCATGCATCGATCATTCTATTCATACTTATTTATCTTATGATCGGTTGTCTCTGTCTTTGCCATGTTTACACAGGACTGGATTCTCACTCTATCCCTAGAAATATTCAGGAGGCCCTTCAAAATGATAAGTGGAAGGTTTGCTTTGTTAAAAGCGAGATGATTTGCTCTCTGGATAATCATACTTGGGACCTCACAACTCTTCCCAAAGGCAAGAAGGCAGTTAGCTGCAGATGGTTATTCACTATTAAATACAATCTTGATGGTACAATTGACAAGTACAAAGCTAGATTGGTAGCAAGGGATTCACTCAAACTTATGGTATTGACTATAAGGAAACTTTTGCACCGATGGCAAAACTCAACACTGTCAGGGTTACGCTCTCTCTAGTTGTCCAACTGGGTGGCCTCTACACCAATTGGATATCAAAAATGCTTTTCTCAATGGTGATCTCACCGAGGAAGTCTATATGAATGTACCTCCTGGTTTTGTCAATCCCCACTCGGGGCAAGGTATGCAAACTCGGAAATCTCTATATGGTCCAAGCAATCCCAAGAGCACTGGTTTGGAAAACTCACTCTCGTGGTTAAAGCTGCTGGATATCATCAATGCAACTCTGATCACACCATGTTTGTCAAGACAACCAACCGAGAGGAGGTCCATTCTAATTGTATATGTGGATGATATCATCCTTCTTTGGGAAGAGACTCATGAAATCAGAACTTGAAGACCCTACCGGCAAAGGTGTTCCAAGTTAAAGATCCAGGCTACCTCAAGTACTTTCTTGGTATGGAAGTAGCTAGAAACACCAATGGCATTTCGGTCTCCCAAAGGAAGTATGTCTGGACCTCATGAAGGAAGCGGCATCTTTGGGATGCAAACTCGTCTGTATCTCCAGTAGAGACCCAGGTCATACCCCATCTTGCATGGTGACATTCTTTGTCAGGAAAGAACAATATCAAAGGCTTGTAGGCAAACTCATATACCTTTCTCACACAAGACCGATATTGCATATGGGGTCGATCACAGTCGAGTCAATTCATGCATTGCCCTCTTGAGCAACATTGGGATGCGATGAATAGGATCTTTGAGGTATTTAAAATCCACTCTGGCCAAGGCCTCGCACTTCACCAAGTCTCACGATAGATCAATCAAGGTCTACACCGATCTTGATTGGGTTTGGATGTCACATTGTGAGAAGGTCTACCACAGGCTATTGCTCATATATATATGGGGAACTGGTTACTTGGAGGAGCAAGAAACAACCATTGTGTCAAGAAGCGATCTTGAAGTTTGAACTAAGGGCACTTGTACTTGGCATTTGTGAAGCCCTATGGCTAAAAAGGGTACTGACTGAACTTCAACAACCGTATCAGCAACCTATCACACTCTGTTGTGATAATAATTCAGCCTTATGCATGGCAGAAGATCCAGTCCATCATGATAAAACCAAGCATGTGGACATTGACAGACACTTTCTGAAGGAGAAGATTGATGCCAAGATTATTCAACTCCAGAGATGTTCCCAAAGCAGATCGAATCTCGATATTCTTACCAAGGCTATTCCACCTCTTATGTTCGGTGAGACTAAGTAGCAAACTTGGTTGCATCAACATATCTGACCAGATTTGAGGGGGTGTGGAAATATTACTCAATGAGACTCATCCTGCTTGAGGCTTGACAGTGCTCAAAGCAGATTCCTGAGCCTTAGGAATCCGTGCATAATATTTTTGTACACTTTATTTAATTATAAAAGACATATTAATTGTGATACATATAAACAATTAATATGTCAAACTCTAGTTTACTTTATGTCATAGACATAGCTTTTACTTTTACTTTTACTTTTGCATGCTTGCCGCCCACATCTACATACTCAAGTGGCCGCCCAAGCTAGTGCTAGTCTCTCTCAATTGTATCTATTTATACACCTCTCATATCAATGAATAAACTAAGTTGAAGTTTACTCTTGTGTTTATCACATTCTCAAACTCTCTTCACAAGCGGACAAGAGAAGAGTGGAACAAGAAAAGGAAGCAGCCGGAGCTAAGGAGGAACGGGAAGCCAACCTCAAAGAGTATGAGACCTATAGATCAAGTGAGTTCCTGATTGAGTTAATTGATTTACTATCTACTGACTCTGATCCTGAAGACGATCCGGATACCATGTTCTCTGATACAGAGGAGTACCCTAACTCAGACTTGATAGAGAAATTAAGAGACCCTGGTACATTTAGGCTCCCAGTCTCGATAAAGGGAGTATATTTAGGATTGGGAATGTGTGATTCAGGCTCTAGTTGCAACATTCTTCCTCTTTCTCTTTGTAAGCATGCTAAATTTAAGGTCGAGTAGACAGAGACGTGCAGTATTCGTTTTGTCGATCGTGAGATTGATATGCTCACTGGCATGCTAAGAAAATGTAAGCTTAGAGTGGGAAGTTTCGAGTTCCTGGCTGACTTTGTAGTTATGGACATCCTCGATGATCCGAGTGCAATCTTCGACTACGACAACTACGACATCATGCTTAGGGTCAATAATTATGGAAAAAGCTATACGATCCTAGAGTCACTCCCAAACCGAGCAGGACAGTACCGTGTCAGCTCAAATTCCAGAGAAGTGAAAATTGTTGAGATGCCGAATATCCGAGATAATACAAGTCAAGTGGTAGTAGAAACCAGAGAGCATGAGTTTTTGACAGTTCTACTCCTAGAAAATGACGAGAAGAATCAAGGTTTGAAAGAGGTTCGAGAAGTAGTGTTTCTGGATAGAAAGGAGGAGTGCATCTACTTGGGAATAAAAAGCCCAGGGAAAGCATTCATAAAAAGGGAGGGAAGACGCACGTCGGTTAAGGCCTCTCAAGTGCAATGCTGGTGGGTGAAAACCCAAAAATCAGACTAAGTGAGAGTCGAAAGGAAGTCGAGCTGGCGACTCTAAATTTAGAACTACTTTTTTACCCTTTGGATAATTTGGGTCAAATAAAAGTATCCGGATTGGACAACAAGCTTTTTTCATCCTACCACATTCTGAGGTTTTGTGCCAAATGATGGGGAGAAGGTTTTTTTTCACTTTTCAGCAGTCCAGTGAAGTAGGTTAGTCGAGTTGGAGAAGAAAAGAGTGAGAAAGGCAAGGACTTAGGCTATGAGGAGTCAGTGCTGATAGATAATAAGTGAGGATTGAATGAGAAAGGAAGTTGATGAAAGGTTTTATGAAATCTGGAAGGAAAAATCTCAGGAAGCAGTGAAGGTACTTCCCGCAACCGTGAAAGTACCTAGGCCCGGTTCTCGAGGTTTGATTGAATTTTGGGAAGTCAGGATGGCGTGTGGACAACACGCGCCGACTCGGAAATTTTATAGGGGCAATCAACCGTCCCATCCACTTTCTCTACCATTCCATATTTTCCTCTTTCCCATTACTCCCCCATACTCCACCTCTCATCAATCCCATCAATCTCTCCCTCAATCCACTCACCATTAACTCATCCCACTCTTCCATACAACCTTTACAAATTTCAAACACATCTCATTTTCTCTTATATAAACCACCCATACCCTCACCATTTCCTCCATCATCAACATTATTTCCTCTCTTCTTCTTCTTCTTCTACCCCACTCGGCCACAACCACTATCACCATAGCACCACCATAACTTAGCCACTACATAACCAAAAATCCCGCATTTTCCTAAGATTACTACGATCGATTTTCAATTTCTGTAAATTAACACCATTTCCATTCCTAAAGAGTTGCAGAAAGCTCCTAGAAATCCAGAAACCCGATTCTCGGGAAGCAACGAGACATACTCTCACAGCAGCGACGATATTTTCTCAGCAGATACAGAGTTCAGCTCGTCAATTTTCATAGCTGGTAGAGCCAACTCGATTCTGAGACATAGAGGAGCACAACAGAGGCTTCAAAGCGATGCCATGCCCACTATAAATGGTATCAACCAGTATGCTTCTATTGCTATTTATGAGTCATTCAGGACTCATTGGAACAATCGGTTGGTTGCTAGAGAAAGAGGTGTCGACCTCGATGATTGTGGTGATGTGATACCTCGAGTTCTTCAATTCCACGGCTTAACGGATATGGCTCTCATTCCGGCCTCTTTTAATGCCACCATCCTCCATGAGTTTTTCACCTATGTAGTGGCCAACCCCGAGTCTAATGTCTACATGGTTAGAGGGGTCCCCATTGATTTCTCGATTGAGACTATAAATGCCATTCACGGCATCATCAACGCATTCTTCACAATGGAGAATTCACCACTGCCACAAGAGAGCGCAATTTTGATCGCCTGATAACTATTGTAGAATATTATGATGTGTAGTGGGATTTCGGAGCCAACAATTTCCTGACCACCTTCGACTCAAACGAGCTGGCATGGGACGCTTGTATGCTGCATAGATTTGTCATTACTCATCTTTTGCCTAATGCTCACGCGGACACCGTGACTTGTCTGCAAGCTGAGCTCATGTACTATCTCGATATCGAGAATGACATGAACATCGGTCTGTTGATGCACAGCCAGATTCGCCAGGTTTCTGGGACACGGAGAGAGATATTGGCGATGGAAATAGAGTGCCCAGTTCTGGCTGCAGATGAGAGAGTCGAGCCCCTGTCAATCCTTGACAGTGAAGCAGTCCAAAGGATGGGAAGGAGGAGAAAACGGGCTGCAATACCGGCACAAGGACGTGCTAGACCTCAGCAAGAAGTTCAAGCTGAAGTGACTAGGGATTTAGCCGAGATGCGAGGAATACAGACACATATGAAGACGCATCTCCACATTCCTCCCTATGCCCTACCACCACGAGCTCCTAGGCATGCTCCATCTTCTTCGGGGCCGGCCCTTCTTCCGCAGCACCACCTCATGTTCACGAGGCCTACAAGGACATCGACTCTGATTAGTCCCATAGTTCTAGATTCTTTTTAGTTTTTTATTCTCCATTGTTGTTTTTATTTTTCTTTTCGACTTTGCAATGAATGGCTTTACTCTTTTTCAATAAAGTATTTTATTGCTTAAATTGTTTGCATTTAATAAGTTTATTTGCTTACTACCATTCTATATTTTATTATTGTGTCACCTCTACTTTGCCCGAGTTTTGTATGTCAAAATTCTATAGCAGATATTTGCAGACTTTTCACAACATTGAGCCTAAGACGTGTTCGATAGGGATTCATTTACTTCGCTCCACGCTTAAACCAAGCTAAGTTCCTTTTCATTATTAATCTTTTCATCATTGGGGACAACGCTCGATTAAGTAGGGAGGAACGTGTTGGTCCTTGAAAAGGCCAACACAAGTTTAGAGGGGGGGTGAATAAACTTGTCCCAAAAACCTAGATTTGAAACAACTTAGGTTCACTTTAAACTTGTGTGGAGTTTAGCTGACTGAGCTGAGTATAAGTCTAACTGACTTATGCTTGAACTGAGTCAACCAGCAGCGGATATGAATTTTAGCCTTTTTTAAAATTGATCTTGTTGTATCATTGAAAAAGCTTTTATGCAAAACTAAATTCTGGTGAATGTCAGTTTATGTACTTTTTGTGTATATAGCAATCAATTCTGATTCAGTTTGCTCTGTATAATTCAAATAAAATCAATCAAAAATATTGAAATGTAAATAACAGTAAGTAAATGCGTAAAGTAAAGTAAGGCAAGAATTATAGAGGTTCCAGGTGGTGTAATCTTGTTAGTCCTCTCTTCCCCCGTGATGAGGAGGAAAATTCCACTAGAACTCTTTGAGGCATCCGGTTACAAAAAGTCCTAAACTGATAGTCCTTGACTAATCCTAGCTTCACTATCTCGAACAATCAAAAAAGCAGTCGGATTCTTCGCTTACAACCGCTTGCACACACCTGGTCCTTAGAGGGTTGTATGCAGAGACGGAGCTATGTTGTGATTTGGGGTGGCTAAGCCCACCCAACCCACTCTCTTTTAATAACATATATATAAATGTTTATATTAACTTTTGATAAGTTCTATTGTTAATTACATTAAGATTTGTGTAATCGTATTGTTAGAAGCAATTTTGTGATGCCAATAAAACACACTTAAATTTATGTTTAATGTTTTATCCGGTCGCGCCCACCTTTAAATTTTACTCGGCACAACTCAATTTTATTAACACGTCTCATATGAATACTCATATTAAGTATCGAATGAATTTTTTTGTTGTTATTTTACGAACTTTAAGAAAAATATGCATCGTAAAATAACATTATAAATAATTTTATCACAGTCGAGTAGAAAATATTAGGAGTATCGAGTGGGTTCTATTGTTAAATTTTAAACACCTAAGAATTTTTTTTATAATATAACACTATAACGACATCCAGCCCACCCGAACATAGAATCCTGGCTCCGTCCTTGGTTGTATGGCCTCTTCTCCGGCTACCACCACAAACACAGTCTACCCACGATCGCTAAACAACAACAAGCTGTCCTTGGAAAATCCTTATTTGGATTGCTTCACATCTAAACCTTTGATAAAATCAAAGTTGGGCTAAGAATCAAGCGAATGATTACGGCTTGTGGTTCTTCGTGAGTGTTGGATATTGATTAAATCTTTGTAGCTTGAACACTTGAAGAATTCTAGATATGATCTAGTTGAGCACAAAATTGATAGCAATTCAGATGAACAGAACTTGATCTCAAAATGCTTGCGAACTTGTATTTGATTTGGTGTTTGATCCATGATGCCAAGTCCTATATTTATAGTGTGAGGTCCAATGTTCATCTTGTTTGAAATTTGAGTCTTTTAGCTATCAACGGCTATCTGTCAGATTTTAGTGACCGTTCTGACATGACAGTCCTTCATCCAATGAGAATGATTGATTTGCAACATTCGAATTCTCTTTCAGCTTTTTGGATGTCTTTTAGCTCTAAAACCGAGTTGTTTATGAATGGTCAATTTTAAGCTTCTGAAAATTGAGTGAGTAGGTTTTTAGTTTAGAGCGTTAACTGAGTTTTTACTCTTCTTCAAAACTTAGTACTCTATTTTTTATCTGATTTATATTGACTTAATCATAGTACACCATAACTCATAAATCATCCAAGATATCATTGTCCTTATGTATCTTAGGTCTTGAAACAAGGTCCATAAAGTCAGTTCAGGTCATCACAGTCTTGCCTAAATTCTAACCTTATAGTCTCGGCTTTGTTCTTCATAAACT
Organism: Gentiana macrophylla; assembly: GCA_026214975.1. NCBI lineage: Eukaryota > Viridiplantae > Streptophyta > Magnoliopsida > Gentianales > Gentianaceae > Gentiana > Gentiana macrophylla. The sequence continues at coordinate 34,312,975 of CM047809.1, forward strand.
GAGTTTGAACCCCCAGTTCTTCATTCTTCAATAACTGAGTATGTGTCCCTCAGTTCTTCATTTACTGTGTTTGTTCCTCACCTTACCTTCTAGATGCCAAATGAGTGTGTGTCCCTCAGCAAACTTACCTTCTTCAGTTCTGAGTAAATTTCAGTTTTTGGCTTTGTGTAACATTTTCAGTTTTGTTGTGAATCATCAGTTTCTCTGATGTATAATCTCAGTTTTCTAGATGATTTCCAGTTCTTAGTTTTACGACTCTCTAACTATTACAATGCTTGTCTGATTCAACCTATACATAGATCAGACTCTAATAAATCCTATACATATTATTTCTAGACATCTTTTAGCTCTTCACTATAACAGCTAGTTTCAACACTTCATCAATGGGGTGTAAATAAATAAATAATATGAATCATCATCAAAACTTAAATTTTATTTCTAACAATTTCCTCCTTTTTGATGATGCCAAAACCCTCTTTAGTAGAAACGCTTAAAGATTAAACAAAGAAACACAAATTAAAACTGGAAACTGTATTTTTCATTAGAATTCACAAAAACTGAGATAAATTACACAATGATTGATTTATCAGTTATCTTGCTTGTCGTGTAACTAATATAAACTTCATTTTCTTATCATGTAACTGATACTCATTTTCTAGTTTTGTATCTTCCTTGGTGAAATTTTTGTTGTAATCCACTAGGCTTGACAACTTCCATATTCTCCAAAGAACTAACTTGGGAAGATTAGTGTTGTCTCTATAGTACTTTTCAAATTCATCAACAATGATCTCCATTTTTTCCTTCTTGTTCTTGTTGGCAAACTTATCTTCTATTTTCCTCATCTTCTTGTGATTTCCATCTTCTGACTGTGGTAAACATCAGATAGAAAGTAAACAAGGGATTCTTCATAAGTTTTGTGCCTGTATTTTGCCTTGATGTGATTGTAATCCTTGAAAAACATAATCCACATATCCAATGTAAGAGCAACTATTTTGTCTCCGGGTTTGTTGTATTTAATTATGAGTTGTTCATTACTGAGTTCTTCAATATTGCTGACATATGGATCTATTGTTGACTTTCCTTTCTTCAGTTCTCCCAATTCAGTTTCTAGCTTCAGCTTTTCCTCTTGTAGCTTCAGCTTTTCTTCTTCTACTTCCCCATTTTTGGCATCATACAACTGATTGATTAGTAAATGAGTTGCCTTTTGATCATCTGCTATGCCTTTTTGAGAAGTTAGAACCTCGGAGAGCTGAGTCTCTAATCCGTAAATTCTCTTGTTAAGTGCCATTCAGTTGTTGTAATTTCAAAATTTGTTCCTTTAACTTGAGAATTTCTGAAACTGAGTTTGAAGTAGTCTGCTTAATAGTGTCTAACTTGGAATGAACTGAGGCATCAGTTTTCTTCTTGTAATCCAAGTAAACTGAAATTTTTGACAAAAGATTGTTGTAATCTTTTTTTTTGATTGAGCATACTATCCAGAAAATTCTAAACTCTAGTAAGTTCTTTAGGTGTCAACAACTCTGTTGGATCAACTTCTTCTTTAGTTGACTGATTTTGATTGTCCACAATCATCAAGAGTAGTTTATCAACTTCTTCTTGTTTCTGACTGTCAGTTGTCTATGAACTAAATGGCAATCCTTCTTGATCCGGAGCTTCAGTTTTATCTCCTTGAATATCAGCTTTCTCTTCTTGATTTAATACTGAACTCTGCTCTAGTATCTTCTTTGAATCATCATCCTTGTCATCATCTGATAAAACATCCTTCGGTATAGATGATTCAGCTGACTTCTTCTTCCTTTGAGCTTTCTCTTCAAGTTTCTTATAGCATCTTGTTAAGAATTCATCCATGAGGAATAATGCATACAAGTCTTCTACTTCGAGATTCTCTAGGAATATCTTTTCTTCGGCCTTTAGAACATCTTTGGTGATTCCCGAGAGTGTTCGATTTTGAGCTTCATCTTCATCAGATTGATGATCCTTTCGAGTTCAAAGATATATTCTAATTCTTGAGATTGTTGTTCTTTGAAATTGATCTTGCTCTTGTTCAGCATCCATAGCGGAAACTTGTTTCTCTGATAATTTCAGCTTTTTATTTTCAGCAAATTGAGCATCTTCAGTTGTCAGTTGTTTTTCCCCTCAGTTAGTGATGTCTTGATTGTTTGATTTTCTTGGTGAAGTACACGGGAACAAACGCGTCTTCCAACCTGACTTTACCTTCTCGTGAGTCGACTTTTCACTTGACTCCTTTCTATTCATCTATATCTTTGAGAGGCAGTCTTCTTTTTCTCTTGACTTTGTGGAGCTTTTTCCTTGAACTTACTCTGCTGCAATTTTCTCAATATCAATAGTTTTTGATCTGATGAGCTTGTTCAAACCTCCTTTCCTTGACTGAGTCTTTCTAAGTAATGATGAATTACTCTTGAGTGATTTCTTCAACAAGAGTCTCCCCACTCTTTGTCTTCCTTGACTTAGGTTTTGCTAACACATGCTATTTCAGCCAAGTGTTGCTTCTTGATCTGATTGAACACACATCCTGCCCAGTTAAATTCAAATTCATCCCATATGATGTTCATCAGATGTATCTCATCTTCAGAAAAGTTATCTAATCCTTTAAAATGTCCGATAACATGTTTGCTTATCCATCTGCTGAGTAAGGGAAATTCAATCTTGAGACTGTTGAGATGCGTATAAAATCTGGTTGGTTGATATGTGGCTGAAATATGGGTGAGAAAGGCTTCACGCTTGAGCGGCAAACAAGCTAGGCCTATTGATTTCACAAGTGGCTTATTGAAATCAAATAGCTGCCTTATTATCTCTTCATTGATAATAACCTTCTCTCCACGAACATTTGTCACCAGTGAGTTCTTTACCATCCTCATATTCTGCCAAAATTATAGTAAACCTTCCAAGTCAAGATCTTTCTTCAACTTCACCTCCAAAAGGTTTCTCAAACCTTGTGTCTTCTTGATCTTTTCACATATAAAACTAGCTAGAAGAGTATTGTTGCAAAATTCTTCAAAATCATCAAAGGAAAGCTTTCTACTTTGGCTATTAATCTGGATTCTTGGGATTGCTTTGAAGCGGCCATTGTAAGCTTTCTTGTTTTTGGAAAAATATGATTTTGTGTTTGAAGGGATAGGAGTTTGAAAAGATTAATAGAGGGGTTAGGCGGTTTATAGGGGTGACCCACGATCTTCAAAGATTTTGGACAAACTTTTTAAATACCACTGAGTGTTTTGTGTAACCGATGCATGTACTATTTGGCATTATTAGGGTATACACGCAACAAATTCTGACAAAAACGGCGGTAATTAAATGCGATGTAACTGATGTCGGTAATATCCTTTTAACTTTTGAAATTCTTTGACTGGATAAAAACTTATTCGAATTTTCAGCAGTCAGTCCTTAAAAGATCAGTTTCGTCCTGATCCAGTTGGTCAGTTGAGAGTTGATGTCAATGACTGAATTGTCAAGCGAGCACACCCATCATGACAAAGATCAATCCCCTTGAGGAATCTCTGAGGCTTAACTGACTTAACTGAATTTTATGATCCCCAATTCAGTTCTCAATTTTGAAACTCTTTCCTTGTCCAGAGGTTTTGTGAAAATGTCAGCCAACTGGTCCTCAAATGGGACATTGGAACTGTAATATCTTTCTTTTCTACGTGATCCCTTATAAAGTGATGTCTCACATCAATGTGCTTTGTCCTTGAGTGCAAAACTGGGTTATCTATTATATCTATTGCACTTATATTATCACACATTATGGGTATCAAACCTTCTTCAATGCCATAATCTCTCAGTTGTTGTCTGATCCATAAAACTTGAGCACAACAACTTCCAGCTGCGATGTATTCAGCTTCAGCTGTAGAGGTTGATATTGAGTTTTACTGAACCAAGACACAAGTCTATTTCCATGTAACTGACATGTGCCTGAAGTACTTTTTCTGTCTACTTTGCATCCAGCATAATATGAGTCTGAGTAGGATATCAGTTTGAATTCTCCTTCTTTTGAATACCATATCCCCACTCATATTGAGTCTTTTAAATACTTCAAGGTTCTTTTGACAACTGTTAAGTAACTCTCTTTGGGTCTTGCTTGAAATCTTGTGCAAACACCAACTGTGAAGGATATATCTGGTCTACTTGATGTAAGATAAAATAGACTTCCAATCATTCTTCTGTATAGAGTTTGATCTACATCCTTGCCATCTTTATCTTCATCTAGTCTGATGTTGGTTCCAATAGGTGTTGCAATCCCTGCACTGTTCTCCATTCCAAACTTTTTGATAATTTCTTTTGTGCATTTTGTTTGGTGAATGAATATTCCATTATCCATTTGTTTAACTTGTAAACTGAGAAAGTAATTTAGTTCACCCATCATACTCATTTGAAATTTTCTCTTCATCAAACTTGCAAATTTCTTACAAAGTTGTTCATTTTCAGATCCAAAAAATGATATCATCAACATATATTTGAACTAGGAGAGTACTTTCTTCAATCTTCATTCTGAACAAGGTCTTATCAATGGTTCCTTTGGTAAAACCATTGTCCACCAAAAATTGTGATAAGGTTTCATACCAGGCTCTGGGTGCCTGTTTCAGACCATAGAGGGCTTTATTCAGTTTGAAAACTTTATCAGCTTGGTCCTTAATCTCAAATCCATGTGGTTGTTGGACATACACTTCTTCTTCAAGTACTTCATTTAGGAATGCACTTTTAACATCCATTTGGTAAACATTGAACTTTTTGTGTGTAGCAAAGGCAAGAAATAATTTGATTGCCTTATCCTTGCTACTAGTGCATAGGTTTCATCAAAGTCTATCCCTTCTGCTTGTGAATATCCCTTAGCCACAAGTCTAGCTTTATTTCTGACAATGTTTCCTTCTTCATCAAGTTTATTTCCGAATACCCATTTGGTGCCAATAACATTTGCATGAGCTGGTCTTTCCACCAACTCCCATACTTGATTTCGTTCAAATTCATTGAGTTCTTCTTGCATGGCTAGTATCCAATCTGGATAGTTCAAAGCTCCCTCTATCACTTTTGGTTCGGTTTGAGATAGAAAGCATGCTATTATAGCATCTAACTTATTTCTTGTGCGAACTCCTTGTTGAAAATCACCAATCACCTGTTCCTCAGGGTGATCTCTCATCCATTGATGTACTACGGGTTACATTAAAGGGTCTTCATTTTGCTGAAGTGGTTTTTCATGAATTTCAGCTTCTAGAATTTGATCTGCTTCATTTTGAGTAGGATCAGTTTCATTTTGTACTGGTTCCTCAACTGTAGGTTCAGTTTTTTGAAAATGAGACCGGTCTTCATCTGAAGATCCTGAAATCCTTAACCTTCCTAAATCAACAAAAACTAATTCTGGTAACTTTGTAACTAAGGTTGAGAAGTTGGTTCCTGATTGTCTTCAATTGTATCACCAGTGAAGTTTGGTTCATCAAAAACCATATGTATGGATTCTTCATGCTTGAGTGTTCTTTTGTTCAAAACTCTGAATGCTTTACTTACACTTGAAAATCCTAAGAATATTCCTTCACCAGCTTTAGGTTGAAAAGTCTTGAGCTGATCCTTTCCATTATTGTGTATGTAGCATTTGCTTCCAAAGGCATGAAAATATGAAACATTAGGTTTTCTTCCATTCCATATTTCATAAGGTGTTTTCTCCAACCTTTTGTTTATGAGGGCTCTGTTCTGAGTATAGCAAGCTATTTATACTGCTTCACCCAATATCTTTCAGGTAACTTTGATTCACAAATCATTGTCCTCCTTGCTTCCTTGAGTGTCTTGTTTCTTCTTTCAGCTACTCCATTTTGTTGAGGTATTGTTGTAGCTGCAAGGTGATGTAACACACCATTTTCTTCTCAATATTCAATGATTATATTGTTGAGAAATTCAGTTCCTTTGTCAGATCTTATCTTGACAACTGTAACACTTTTCTGATTTTGAAGTTTCTTTATCGGTTTAGTGAGTTTTTGCTTGGTCTCACTCTTCTTTGTCAAGAAAATTACCCATGTATACCTTGAGTAATCATCAACCACACCAACGTATATTTCTTTCCACTAATACTGATAGGTATAACTGGTCCAAACAAGTCCATGTGTAGAAGTTCCAATACTCTTGCTGTTGAATGCTGAGACTTGGTCTTGAAACTTGCTTTCACTTGCTTCCCTTTTTGACAAGCATCACACAAACTGTCCTTTTTGTATGATATATCTGGTAATTTAATCACTAAATCTTTCTTAACCAGTAGATTGATATCATCAAAATTAAGATGAAAATTAAGATGACTCAGTTTCTTGTGCCATAGCCAACTGATTTCTGATTTGGTATGCACAAGCAAACAGGTCTCTAAAACTGCCGTTGACTAGTCCACAACATACATATTTTCTTTTCTTCTTCCAGCAAGATCAACTTGATAAGCTGTCTCACTTATGACAACACAAAATTCTTTGTCAAAAGTGACTATGTATCCCATGTCACAAAATTGGCTTGTACTTAGTAGGTTGTAGTTGAGTCCTTCAACATATGATACATTCTTGATTGTGAGTCCATTCCTGACCGAGGTACCATAACCTCTTGTATATCCAGGTCTGTCCTTGCTTCCAAAGTTGACTTTTGGTCCATTTTTGGCAATAAAATCCATCAGACAGTCTTTGCTCCTTGTCATGTGTCTTGAGCAACCACTTTCAAAGTACTATATTTCCTGCAAAACAAATGAATGAGCTTTAGGTACCCAACTCTGTTTGGGTCCATAAGAGTCGATTGTAAGTACAACTTTTCGGATATTTCCATAAGGTCTCCTTTGGAAATTGTATTGCATGTTCTCATATATATAAGCTACATTCCCATAAAATCTTTTACGAATTGTACCTTATTTATATGCTTCTCGAGATCTTTTGGTCTAAATCGACTTCCATATTGCTTTCTATTGTTGAAAGCTAAATAATAACCATTATTATGTTTGTCTTGGGTCTAAAGCGACTTTTGTCTTGAGGATTCTACTGAGATCTTAAATGAGTTCTCTCTTTGAGTCCTTGGTGAGACTCGTGATAAGTCTTGGGTCTTGAATGATTGTTACATTCGATTTTAGCAATAGGTTAAAAGAAGTTCCAATCATCATCGAGGAAGGAAATAAAGCGCCTTTCCCCATGAATTTGTGAATCTTTGAATGATTATCATTCTTGGATTTACTTTGATTGAGATTTTTTTGGTTCTTCACTTGTGTAGATCTAGCATTCGATCCATCATCTCTATTTCTTTGAGGTACAACTATTTTACCTTTGTTATTAGGTGCAGCTGACTTCTTAGAAACCTGAAGCTGAAACTGGGTTGACTTATTTTGAGCGGATTTTAATGGTTCAGCATGCTTCTTAGATTGAGGAATTTGTTCAGCTACAAATTTAATGCCAGTACAGACATTAGATTCTTCAGCTTTATTAGTACCTTCCGTTGAAGTTTGCTAAGTATCAAATCCTAAGCCAGTTCTATCACCATATGGCTTTCTAGATTTGAATCCATTTGCAGAACTTGATTGAACTAGAGATTCAGCTGCTGCTACTGAAGTAGTAGGCTGATGCTGATTCTTTGCTTGATCAGTTCTTGTCAGTTTTAAAATATTCAACTCAGTCTTTAATCTTTCGACTTCCAGAGTTAGAGATTCTTTCTCAGCTTTGATTGATGCATAACCAGCTTGTATTGTTACTAGTTCATTCATCAATTCATCTAGAGTTTCTTTTAATTCAAGATTTTGAGGATTAGAACCAGTTGTTGAAGAACATGCATTTTGTATGGAAATCTGTGCTGAAGTATACTTATAATTGGATTCACATACCTCATTTGAATCTTCCTTGTGAGCCATTAAAGCTGTGTCATCTAAGAGTCTTTCAGTGCTAGCTTTCTGACTCATCACCAGCTAATAATTCTCTTCTTCCGGTTCTTTTTGCTGAGTTCTCTTATTTGCTAGATCTGGATATTCAACCTTATAATGTCCAGGATTTTGGCAGTTGAAACACAAATACTCATCATCCTTCTTTCTTTCAGGAGTTTTCTTGATGTATTTTTGAGTAGCTGGCTGACCGTTCTTCATTCTTCTAATTATATTCATCATAAGTGCCATTTGTTCTTTCATTTCATCCAGTTGTTGAAGATTTCTAGATGAGGTTTCCATATTATCACTAGAATCTGCAAGAGCTGTAGTCTTTGGTTCATCAAGTGCTTTAATTGCAGCTGAGATAACTGTAAAATCTTCACTAAATTCATATGCTTTTAAGTATGAGAAGATTTTGAAAGTGTCTTCTTCATCAAGCCTTCTTGATTCTTCCATAGTTGTCACCTTCATTTTCTAACATGAGGTAAAGCCTTCAAAATGCAGGTGTTGACTTTCTTCTTAGTATATTCTATCTTGAGAAGTGCAGTTCATCCATAATTGCACTGAATCTTGTCTCCATTTGTGCAATGGTTTCAACAGGTTTCATCTTGAAGTCATGAAACTTTTGTTTGGCGACTGAGATCTTGTTTTCTTTAAATTAGTTCCTTCACAAACCAACTGTAGTTTTTCCCACATTTCTTTGGTGGTAGTACATTCTTTGACTTTCAGGTACATGTTGCTATCCAAGGTTATAAGAATTATGTCCATAGCACCATTGTTCAGATTGTTCCTCTTCCTATCATCATTAGTCCATTCACTTTTAGGCTTGGGAACTCTAACTTGAGCACCACCATCAACTGTCTGCATATGATTGATTTGAATTGGTCCATCAGTAAGTACATCCATCATTTCATCATGTGTGGTAGCAAGAAAATCCTGCAAACGACGTCTGTATTCATCAAAATGGCCATGTTGCGCATGAGCATCTGTCTACCATACTGATTGTTGTCCATGATACAAGATTGTGAAAACTGAGTTATGCAAAAACTGGAAACTGAAAGGATAAGCTTTCTCAGAAGATCAACTAGAGGTATTGTCGAGGCCGAATAAGCTGGATAGTTATTTGAGCTGACAATCTGGAACAGAAAAATCTGCTCTGATACCAATTGTAGGTCCCTTGAAAAGGATGACACAAGTTTAGAAGGGGGGTGAATAAACTTGTCCCCAAAAACCTAGATTTGAAACAACTTAGGTTTGGCTTTAAACTTGTATGGAGTTGGTGAGTATAAGTCTAAGCGACTTATGCTTGAGCGGAGTCAACCGCGCGGATATGAATTTTAGCCTTTTTAAAAGCGATCTTGTTGTATCTATGAAATAGATTGTATGCAAAACTGAATTCCGGTGAATGTCAATTTGTGTAATGTGTTATAACAATAAATTCTGATTTAGTTTGCTCTGTATAATTCAAATAAAGTCAATCACAAATACTGAAATGTAAATAATAGTAAGTAAATGTGTAAAGTAAAGTAAGGAAAGAATTATAGAGGTTCCAGGTGGTGTAATCATGTCAGTCCTCTCATCCCCTGTAATACGGAGGAAAATTTCACTAGAACTGTTTGATCCGGTTACAAAAAGTCCTGAACTAATAGTCCTTGACTAGTCCTAGCTTCACTATCTAAAAAATCAAAAAAAAATATCAGATTGCTGCTCTCCAACTGCTTGCACACACTGGTCCTTAGAGGGTTGTATGGCCTCTTCTCTAGCTACCACCACAAACACGATCTACCACAGCGCCAAACAACAACAAGCTGTCCTTGGCAAATCCTTGACCGGAATGCTTAGCATGATCTAAACCTTTGATAAAATCAAAGTTGAAATTTGAGAATCAAGTGAATGATTCTTTCTTGTGGTTCTTCAGAGTGTTGGATATTGATTAAATCTTTCTAGCTTGAACACTTGAAGAAATCTAGATATGATCTAGTTGAGCACAAAATTGATAGCAATTCAGATGAACAGAACTTGATCTCAAAATGTTTGCGAACTTGTCTTCGATTCAGTGTTTGATCCTTGATGCCAAGTCCTCTATTTACAGTGTGAGGTCCAACGTTCATCTTGTTTGAAATTTGAATCCTTTAGCTATCGTGCTGCTATCATCATATTTCGGTGACCATTCCTACATGACAGTCCTTCATCCAATGAGAATGCTTGATTTGCAACGTTCAAATTCTCTTTCAACTTTTTGGATGTCTTTTAGCTCTAAAACTGAGTTGTTTATTAATGGTCAATTTTAAGTTTTAAAGCCAGTGAGTCGTTTTTAGTTTTAAGCGTTAAGCGAGTTTTACTCTTCTTCAAAACTTAGTACTCTATTTTCCATCTGTTTTATATTGACTTAATCATAGTACTCCATAACTCATAAATCATCCAAGATATCATTGTCCTTATGTATCTTAGGTCTTGATACAAGATCCATCTGATCGATTCGGGTCATCAAAGTCTTGCCTAAAATCTAACCTTATAGTCTCAGCTTTGTTCTTCATAAATTGAGTTTGAACCCTCAGTTCTTTATTCTTCAATAACTAAGTATATGTCCCTCTGTTCTTCATTTACTGTGCTTGTTCCCTCAGCCTTCTGCTTCTAGATATGCCAAATGAGTCTGTGTCCCTCAGTGAACTTACCTTCTTATGTTCTAAGTAAATTTCAGTTCTTGGCTATGAGTAACATTTTCAGTTTTGTTGTGAATCATCAGTTTCTCTGATGTATAATCTCAGTTTTCTAGATGATTTCCAGTTCTCAGTTTTACGACTCTCTAACTATTTCAGTGCTTGTCTGATTCAACCTATACATAGATCATACTCTAATAAATCCTATACCTATTATTTCTAGACATCTTTTAGCTCTTCACTATAACAGCTAGTTTCAGCACTTCGTCAATGGGATGTAAATAAATAAACAATGAATCATCATCAAAAGTTAAATTTTATTTCTAACAGAACGTCACTTAGCAATAACCTATGAATTTCGTCAATATTTTTTGATTTGTCACGAGTCTTGTCGATGCATTTTATACCACTTAGAACTTTTGGAAATAATTAATTACATATTTGTTCACGACCGCAATAAAAGTCGTGTCACTTTTGAAGTATTAGTGTATTAACCACATTTTCTTTTTATGGACCGACCTTTTGAACCAAGTATAACTCACTTCTTCAGTGTGTAGTTAGATGACGCATTATTCAATTTAGTATGAAAGAATGAGCATGCATTATGTTGCATAAAGTAGTGACTTATTAATTGTGATTTTACCATTGTATTCAATTTTTGAGCATGCAATATGAGTGAGGAGGATTTGGATAAGATGAAGAGTTATCTTAGACCGAGAATCGATATTTGTCGGTGGATATACTTTAACCAATCGTTGTAGGATGATGGTAGCAACAATAAGTCAAAAAAAAGGTAAAGCGGGACAAAGCGGGCTTACGAGTGAGAGAGAGAAAAAAAAGGGTGAAATCTGCCCAAAAAAAAAAAAAAAAAAAAAAAAATTATATATATAAAGCGTTGAGGAAGCGAACTAGCTAAGTAACAAAAGGGCACGAACCTCACATAAAAAAAAAGAAACAAACGAGGATAACGAGTAAAACTCGGTCCCCAAGTCTGCCCGGCCCAAGTAAGGTTTCATGTTGTTTGCCTGAGTCTGAAGGCAAGAGGAGTGAGTGTGCACATTGATAAGTAAAAGTTGCGGGGTCGCTATAACTTCATTCTTTTCTTGAATGCACTATCACGAAAGATTTATCACACGACACATTGATGCATTGGTAGGTGATGATTAAGGGGGAACTTATGGATTTGTGCATGATATGTGTTTTGCCTGAAATCATTGTTGATATAATGTTATTCTGCCTGCATCACTGTTGTTTGGAGAGTTATTGCACACACACACACACCGGTTCGTGAATTGAAAAGTGTTTAATGCACCGCTTAAGGATATGAGTTGTCATGATTCTTATCTCGGCTTGTGACGCATAGTTGTATGTTAGTCTGGAGTTTAGTTTATTCCGCCTTTTTGTTCGGGACGAACAAAAGCTAAGTAGGGAGTAGTTGATCACACTGAAAATGGTACTGTAAATCATATCCTTAGATGCCCCGAATCATGCTCAATTGATTAGTGATAGAGGGAATTGTTAGGAACATTTTATTTGTTTTGATGATGGCCATACTAGCTGATATAACAAGCCTGAAATAAGTTAGAAATATATGTATACGACTTTACTTAGAGTCTAACATGTTGTATAAGTTCAGTCAGACAAGCATTGTACTAGACTACTAGGATGGCTCAGTGGAAGGCTGAAGATCAACTGAATGAAGGCAACCAAGCACCAGCAGAGTAAAGTCAAGTCTTTTTGGAATGACTTATAACCAGGAAAGTCTGTGATGACCTTGGATAAGTCTGAGATATATTACAAGTGATATAATCTCTTCATGAAATATGGTGTACACTGATCTCACACAAATAAAGGATTAGTGGAGTACAAGCATACTTGGAAAATCAAAGTAGGCAAAGAAAACAGCAAAACGGCTAAGTAAAAGCTCTACCGGCTGACTATTGAAAAAACAGTGAAGGAGCCACTGAACCGGTCAAGCAACAGCTAAGTCAAGTATGCTGCCCACAATTTATTCTGAATGTGTAAAATAAGGAGATCAAGAAATTAATGCAGGATCAATCAAGGACGGATTTTATGAAAAACGTTTGAAGAAAATCTGGATCACTGAAATTAAGGAGAATAGAATCAAGGACTAAATCAAGGATTATTCTCCACATTAAATAGCCAACAGACGGAATTTCAAAAACTAAAAGATCAAGGCTATAAATAGAAGGCATTGACAGACAAGAAAAATACAAGAACACACACGAAAAAGTACTAAAACTCTGTCAATTTCATAAGCCTTCAATCTGAACTTAAAAGACATATCTAGCAGATCAACTCAGAACTCAGAGATACAAATCTAAATCAAGCACTGAGATTGATCTACCCTTTGTGAATCCTATTCACACCTGTTTGAAGCAATTGAATCAGATCGTCTGAGATGGAATTGCAACCTTTGTGATAGCTGCTGAAATATTTGTTCTCAAAGAGCAGTGTTGAAGACTGAGTCACTGAAGCTTTAGTAGCCAGGGAGTGATAGTCTTGAGCTTGTGAAGCTTGTGTAGCCAGGGACAATTTTACTATTGTATTGGTGAAAAAACAATAGTGAATTCCTCCAATCATCACAGGAGAATAGTGGATTAAGGGATTACACCACCCTAAACCACTATAAACCTTTGTGTTCATTTACTTACATCACTTTACTTTACAGCATTTCTTTACTGCATTTTATTTATATTCTTTGTGTGCTTGAACTACTTTGAAGCAAATTTTAAGAAGGGACTTATCCATGCCCAAAAGCTTTTAAGAATAAGAAAAGTTGTTGAAACTCCAATATAGTCATTCACCCCTCCCCCCACCCCCCTCTGACTATATTCTCACCCTTCTCCGGGACCAACGATTGGTAGTAGTGCAGTGTTCCTAGTATCAGAACCTGTTCAGATCTGATTTCCGGTAACAAGGAGATCACATACTTTCAAAGTAGTTTTCAAATCTTTGTTTTATATGTACATCTTTTTGTCTATGACAATGGACTCTTTAAATTTCATGCTAAAGTACCTGTATTCAATGTTAACAATTTTGATGAATAGAAAATAAGAATGTTATCTCATCTTTGCAAAAGAACTAATGAGGAGATCTTTGGATGTTATTTATGATGGCCCAATCAAGATCATGACTGTGATAGCCATAGGTGCAGATCAAGGAAAAGAAATAGAAAAGCTAAAGAAGGATTGGCCAAAGATGATAGAAGAAGAGCAAATCTGGATTTTGTTGCAAAAGATATGATCTTGAAGACTCTGGACAGCAATATGTTCATGAGGATCAATATTGCAAAACAACAAAGCGGATGTGTACTTTGGTTATGAATAACCTGAAGCGTAGTTGGTTTTCTATTTTGATTAATGGGCACCCTGCTGGTTTTTTCCAGATTTCTAGGGGTATTAAGCAAGGAGACCCCTTATCCCCTTATCTTTTTATTCTTGTTTCTGAGGCTCTCACTAGGGGTTTGAAGCATATCTTTCACTCGATGTTGATTGTTATCTTTGTTCCTGAGAGGCTTCCTATGATTACTCATTGCATGTATGCTGATGACCTTATTGTTTTTGCCAGAGCCACCAAAAAAGCTATTAAAAATCTCTTCCTTTTCCTTAATCAGTATGAACTTGCATCTGGCCAGAAAATAAATGCCCAAAAAAGTTCCTTTTTTATCAGCAAACATGCCCCCTCTCAAACTGTTCATATGGTTGCTAATATTACTGGCATGAATCAGGGTACTTTCCCTTTTACCTACTTAGGTTGTCCTATCTATGTGGGAAGGCCTAAAGCTGTCTATTTTCAACCTCTTATACAAAAGATTGAACACAAATTACAAGGTTGGTATGCTAAGTTTCTCTCTATTGGGGGTAGGCTTATTTTAATAAAGCATGTTCTTTCTGCTATCCCCATACATATTCTTGCAGCTTTAAAGCTTCCTGTTGCAGTTTTTAAAAAAATAGAACATTTGCTTTCACATTTCCTTTGGCTTGACACCACAAAGCTAGTGAAGGCATATCGGAGGAATTGGAAAGATGTTTGCTACCACAGTGCTTGAGGTGGTCTTGGTGTGAGAAACCTTAGAGTTTTGCAACAAGCTTTTGCTGCAAACTTTGGTGGAAAATTAGAAAGCAGGTCAAGGTTGTGGGCTAAGGCCATCACAATTTGGTTCCTTTCCTTGTATAGACTTTATAGCTGGAAGCTTTTGATGGATGTTCAGGATGTTGTTGATGATCATATGAGATATCAAGGGCAACCTCTTAACAGATGGATTTGGGAGCCTGAAGACACTGGTAAATTTTCTGTTAAATCTGCCTATGCTCTGCTTAGAAAGAAAAAGCCTACCTTATATGATCTCAAAGAGATATGGAAGCCTCCCCTGCCACTCAAATGTTCCATTTTTATGTGGAGACTTCTTCAAGGTTTGCTTCCATTTGCTGTACAACTGCATAAATTTGGGGTGCATGGACCCTTTCAATGTATGTATTGCCCCTCAGAAGAATCTTTGGAGCATGTTTTTTGGGACTGTGAACAGACACAGCAGGTATGGCAGTATTATCAGACTCATTTCCACTGGGGATATAATGTGCACAATTTGAAAGAGGCCATCCAGTGCTGGCAAAATTCCTCCACTAAAGGTGCTATCAAACTTATTTTCCTGCTTTTACTGCTTTTTATTTCTTTGGGAAATTTGGAAGTCTAGAATAAAGCCTTTTTGATGACAAAAGCTGCTGCAGATCAAGGCTATCATTGTAGCAATCAATCGGCATCTTGACTCCTTTGTAGCTCTTTGACTCTTCATAGGAAAGATGCTGCTGATGATGCCCTTGTGCATCTTGGTTTGGTACCCCACTTTACTCCTAAACCTCAGTGTTCTTATATTTCTGTCTCTTGGCACCCTCCTGTTGATCATGATTATAAAAGTGAATCTGAGATGGCTCCTCTTTGGGCAATCCAGGGGCTGCTGGAGGTGGTTATATTATCAGAGACACCCAGGGTAGGGTGATTACTGTTGCTTCCAAAGCCTATGGTATTGTGACTAATATGCAGGCTGAGATTCAGGCTCTCTTAGAGGGGATTCTTCATTGCATTGATCTAAACCTCCAATCTGTTCACTTGGAATCTGATTCTCTGATTCTTGTTGATATGGTCCTTGGCAAAAGGCAAGCTTCCTGGAAATTCAGTTTGGAGGTTCTTCAAATACAAAAACTCATAAACAGATCATCACTTTACCATTGAACACATTTATAGAGAAGCAAATGGACCTGCTGATTATCTTGCCAAGCAGGCTAGTGCTACTCAGCTTTCATATATCGAGATAGGACTCAAATTCATGGGGATCTGGGACTTCTTATTCAGAGGACCTTCTTGACTCCCAATTATCGGATGCAAGAAATGATCGATTCTTTGCATAGCCATCGGGAAGCACCCTTCACTATGTTGAGGGGTGCAAACAGGTTGTATCTATCTTTTACTGATATTTCCACCTTCTGGTTTTCTTTATCCTCTGTTTGGATCCTGTACACACTTCTCTACATCAATAGCAGGATCTGGAGATGGTTTTTTGCAACCTATATTGGGAGGATTCTTCACTGCTGCACTTACCTGGAAGCACACTTCATCAATATGAAGGGTGCAAACAGGTTGTACTCCATTTATTGCTCTCCTTTGATTTTACTGCGTTTTTTTGTGGTGCTGTGGTCTTCTGTTCCCTTGCAGATTGCAAAAGTCTGGAGACATATACGGTTGATTTGGATGATTGCCTGGACCCTACAGCAGCCTCTTCTTTCAGATCCTATTGCTACTCAGTGGAGGCATATTTGTTTTTTTACTGGGACTGGAGGATGTTTGAAGATAAAAAGACAGTCTGTTTTTCAGCTTGAAGATTTTCTGCATTGTTTTCAGCTTGCTGGTGGTTGCCAAAGGAGGGATTTCATGTTGCTGTTTTTTTTTTCCTTTTGACACTGTTTCAAGGCTGTAATTTTTTCTTTTCACTGTATTTTCCTTTTTGGGCTGGGCTTGCCAATGTGTGAGGCCCATACTCTTTCCCTGGCACCCGATTTTTCCCACATCGGGTTTTTCGGACCAGGGTTTTAAGGAGGTGGGGTAGCACATTGATGAACATTTCTAGATGGGAGGAGGCCAAGGATGGCATAAAACTTGTAAAGTTTTTTCTTATCAATAAAATTACAAGTTTTTCAAAAAAAAAAAAAAAAAAAAAAAAAAAAAAAAAAAAAAAAAAACAACAAAGCGGATGTGGGACAAATTGGCTCTTATCGATAATGATTCAGATGACAGCAAAGGCACTAGCTCAGATAATGACAAAGCCTATCTATGCTTAATGGCAAAAGAAAATAGAGAAACAGAGGTACTATCTAGCTCATGCTCATCTAATGCATCCACATCTGACACTGCACAATCTTCTATTTCTCCATTAGATTCTGTAAGTCTAATTCAAAATCTCAAGAATAGATTTGAAGAAATTGAATCAAGACATGAAATTCTAGAACAAGAATGTGAGAATCTGAGAGAGGAAAATAAAAGTTTAATGAAAGAACCGAAGGAACTAAAAGTTGAATCAACTGGCAAGGAAGTATACTTAGATGATCAACAAGCAACAGATGATCACTCATCCGCAGCTTGATGCATCAAACAAAGGAAACCTCCCAATAATTAAATAATACCACTAAAATGTGGCACCTAAACCCTATCATACAGGGGCCACACAAATTTTGACACATTGGGCCGAGTCCACGAAAAATGTCTTTTTCATGTATTTAATTATTTAGTCCAACTAAGCAATTAATCCACATATCTATTAAATAGTCCTATCCAACTATTTAATATTAATTGAGGTGAAACGACGAGAAAACATATGCATGTTAGGAGCCACATCGGGGACCATGGACCCATATTCAGTAGCTACAATAAATTAAATAAAATTAGTCGTCAGACCGAACAATTATATTCAATCTATTAATTCCGGGATTACACCACCATAAACCCAAAACTGAACTCTGCCGAATATATATATAAACTTACACTCAACCATGAGTCATAAGGTGTCCATTGATATAATCATTACATACGGATAAATCCTCCATAGACTGTTCGTTTCGATTCGGGATATTTCCGTAAACCCTTCTTGAAACCTCTTATCCTTCTTTACCATTAACCCCCTAGTGATCAATTAGTTCATAACTAATATAATATGAACTCCCGGGATCGATCAGTTTCTAGGATTAATAAAATAAGGGAACTGTCTATCTACTTCCCGCAGGAAGGAATGGATTCTATATCTGTGATAGCACAGACTACTCACTCTTCCTAAAATAGAGCCAACGAGAAGTGTTGGACCACATACTATGAAGTGATCTTTACTAACGCATAAAACCCTACCCTAGTCTAAACAGTTGTCTGTGATCACCTCAGGATTGAGATTAATCCATATATGATCATCTTGTGATTCGATATGACTTCTCGATCACGGAATTATATCGAGAACTCAAATCAAATCGGTCCCGCCCTATATGATTATCATCATATATAAATGCCCCACTAGGTACCCTATTACCGACAGTCCGGATAAGACTGTCACACCTAAAGTGTTCTGGGAGCATTATTAGCAAATTAATCTAGAGACCCGTACTCAGATTAATAAACGCTACGGACTAAGTTAATTTTAAGTACATCTCACTAACTCAATCCTCTTGTGTATAGCCATACACTGAGTTATGTGATTACATAAACGAGGTACTTAGGGTTTTCAGTAGTGTCTTAATTATATGCATACTTGCATATAATAAGATGAATTATTAATTATGTCATAAAAACAATTAGATAATTGTCTTTCGGGCACTACACCTAACAATCTCTTACTTGCACGAAAGACTAGTGGATTAATTGTTTTAGAGCACACCATTTATATCTATATCTACAACATTCTCCCACTTGCTCAAAACAAGTGAGACATATCCCCAAGATTCATACCCGCCAAGCGCATCCTAGTAATTCATCCTTCCAAGCACGACCGGAGTGTGCCGCCGCAGGGTAGGTTAGTGACCCGGCGCGTACTTAGAATCCGAATACCATGTGACTCGGTACACTGATCAGGTAGGTTGGCGGCTTGAGTCAATCTTTGGGATCGAAACGTCACCTTTCCATCTAATCCGGTGGTACGATTTCAATATGCTTATGACCTCTAGTGATTGCAAAATCCTTATGAGCTACCTCTCCAATGTTTTCACAATGTAGTGGTATTGGCTTACTGGATAATACTTTATCACATGAGTAAACACTGAGACCGAGATCGATTTAATGATCATCCTTAATCTGACCTAAAGCCAGAATCAGTGTTATCACTTATATTCTAGTTTGCACCTGAATATACTAGCATATTATTCCTCATTCTCCCGAAGAGACTTGAGGATTCACTAAACATCCCATTTAGTATTCATCCGCAGGTTTAGACAAGCATTCCTAAGAGGTAGGGTAGACTACATCGTTGAATGTTTCATTCCTCTATGCAAGAACATATTAACCATTGAGATGGATGAATGGGATTGCCAATTGCTTATTTTCGAGAATTCGAGTGAGTCAAATTCTTTAGAAAATAGCCCGATGGCATGTTAGCATCTGACTTCAGATAACACACCCATGTTGTTTCCAACAGTTTCAGTGTTACCATTCACAAACACTAATCTACATACTACTTTACTAATATTGATGCCCAGCCTACGAAAGTTTTATCAACATGCTGGTCAAGTCCACATATTAAAAAATATATATGACTTTGAAATGACCTAGAGGTTTGCATTAATCCCCAAAGGATATAAGCTATGGCAGGCATCCTGCCAAAGGTTCTTTATGAATAAATTAAGATAACGTTAGTCTCGCAAAAAGGTCTTAGGGAATCACCCTTATTTTCTGCTTTGTAACAAATCTGTCATTTGTTCTTAGCTAAAACCCTTCTGTTCTGAATAAGTTCAGATTCTGTTGTTCGCCAAGGAAGTCTTAGGGAATCACCCCTATTTCCCGCTTTCTGACGAAATCAAGCAAGACTGAGTGGTAAGAGAGATCACGGTCTGGTTAACTCTCTACCTTTTAGGGAATTACCCCTAAATTACTCAGCTTTGCATTGAAAGTTAAACTTTCCTATTCATTCGACTCTTCTCCGTGTAGTTCCAATTACTCCCATTGGGCCTGAGATACTCAGGTGGTTCTACAAAAGTTTCAACAAAACTGGAGTATCAAACTCCATTCACAGGATTATGGCTTTTAAACCAACCTCTATGATCAGGATCTTATACAGCCCACGAAGGACTATAGGTCATCAATCTACCCTATAGACCGTAAGGTCCTGTAATGGGTAATGGACAAACCATACTCCCACTGCGTTAGGGGTGGATTGATATATTGATCTAGTTTAGTAGTTTTTATTAGTGTTATCACCAACTGCCGGTGTTGGATGTGGACTGAACAAATCAGTTAGTAACATCTTGAGTACAAATACTTCAAGATCCAAAGCTGTGATTTATAGACTCTATCAGATCGAGTTTGACAGAATAACCATCATTCTCTAATTTTTCGAGTTTTATAATCAACCTTTACTCAATGTATTAAGATATTTCACGCTCTGAACGTCTACGTAAAATTTCCAGTCCTACCTTCAAGCACTAAGTGCTAAATGTCTATATTTGCGGAAGTGGGGTGAACCAAATTCACTATGTATCCACAAATGTGTAGGCATCTTCTAGATAGACTTCTCGGTTTCACATGATAATGTAAGCCGTTATTATTGCAAATAATATCTTAAATAAGTTAAGCAGTGTATCGTAGCACATCAATAACTATATAAGGCAAATTTATGGTGTATCCCTTAGTGAAAACATTCCACCTGGGAGGTAGGCCGAGCATCGAGTCCGAAGAATATCGCTAAAGCCTATACTTGAGTATGGAATACCCTATCTCTGGTGAAATCGAGAGATTCCTCCTAATATTTTGGATAAACTTATTGGAGTTTGAGTAGTTGTCGGACTAGATGTCGATTACTTGAAAAAGCTCCTACTAGCTTGTATCTTTCATAAGACCCCGAAGGTCGATATGAACAAGCTATGTAACTTCTTTAAATCTATTACCCTTTCCCAATTGAAAGGAAACTTAGGCATTGTTCCTTTAAGACAAGGTTCCTTTGACTGGAAGATAGGAATCACCCTAAGCCAGTCTGCAGATGTTAGGGAATATGCACTAATTAATAGTGATCAGGGGGTAATAACTCATATCACGGGAGGGAACTTTGCGCAGAGTTCTATTACTATTAATGGATGGCTCCGCGATTTCTTATGGGCACAGGCATCCCACGTAATTCAGTCTTATGGCTCATCATTATCTGCATATGCCCTTTTACCCTCGTGTTTAGTTGCCATCGTTGAGTTTGGAACCCTGAACAGACTGCCGGTGATAAGCCGGAGGAAGGTGAGGATGACGTCAAGTCATCATGCCCCTTATGCCCTGGGCGACACACGTGCTACAATGGCCGGGACAAAGGGCCGCGATCTCGTGAGGGTGAGCTAACCCCAAAAACCCATCCTCAGTGGGTAGAGAATACCTGGGGGCGCGAGACAACTCTCTCTAAGGAACTCGGCAAAATAGCCCCGTAACTTCATGAGAAGGGGTGCCTCCTCACAAAAGGGGTCGTAGTGACCAGGCCCGGGCGACTGTTTACCAAAAACACAGGTCTCCGCAAAGTCGTAAGACCATGTATTGGCAAGGAAACCATTTGTGTTTATATTGTTTAAGATGTGTTACATATACCTATTCAGTATTTCTTAGTGGTTCTGACTTTATCAAATAAAAGTCCGAGTCTTGGGTTCGTGCTACGATTGTTATATTCATCGTCAATAAGACAAACAAATTATCCTAATGAAAATGAATACGTTCGTTCCAACAAATCCCAAACCAGAAAATGAATTTTCTGTGATACTCAAGAAATGAATCCGAGATTCATTTCCTTATGTCACTCCCACTAGTCTATCTGAAATAACTGCCCGTTGTCTATTTTATTTATCGTTTAATGCAAAGCTACCTAGTTCTTCCAAAGAACTTAGCTTTTGAGAAAATTGCTAAGGATGCATTGGTCAGTAATCTGAAATCACTTTCCTTATCCTCTAATTTCCAATTTATTAATTTTCCGGTTTAGCCTTAAAACTACTTAGTTTAGATGACAAACACGTATAAACATTCTTTCCCATTCTCGACTTTCCTTAAATGGAAACAGTCTTGAACTATCAGTTCGTTTGAGTAGACACTACTCTTGAACTGTGGGATGTCTAATGATAGTGTTACTAGCTTGGACTATTCGATTTTTCTAATCGACAAATCATAAGAGCAAAGCTCCCACTAGTTTATCGGTTCCAAATATCGTCTAACTAGCGACACTTTGTATTTATGATTTTTCAAAGATTAGAACATCACCTAAAACTAAGCTCCCACTAGTTTATCAGTTCCAAATACTGTCTAACTAGTAACGCTTTATTCTCGTTTTTCCAATGAATGGAAAAAATCTTGTGCAGTCTATTACACATTTCTAATGATTCAGAAAAAACAATCATAAGACTAAGGCTTCTACTAGTTCATCGGTTCCAAATACCGTCTAACCAGCAAACGCCTTATGTATGATTTTCCAATTTTTCAAATATAAATTTTTGCCGTGTAAATTCACCTTTTAAAATTCACTAAATGAATTTATCTGATAGTCCTATATCATCTTTTGTAAACTAAGTATGGTCGTCTCTCGTTCAACACGAGTGACATCCGTGACATACCTATACTATGTCACTTAAGTTTTTAAAGGCTCAAGGGAAAAATCTCTTCCGAAAAATTAACTGCATTCTTTTGATAATTACAACGTACTTGTTACTTCCACATTTTTAATGAAGTCCTATTACTAACAGTTTAGTAGCCTAGAGATTAAAGTTCTAAAACAAACATGACAGAAAGTTAAATTCAAAAAATAAATTTTCACTACTAGATTTTTATTTTAGGAATAATAAACTTGTTAAAAGTATATCCTACCATTCCAAGGATTTAATCTCACACCTCAGTGCCGCCGCAGGGTCAGTCAAAGAGGCGATGATCAAACTGAGACAATCTCTCTCAATGGTTAAACTTTGAGAATCAAACATCCCACGGGAATCAGACATCCCGGTCTTTAATCATTGATTACCTTCCTTTTTCTAGCCTAGATATTTCGAAAATATCCATAAAGAGTGTGACCTACTATATCGAGATCTCAAAGTACGCCCGAGTGTGCGCGCAGGTCGGTCGATGACTCAACGAGTACCGAAATCCTATCCTTTCGGAAACCAAGCCTTGAATTTTGATAGGGGTGAACACCACTGCAGGGGCGGAATCAAAGCGGCTCGGCGTCACCCTTCTCTCACGTGCTTGCATTTATAGTAGAGGTCGTGGGGTTGTCTGGCGCCTTCCCCGCTCCCACTCAATAATTTGAAAAAAGTGGTGGATTTACTAATTATGGTTTCAGTCTTGACAATAAGAAACAATGAATCAAAGTACTCCGAACAGGGTCGGTTAAGTAGGCAAGCCTACGCCGTCTTATTCGTTGGAACATATGTGATAGTTCAGGCTAATCCGGCAAGAGAAGCCCCGTTTAGCCCGAAGGCTTATCGGCTATGCTAAGTCTTGTCGAACTACTGTAACGTACATCACACGTGGAGGGGAGTCGATTGAGCCGAAGCTCGGTTGAACTCGCCCAACCATGATTAGACCATTTCCGAAACCATGTACTAAGATTTTCCGATTTCTATGTTGTCAACCAAAGCGTAATATCGTTTCCGTTTAAGGTGGGTTCACCGAGAAGCCATCACCGAAAACTCAACGATTTATCTAAGTGGGATTCACCGAGAATCCATCACTAAAATCGTAACGATTGACAAAACCCGGTTCCTCGGTTTTTATAATTAATTACTTATTTAAATTAACTACCACATATTAATTAAAAAAGCTTTTAACTAATTATACGAGTTATACACGCCTAATTAATTTGAAATTAAATAGCTACGTGTATGCATTGGAGTGGAATCATGAAGATGCATGTCATGGCAATTTTCCGGTTTCTATCACATATTTCGATCATACACGAAAAAAAAGATGCGGAATAAACACCGAGATGGACCATTGGTACCCCCGACTAACCTATTTTCTAAGGAAAAGTAAAACTTTAAACCAATCTTCGAGTCTTGAACTTCGAATCTTGAACTCGAACCGCCGGATCACGAACCACGAACATCCGAGAGGAGAAAGTCTTTTTAAATTAAATAAATCCAATTTATTATAATTAAAACCTTTTTATTTGTATTTTTATTTTTTTTGATATACGGTTGTATTAACAATTATTCCAGAAAAAAAAAATTATATATATATTAATTTTTTATATTCTCTTTGCCAAAACGGCAGATTTTATAAAAAAAAAAATCAGATTTATAAAAAAAAATATATAGCCGCCGAAAAATAAACCCTAGCCGAGGGTTATAAAAAAACAGACTTATAGCGACGCTTTTCACCGTCGCAGAAAGTCCTGTAGTGCAGATTTTAATTAAAAACAAGTTTTTAACCGTTTCTCCTCGTTCATACCTTGGGTTTCGCCTTGATTTTCATCTTTTCACCAAGATCTTCATATTTCGAGCCCGGAATATATAAAATTACAACAAAGATGCTATTTTTACATATAAATCCGATTGCATTAGATTAAAAAATAAATTCTATGCTCAATTGATATTAATCAAGAGAGCTACAAAAAAGATCTACGGGTAAACAATACCAACCCCATTCCATCTCTTCAACCACAACAATCACGAGCATACAACATGATATAATTTCAAATTGCATAAAAACAAAACGAAAAACAAAAACATCTAAAACATGATTTTCCACTCCTAGATCTAAAATTCACATACTTTGATTGATAGATCAAAGGCTCTGATACCACTTGTGAGATGTAATATCGCCGAATGGATCTAAGATCCACCCGATTACGCAGCGGAAGATATCAGATCTAGATCTAAACAAATAAAATACATGAATAATAAATCTAACTTACGAGGGGGTTAGATTACCAACCTTTTTTGGTGCAAAACTCCAAGAACAAAAGGTTAATCCAATCCCAGCTAGTTGAGAGCCTAGTCGAGAAGCCAAAGTCTTCTGACGTGTGTCTCCAAGCACCACCAGGTAGATGGTGTTTCAAGCCGCCGGACCTCCTCGATATGCTACCTTAGAAAACCCGAAGTTTTCTAAAACTCGAACCCAAGTACTTAAGGCCGAAAATTCTAAGCCTTAATACTTCCTCAAAACCGAAAATTATGTCATCATAAAGGCTTGGGAGAACTCTCTTTATATAGGAGAGTAATCATTGTCCTCCAAGGATTTAATAATTAAAAGATAATTATTAAATTAATCCTTAATTTAAATAAAAGATAAATATAATAATTATCTCAAACAAATTAGGATAAATAATATTATTATCTAATATTCCATGATTTATCACTTAACAAATAAATGATTAAATCATATAGTAAATAATTATCCAAGAAAACTAATTTCCCAATAATTAAATAATACCACTAAAATGCGGCACCTAAACCCTATCATACAAGGGCCACACGCATTTTGACACATTGGGCCGAGTCCACGAAAAAAGTCTTTTTCATGCATTTAATTATTTAGTCCAACTAAACAATTAATCCACATATCTATTAAATAGTCCGATCCAACTATTTAATATTAATTGAGGTGAAACGACGAGAAAACATATGCATGTTAAGAGCCACGTCGGGGACCATAGACCCATATTCAGTAGCTACAATAAATTAAATAAAATTATTCGTCAGACCGAACAATTATATTCAATCTATTAATTCCGGGATTACTCCTCCATAAACCCGAAACTGAACTCTGCCGAATATATATATAAACTTACACTCAACCATGAGTCATAAGGTGTCCACTGATACAATCATTACATACGGATAAATCCTCCATAGACTGTTCGTTTCGATTCGGGATATTTCCGTAAACCCTTCTTGAAACCTCTTATCCTTATTTACCAATAACCCCGTAGTGATCAATTAGTTCATAACTAATATAATATGAACTCCCAGGATCGATCAGTTTCTAGGATTAACAAATAAGGGAACTGTCTGTCTACTTCCCGCAGGAAGGAATGGATTCCATATCTGTGATAGCACAGACTACTCACTCATCCTAAAATAGAGCCAACGAGAAGTGTTGGACCACATACTACGAAGTGATCTTTACTAACGCATCAAACCCTACCCTAGTCTAAGCAGTCATCTGTGATCACCTCAGGATTGAGATTAATCCATATATGATCATCTTGTGATTCGATAAGACTTCTCGATCACGGAATTATGTCGAGAACTCAAATCAAATCACCCAAATTTCTATATGATTATCATCATATATAAACGCCCACTAGGTACCTATTACCCGCAGTCCGGATAAGACCTGTCACACCTAAAGTGTTCTCAGGCGCATTATTAGCAAATTAATCTAGAGACCCGTACTCAGATTAAGAAACGCTACGGACTAAGTTAATTTTAAGTACATCTCACTAACTCAATCCTCTTGTGTCTAGCCATACACTAAGTTATGTGATTACATAAACGAGGTACTTAGGGTTTTCAGTAGTGTCTTAATTATATGCATACATGCATATAATAAGATGAATTATTAATTATGTCATAAAAACAATTTGATAATTATCTTTCGGGCACTACACCTAACAGAAGCACCAACTTACAAACCCCCAAAAAGACTTGGATCTAGATCTGGTCTTGGCTACAATAGTCAAGATGAGAATGGAAACAGTGGTCAACACAAACCTGAACCAAGGACCAACACTGGACCTAAATTCGGAAAAGGACAGACCATAGTTTCAACTACTCATCCTGCACCAGTGAAGTCAAAAACCAGTGCAGTGAAACAACAGAATAAATCATCTTTCCAACCTATTAATGGAAAAGGTATGATGAAAGGTAAGGGCAGACATTACCCTTTAGAGGATGATTGGAATGTTCCACCTCCAAAATACAAAGGAAAACCATTTCACATTCAGCCAAATGTATTTGGGAAAAGCCAAGAGTGGCATGGTCCTGGATACAAGAAGCAATGTGAAAACAAACATTCTACTGTGATTTGGAGAGTGAAACAGGATGCCAAGAGACCAAAAAGTAGAGAAATGTATCAGAAAACTTTTAGTAAACCTATTAGAAGCTATTCTATCATGCCTTATACATATGAGGTTCATGACTTCAACCATCCAAGGAGAAAATCCTTTGGACATACACTTGGAGTAGGAGGCATGACTGCAAACATGTATGGACCCAAACAGTGTTGGGTACCTAAACTTGCTTAATTTGTTTTGTAGGATGACTGGTACATAGATAGTGGATGTTCCAGACATATGACACGCAATAAAGGATGGCTAACTGATTTTAAAGCTTTTGATGGACCCAAAGTCACTTTTGGAGGCAAAGAAAACCCCGGAAAAATTAAGGGGGAAGGCACCATGTTAAAGAACAGTTTGAAGATTCAGAATGTGGCATATGTTAAAGGGTTGAATTTCAATCTTCTAAGCATTAGTCAATTCTGTGACAAAGACTATAATGTGCACTTCAACAAAGAAGGATGCAAGGTGATCCACAAGCAAACCAACACAGTTGTTCTTGGAGGAAAAAGGGAGGACAATATGTATGTGGTAGAGTGGAAGACAGCTAAAGCAGAAACATGTCTACTAGTCAAGAACAAGAAATCACCTAGTTGGATTTGGCACAGAAGACTGACTCACCTAAACTTCAAGACAATCAACAAACTATCAAAGAACAAGCTAGTAGAAGGCCTACCAGACATCATATTCAAGAAAGAAAGTCTATGTGATGCACGTCAGAAAGGGAAACAAATCAAAACTTCTTTCAAGTCAAAGCCACATCAATCAACAACAAGAATCTTAAGTCTATTGCATATGGATCTATTTGGACCAGTCATACCAGTAAGTGTAAGTGGAAAGAAACACACTTTAGTAGTGGTTGATGACTTTTCAAAGTTCACATGGACCATCTTTATGAACAAGAAAAGATAAAATCTCAAGAAACTACCAGATTTACTTAGAAGAATTCAAAATAAAAAGGAGTTGAATATCATCAAAATAAGATCAGACAGAGGTACATAATTCCTAAATGAATTGATCAGAACTTACTGTGAAGAAAATGGTGTACTACATCAACTATCAGCAGCAGGAACTCCACAAAATGGAGTTGTAGAAAGAAAAAATAGAACTCTGAAGGAAGCAGTTAGAACCATTATAGCAGAAGCAAGCTTACCAAAGAGATTTTGGGCTAAAGCAGCAAACACAGCATGATATACTCAAAACAGATCCATCATCAATAAACATCATGGGAAAACACCTTATGAAATATTGAATGGAAGAAAACCTAACATATCTCATTTACACATATTTGGATCTAAATGTTTTGTTTTGAACAGGAATCAGCTACATACTTTTGATGAAAATGCTGATGAAGCAATATTCATGGAATATTCAGATACCAGCAAAGCTTTCAGAGTACTAAACAAGAGAACTTTGGTGATTGAAGAATCAATTCATGTGGTGTTTGATGAACCAAACCCTAGTGGTGTAGATTTACACACTCTTGAAGAATAAGCTGCACAAAAACAAGTATACATGGATACAGCAATACCAGCTACAATTCAAAATCTTTCTTTTGATAATCAAAATAAAGTACCAGCTACTACAATAGAGCCACCAACACAAACTCAAAAAGTTGATGCACAAGCAGGAACAGTAGAAGCACCTAACAACTTCAACCTAATTTAAATTGGCTTAGAGATCATCCAGAAGAACAAGTCATTGGAGATGTTGACACATGTGTTAGAACCAGAAGACAACTGGAGAGCATGCTAACTTGTTTTCTGTCACAGGTGGAACCCAAAACCATAGATGATGCAATCCAAGATGCTGATTGGATTACAGCCATACAAGAAGAACTCAATGAATGTGAGAGAAATGAGGTATGGGAACTTGTTGATAGACCAGACATGGCCAACATCATTGGAACAAAATGGATGTTCAGAAACAAGATGGATGAACAAGGAACTGTGGTCAGAAACAAAACAAGACTAGTTGCAAAAGGATATTCACAAGTATAAGGCATAGATTATGATGAAACCTTTGCACCTGTAGCAAGATTGGAAGCAATCAGACTTTTTCTAGCTTTTGCAGCTCACAAGGACTTCAAAGTCTATCATATGGATATAAAGAGTGTATTTCTAAATGGACTCTTTGAAGAAGAAGTGTATGTTGAACAACCACCTGGTTTTCAGATCAAGGGAAAAAAGACAAGGTGTACAAGCTCAAAAAGACATTATATGGACTCAAACAGGCACCTACAGCCTTGTATGAGACACTGTCACAATTCTTCTTCAACAATTGATTCAGCAAAGGAACCATTGATAAGACTCTTTTTAAACTAAAAGATGGAGCAAGCACATTGCTAGTTCAGGTCTATGTGGATGATATCATTTTTGGATCAGAAGATGGAAAGCTATGTGAAAATTTCACAAATCTGATGAAAAGCAAATTTCAAATGAGTATGATGGGAGAACTCAACTACTTCCTTGGTTTACAAGTAAAACTGATGGAAGATGGCATATTTATCAATCAAGCCAAGTACACAAATATGGAATGGACACAAGTGGCACATCAGAAACACCTATATGTGCAAGGATTGTTCTTGGAAAAGATGAAAATGGAAATGATGTTGATCAGAAGCTATACAGAGGAATTATTGGCGCACTACTTTACTTAACTACAAGCAGACCTGACATTGCATTTGAAGTAGGAGTATCTGCAAAATTTCAAGCTCAACCTAAGGAATCACATCTATTAGCAGCTAAGAGAATCATCAAATATCCAAGCACACAATCAATGTAGGAATTTGGTATCCAAAAGATGGTGGATTCAAACTGATATCCTATTCAGATTCAGACTATGTTGGATGTAAAATTGATGAAAAAGCACTTGAAGAACTTGTCGATGCTGAAGCGTGCAGACTAGTATCATTGTTTAGTAAAAAGCAGAATTTCATATCTACTTCAACAGCTGAAGCAGAATATATAGCAGCAGGTAGTTGTTGTGCACAAGTATTATGGATCTGATAATAGTTAAGAGACTATGGAATACAAAAGAAGACAATTACAATCATGTGTGATAATACAAGTGCAATATCAATTACAGAAAATCCAGTGCTTCACTTAAGAACAAAGCACATTGATGTGAGACATCATTTTATCAGAGATCATGTGGAGAAATGAGATGTAATCTTGAGATACATATCTACAGAAGATCAATTGGCTGATATTTTCACAAAACCTCTCAGTTATGAAAGATTTTGTAAGCTAAGAACTGAGTTGGGAATGATTGAAATCGATTAAGTTACAAGGAGCAGCTAGCTCAAGTAATCAGTGGTGTAACTTCACCAGCTGACTGAACCTTTGTCATTTTGGGTGTGCTCACTTGACAGGTAAGGCACTGGTACCAGCGCAGTAAACCAATCCAAACCAATCTGAATTAACCAAATCAATAACAAACCAAATGAATTGGTTTGGTTTGGAACCAACCCGAATTGCATTGGGTTGGTTTCAGATATTTTTAATTACACCCAATCCAATCCAAACTAAACCAAATTTTTTATACAGTAATTATATGGGTGCGCTCACTTGACAGGGTAAAGCGGTACCGGTATGATAAACCAATCCAAACCAATCAATTAACCAAATCAATAACAAACCAAATGAATTGGTTTGGTTTGGAACCAACCCGAATTGCATTGGGTTGGTTTCAGATATTTTTAATTACAACCAATCCAATCCAACTCAAACCAAATTTTTTATACAGTAATTATATATATTATACCCATTACCCAACCGACCCAATATAACCCTATTTTTTTCCAATATAAACCATTATATAACAATCTTAAATCAGTAAATGCATGTATGCAAATATGCAACTATGGGGGTTGATTGTAGCTGAGTTATATTGTAATGTGTTGTTACTTGTTAGTTGTATTAAGTTTTTTTTATCATTTTGGTTTGTAATTTATTTTAGTTTGGATGCTGCTATTTAAAGTTTATGTAAAAATAGTTGGTTTTGTCATATTGATTTTTAAAAAGATTAGGCTTGTTAAACCGAAACCAACCATATCCAAACCGAAACCAATTCAACCAAATCATTGGGGTTGGCCGTTTTGGTTTGGTTTGGGAACGAATTATGGCGCCCCAAACCAACCCGAGTCTTACAAAACCAACCCAAACCAATCCAAGCTCAAATTTCTAAAAACGGACATCGAAATTGCAAGATATTATTGTTCCAAGTATTTTTCTTCCTTCTCGTTTTATTTCGTAAAGTTGCAGGTGCGGCACTACCATGTGGAGAAAAAGGTCTGACCCGGTCAGCCTTTTGACCCGCCCGGGTCACTTTTTTTTGGACTAGAAATTAAACCAGTCAACAATACGGACCCAAATTTGAAAATTGGTCTAATTTGGCTCTCTTGTTTTGCAAAGTTTGACCGGTTCCTAGCTAATTGGAACCTTATAAGTTCATTTACGAGCTCTATTTTTTGATTCGAGGTCTCGAAAAGAAAAAAAACATTGATTGTGATTATTCTTGACGGTTTGCTAGGTTTTAAAACAAACATTTACAAGCAACCATTAGTAAAATGCGAGCATGTTTATGAACAAATTTATATGTTCGGCAACATTATCTACCGCATCATACCAATTACATTGAAACATGGCAAGACTATTGATTCCTCTTGGGATCAACATTAAGACGGTGATTCTATGATCGACTTTCGAAAAATCGATAGTTGCATTGAAGCGGAGTTCTTTAATGTATCAATATCATAATAGGAAGTACCTATTATTTATCCATAAAATGGTCGACTATTTTGTCGTCTTCCTATTTTTTTTCCCTTCTAAGCTTCTGAAACGACGTCGTATGTCATACCATACTCTGCCGTTTTCTGTGGTGCATACTCCTAACACACGTGGTTGTCCTGAATGTGTCTGTGTGTACATATTACACGTGCTGGACTGGAAGACTCCTTTTACCTAGAGGCCATTCTCATCTCCACCACCGCTGTTCTTCCCCTCTCACCGTCTGTCATCTCCACTAAGAGAGTTCACTGGGAGGTAAATGATCTGGGTGGGGCTTATGGGTTTCAACGACGCGTACCGTTGCTGTTTTCATTTGCATGTCCGTCTTCCATCTCCGCCTTCTTCTCTCTTCTCCGGTCTCCGGTCATACAAGGCCAATCACCGCGCTCACCTCGCGTCAAACCCAGGTTTGTCCTTTTCCTGCGCCTCATAAAAAGGTAAGGAATGGAAGTAATGGTCTTGCTAAGGTTTGAGTTCTATTCCTCATGGCTTTGCTTTTGTTAAATTTCGTAATAAATGTTTTACTTTCTTCTCAAAATGTATAAATTTCAAATCTATCCATTTTTTATTTGTTCAATTTTGAATTCTCCGATGCTTAGTCTCGGTCGCTTGTTGATTCATGGAGGTCAACCGCTGTATAAACTATGTGAGTTCATCTTTTTGATTTATTCAATCTTCGCTTATTTTCATGATCTTGATTTATTTTGTATTTTTCTATGCAATTTAAGATGCCATGTGAATTAGATCGAAAGACTAGTTTACTATTGATGTTTTATAATATGGAGTTGCAGAACGCTAGATCACCATAAAAGATAGGATCTTTAATCGTTAATTAGTGACAAATTAATTGGTTAATTATCTAGGTTGCTAGATTCTAAAATACGGGAGTTAACTTGAATCTACACCTTCGTTTTGTATGAAAATTGGTCTCAACATTCGGAAGAGGAGAGATCGATAATTGAATTCACTAAGGAATTAGGAATTCATAGCTTGAGAAACGGATTCACTAAGAGATTAGGAATTTGTATCTCGTGTAAAGGTGAAACCACAATTTGAATTAAAATCATGAGATGAACTAGATTGAAATCACTTGGTTTATATTTTGTTTGATCCATGTATCTTTAGTTTAGGTCGTTTTTATTATTCTTAGCTTAGGTTTGTTTTTATATGTGCTTTTATGTTTGTTCTTCCGTTTATTTGTTTTTCGTAAGTAACAATTGAAAGGAATTAATAAAACTAGATTCAACATCAATTCCTGTGGATCGACTTCTTATCTCGCTTCTGCTATCAACACCCCGGTATTCGGCCGGTTAGGAGTTAGTTTTGCATATAGGTTAGGGTTTATAAATTTTCTTTTTGTTTAGTGATGAAAAATCCTCCGAACAAAAGTGGCTGCCCTCCAGGTTTTGTTCGGAGGATTTTGCATCACTAAAACAAAAGAAAATTTATAAACCCTAACCTATATGCAAAACTAACTCATAACCGGCCGAATACCGGTTGTTGATAGTAGAGCGAGATAAGTAAGGGTCGATCCACAGGAATTGGGATGTTGAATCTAGTTTTATTAATTCCTTCAATTGTTACTTACGAAAACAAATAAACGGAAGAACAAACATAAAAGCACATAGAAAAACAAACCTAAGCTAAGAATAATAAAAACGACCTAAACTAAAGATACATGGGATCAAACAAAATATAAACCAAGTGATTTCAATCCTAGTTCATCTCATGATTTTAATTCAAATTGTGGTTTCACCTTTACACGAGATACAAATTCCTAATCTCTTAGTGAATCCGTTTCTCAAGCTATGAATTCCTAATTCCTTAGTGAATTCAATTATCGATCTCTCCTCTTCCGAATGTTGAGACCAATTTTCATACAAAACGAAGGTGTAGATTCAAGTTAACTCCCGTATTTTAGAATCTAGCAACCTAGATAATTAACCAATTAATTTGTCACTAATTAACGATTAAAGATCCTATCTTTCTATGGTGATCTAGCGTTTACGCAACTCTCGTATTGTAAAACATCAATAGCAAACTAGTCTTTCGATCTAATTCACATGGCATCTTAAATTGCATAGAAAAATACAAAATAAATCAAGATCATGAAAATAAACGAAGATTGAATAAATCAAAAAGATGAACTCACATAGTTTATACAACGGTTGACCTCCATGAATCAACAAACGAAAATAAACGATCTTAATCTAACTCGGTCACCCGAGCACAAGGCTCGGGTGACCGCCCTGAGACTCCCAATGCGCGCGCCGCTGCCCTCTAGGTTTTAGTGTATGAGAAATTATGGTATGAAAAGGTATGCGGGCGCAATTGTTTTATATAGATTTTTAGGTCGGCCAGCTAAGTCGGCGGTGGACGCCCGTCCGCTTTTGGGTGGACGCCCCGTCCAACCGCTGGACTCTCGCGGCGACGCCGCCCAAACAACGCCCAAACTCTCTCGAATCACTTTTCTTCTCGACACCGTCCGAGCTTTTCAAACGCTCGCCCACCATGGACGCTCGTCCAATCTTCCTCGATGCCTCGTTGGATCAATCAACTTGATTTCTTTCTTAAATCTTCTATTCTTCCATAAATGTGATTGATTCCTTCCAACTTCGAATTTGGCTCTCTAAAATCCTTTTTCCATCATCAATGAGTATCTACAATTAAGGGAAAACATACCAAAGCGTAACACAATTCCAAAATCATATAAAATCATCATTTAAGCATATAATTAGTTACGTTTATAATTTAACCATTGAAAACATCATTTACTCAATATTTCCTCAATATTTCAATATAAAGCTCGATTTCTATAAAAAAACATAAGAATATGGGGGAAATTGATATAAAACATATCCTTATAAAACGTATAAAATCACCCCTTAACAAAAGGCGATGCATTTGAAGTTTGTAGATGATGATGAAGACTTCGTGTACAATTCTACCTTGTAAATTATCCTTGCATGTCTCTTATTCATTTCACTAATCTCCCTTCTTCAATCAAGGAAGTAGATCAGAATCGATGGAACATTTTTTTTTAATATTATTATTCTTCTTTCTTTGTTATGCGTAATCGGATGATGTCAAGATAAATAGTATGTGGTGATGCGGTGGCGCCAAAGATGACGACGGTGGCATTGAAATCTATCTTTATGAATTAGTTTCATTAATTCATTTTATTCACCTTTTTTATTCATATGATGGGCGTTAATTTTGCTCAAAGAAAGGCTAATTTTTCAGATTTGATTTTGTGTTTTTGTTTTTCTTAGGTCTATGTAGTTTCTAGCATCGAAAGACGATGAAAATGAATCAAAGTTACATTTCACCTACAACTGTAAACTTGTCCCATTGAAGAAGCAAATTGAACATTTTCTTCAAATTTATGAATTTTGTTTGTATTGCAAATTGCATGAGATGAGCAAATTACATCCGATGTAAATCTTGGATTACGATGATGCAATCAATCCCAATGTGACTTATGCTTCCAAGATTAGTAATTCGGACGAGGAAAGGAAGGTATGGCTTTCAAAAATCCTAAATTTCTGAATTTAGTTAATAGGAAATCTCGGATTCCGCCTCAGTCCTCTTCGATTTTTAACAAACTATCCACCACGCCATTCCCCGCTGTTTTTCTCCAATCGCGAGGTCAGCTGCCCCTCAAACGGCTACGCCTTCTTCGTCCTTATAAGGGAGTTGCCGGACCAGTTGGAAAGATTAGAGATGAGTTTACTGGTAAATGATCTATTGATAATGGGACACAATGTTAGTTCTGTATCTACATCTTTTCCACTTTTTGTTGAAGTTACATATATGGAAGGTTTGTGAACATTGACTGAGATGTCATGTGTATGAGCATGATTATGCTTGGTTAAAGATAAAAGAAATTTTTAGCATTCGGAAGTGTCTTGATTATTTAAGTTTTTGATGGTGTGTGATCGTGTGTATACAAAAATGTTGAAGAGTCGATCCCATCGCAATAGGATTCAAGATAAACTGGGGAATGTTTGTGAAGGGAATACTCGGTTAGCTGTGGTGAGAAGGGAATTGCCGGAGCAGGTGATGTTTCTTTTTATTGTATTTGTATATATGTGTGATTCAATTTTACGAAGCAAATTCATTTTTATTGGCTTGCTTTTCATGAAAGATAGACTAAATGTAATTTTTGATCATGAAATATTGATTTTCCAGTTAGCCCAAGGGGAAGTTTTTGGCATTGATGCTGGAAAACAAGCATTGAGGAATATAAATTCCTGGCCTCGTTTCTTTAATATTGAGGTCAATCCACGCCTCGATGAGAAGAACGACGGAGGGATCATTGTCTAGATCAAGTTGAAAGAGTTAGAGCATGCATCAGCTGAAGTTAGCATAGAGTGGAGCATTGTTCCAGGAAGGGGTGGTCGGCCTGCATTGGTATAATTTCTTCCTTTTCAAATTTTATGGGATTTGATATTTGCGCACTAGAGACAAAGATATTCACACACACATCACATTTGATCAAAGTTCGAAAAGTCAAGAGTATCTGTACAAGTGTACATACCAATTTTTAGTGTGCAAGTATCAAGTCCCTAAGTTTTTTTAACGTTGAACGTAGATATATCATTGTTTTTGTGCTCACTGGATGCCTCTCGTTGTGTATTTTTTTCTGCACAGGCTTCAATCCAGCCGGATGGAACAGTACTGTCTTTTGAACATAGAAATTTACAAGGCCTTAATAGGTCATTACTTGGCTCAGTCAACACAAGAAACTTATTGAATCCTCAAGTGAATTTTGCTAGCTATAGAAATCATTGGACATTCATTCATTGTCATCCTTTTTATAGTTGATGATGATAGTGTTATTAAATTGACAAAACTCCCTTTTCAGGATGACCTTGCTTTCAAACTTGAGTATGTGCATCCTTATTTTGATGGAGTATACAATCCTCGCAACCGAACCTTGCGAGTTAGTGGCTTCAACAGCAGAAAATTAAGCCCAGTCTTTACTGGTGGACCTGGAATGGCTGAGGTCCCACTTATATGGGTTGATAGACTAGGAGTTAAAGCCAACATATTACGATAATAATTGCTATTATCCTATGTATTTTTCATGCCTTTTATTTCATTATGTTTTTTCTTTTTTCAATTTCAACATTTTGAAAGGTGCAATACAGTGTCATGCTCCTTTATAACTTCTCTTTATATATGTACTCGGTGGTTATACTTACTACTTCTTCTTGCATGTGACCGTGTCTCAAGTCGGGCAACCCGCAAACTGCTCAAGGTCAAGTTTCAACCATTTACGACTCCAAGGACTCTCAAGTCGCGGTTTTAGTTTTTTATTCCACGATCCTTTTGTAATCTTACTTTTTACGGGGAGTTTTTAACTTTTGGGAACATGGGTGTCAGACTTTTTTCCTATGACATGGATTTTCCCACACCGGGTTTGACATCCATAGGTTTTGGCGAGGCAGGCCATGTTTCAGTCAACGCTCTTTTGGTATAAGGGAGGGCCAGGATACGGCGTGTACGAACCTTCTTTAACTCTTAATAAAAAGGTTTCGTGTTAAAATAAAAAAAAAAAAAAAAAAAAAACAATCCTCAAAACTCGCTTTGCCTAAGATATCCCATTACCAAAGTTATTTTATTTTTTTCCGATGCCATTTCAAGTGGCTAAGGCCATGATAATTGTTCCTCTCGAACTATTTAATAGCTTATGTCTCGCTAACCGATTATATTCATTGTAATTTCACCCGTCGTGAGCAAGTTCACTTACGGTTTGTGGTTGAAGATATCACAATGCGTGATGAAAGCATGGCCACAAGATCGCCAATGGTCAGAGACTCATGCCCAATGGAGGAATAAGTGTTGATGGACCTCCAACTACACTCAGTGGCACAAGCATTGATAGGATGGTATTTGGACAAGCCAATATCACTATGGATACTACCAAATTTGTAAATGGGGCAATAGTTGGTGAACGGAATGTCTTCCAGGTGAGATCTGAATTTCAATACGATAATTCACACTAACATGCTGCGTTATCTGTGCCTTTTATAGATAAAGAAAGGGGAAAGCAAGGACAACGCTACAAGAAACACCCGATCCTGACCGCTGTAACAAGGAGAAAAGGCCACACGATGCCACAGATCCCGGGCCAATGAAGAAGGTGAAGTTGGAATTCCCAGAAACTCCATCGCCAATGCAACTACGTAAATCAGGATAGGCTCACCAAACCAATGACAATCTTTTGCCAAATAACTAAAGCCTTAAGAATGTCTTAGTAAACGTCCATTTTGGAATGTACATAGGCATCAACACATTCAATAGCACCGTGTAAATGATGCAACTCACCCCGACAACGATAAAGTGGCATGGCTACCTCACTTTTGTACAACATGTGGGCCTGCTACATATGAGAGCAAGAAGGGTGAATGTCTACGCAAAATAGTTTTTAGGGCACATTACAACTTCAGAAAGACTGAAGAAACGGAACATAAGTATGTAATGATCGAAAATAATAGTTTTGGTCTGTATATTAAGGCTTAATACAGGGTCTTCACATAAATCACATCTCAAACAAACCGGCCTAAATGACTGCATGAGATAAACTTAAAAAAGACAGGGCCCACCGTGCAACGCACGGTACGCCTGTCTAGTATTTATATCGTTTGTGCATAACATCAACATAGACGTTATGGTCCCAATTAAAAAGTGTTAAATTATCATGATGAAAAAGAAACTAACCTTTGACCCCCCACCACCCCCCCCCCCCCACCAAAAACATATAAAAAATAAAAACCTAACTTGCTCCTATGAAACACCAAAAATTCTAAAACTGACTGATGGTGACGATAAGGCGACCTTAGGAAAGATTGTAATAAATTTTATGTTTAAAAAGGCATCTAAAATTCAAAAAGATAGTGATGGCCCACCTAAATTGTACATGGATTTTGATTTGATTACATTTATAATAATTTACATGTAGTGGCTTTGTAAAAAACATAAGAAGTTCAAGGGCTTCAGTTGGAGACTCCAAAAATAGAAGGGTTGGGTGAAGGGTTGATAAAAAAAAGGAGGGATGAGAAAATCCATTGCATGCTAATCTTTTTCAACCAATTCAATTTTTTAACATGTGTCAGAAAAAAAAAAAAAAAAAAAAAAAAAAAAAGACTGAAGAAAGGGCCATTACAGCTGCCCTAAGTAGGTTGTGATTGAGGACGGGGAGAGGAAGTTATACGACGGCGCCGAACAATATCAAAGAACAACAAAATAGGTTTTTATTTTATTTTATTTTATTCCTCTTTTTTGTTTTTTTTTTTTTTAGGACAAAAACAACTAGACTGATTGAAATTTTGTTTATCTTTAATCTTTATGTTCTTTTTTAGGCGAAAAATTTTTATTTCGTTAAGTTAATATTTATTTTTTTAGGCAAAAAAGTTTACAGCTTTAATAGGTTTAAAAAACAGATTAGGTGAAGAAAAAAAAAATTGACGTTATCGACTTTGTATTTCCCGGCGACTTAGGGCTTCCCTCGGCCGCCAAATCCCGTCAAATCCAAATCCAAGCCACCAATGGACAGTATGACTGTCGACAGCCTCCAGGAGGAGGACGACCTCCTCCGTCGTTCAGTTGAAAGACAGAAGCAAGGACCATCGCAGGAAAAATCGAACGTCTGGCAAAAAAACAGTGGCGTTGCCATCGTGCAGTTGATGTGGACTTTCCTACGGTTCCAATCTAACCGGCAGTGTACCGGGTCAAATTGTAGTCTAGTCTGGTGAATCGAGGTCGTATCCTCAGGGAACACGATACAACTTAAAGTGTGGTTAAACACTAATTAGCTATTATTATCTTGATCTAAGTCGCAGTTTTAACATAAAAGTGCTAGTTTTACGCTACTAATAAAATTAACGATTAATAATAAAGATACTAACCAAGACAATTTCATTGAACTACGCCTCTCTTTTAGTTTTAAGGATGTGATTAATTCGGCCTATTAAGGGTATTCAATTGTGTAAAACGGTGTACTCCTATTCTAAAAATTTCCCCTCATACGAGTGTACAAAATTGTTCTATGCCTCATCCTTGTTTTAAGAGCCCTAAACCTAATGATTTGACATGATAAAATCACGAGTACAAACTAGTTCATTCCCCGGATAAGAAATTGAACTCCGATAACGGTCAACTTTACCTTCCGGTTTTTCTATTCTCGCTCACACCTAATATCTCCGCTCGTATCAATCAGTGTGTGTGTGCTAATATTGGTTAATTACTTCAACACGAGCTATCAATCAAAACAAGTAGAAAAGGCTTCAACACAATTGAAATTAAAATATACATTACATAATCATCATCCGCTTAACCAAAATACATTAAATTAGTTCAATTACATTGCATTGGCTAGTTACAAGTCTAGCCACTCATTACTACAAATACTAACATATTTAATTTAGCATTCATAGCATTCAGATTAACAAAACAAAATAATACTAGAATGTTACCGGTTACAACCGTTGAATTTGCATAAAGAAAGCATGCTTCTTCTCGGTGAGATTCAATGGAGGTTGAACCAAAACTTAATTTTTCCTCATCAACTATCCCCAAAATTATGGTGATGAAATAGCTAAGATGGAATTTAATTTTTGGCTTTAAGAGCCTTTGAGAAATTTTGCCTGCAAGATGGAATATAAAAAGGAAGAAGATGAAGTCCCCCTCCTCTTTCTCCGTTGATATATATATATATATACTAGCCTGAAACCCGTGCATTGCACGGGGATGTTTGTAATCACAAACATCCCTACTCTACCCTACCTTACCCATCATACCACCCTACCTTACCCACTGCCCCACCCTTCTCTACTCACCTGCACTCCACCGTACTCTACACTACCCTACCCTACCCATCATTCCACTTTACTCTATCTTACCCACCACACCACCCTACCTTACCTTACACACTACCCCAACTTATCCTACCCTACTCTACCTTACCCTACCAACCCTACCTTTCCCACCACCTTACCCTACCCTTCCCACCCTGACCCTACCCTACCCACCATTCCACTCTACCCTATCTTATCCACCGCACCACCCTACCTTACCTTACCCACTACCCCAACCTGCCCTATCCTACTATACCCTACCCTACCCTACCTTACCAACCCTACCGTACCTACCACTTCACCCTACCATACCTTACCCAGCACAACCCTTTACACTACCTTACCCACCACTACCCATTAGCCTACCTTACCCACCACCACCCCTTACCCAACCTTACCCACCACCACCCCTACATACCCTACCTACCACCCCACCTCACCCTACTTACCCATCACCCTACCCTATCGCACCCATCACCCTATCATACCCTACCTTACCCACCATCCCACCTTATTCAATACGCTTCCTACCTACCTTAACATTAAATGATGTGGCTAATTCGTAGGGAATGATCTAATTTAAGAATATCTCGTATTAATTGACATATTAGAATTTAGTTATTTTTCAAAATATAATTTAATTTCTGAATATTCTGTATCAGTAGAGGACTTTAATTTGTACGGAATGGTTTTTTTTCCTTAACAAATTTGTACGGAATGACTTTAATGAATGAATATTTTGAATTAATTGGCAATCTTGAATATAGTTATTTTAAAAATGTAAAAATATTTCTCTGATTAAATTATATAAAACCGCAAAAATAAAATGGATAAAATTAATCAAAAAATATATAAAAAAAATAATTAAAAGTAACAATATTTGGAATTAAATAGGGTGTCAAATTTTTAGAAATAACATTCACGTACGAATAATTCATATTAATTGGAAAATTTGAATATAATTATTTTTAAAATTGTAATTCAATGCAAGAATATTTAGAATTTATCGGGGTGTCTAATTTGTTCGCATTAAATTGCATACTTGAGTTTATAAATTTATCAAAATGTAATTTAATGTTAGAATATTTTGCATTAATTGGTAAAATAGAATTTATTGAAATGTTACAATTAAATGCATAATTTTTTTGTTAAAAATACATAATTTTGCATTAAATAACATATTTGAGTTTAATTTTGAAAAATGTAATTTAATCATAGAATATTTTGCATTCATTGGTAAAATTGAATTTTTCATTTTTTAAATATTATACTTTAAGCCAAAAATACTTCCAACAAATGCCATAAATTTCCAAATATTGGACATTATTCTGGGATGAATAATTTATAAAAGATATATTTAATGTGAGAATATTTTTCATTAATTTATAGAGATATATTTAATGTCTACATAGTTTAGTTTAGATATTCTTGAAAATGTAATTTAATGTTACAAAAAATAACAAATATGTCAATACTCATATGTCACAAAGCGTGTCATGCATTTTATTCATTGAAAAAATCGGATATTTAACAAAAATATCAATATCTCTACTTGAACATGTAGATTTTTTAAGTCTTCATTTCTTGTTCTATTGTTTCATGCAACAAATGTCGCAGTTTTTACATCTAAAAATGGATTGTATGAATTTGGAACAAAATA
This sequence comes from Gentiana macrophylla, assembly GCA_026214975.1. NCBI lineage: Eukaryota > Viridiplantae > Streptophyta > Magnoliopsida > Gentianales > Gentianaceae > Gentiana > Gentiana macrophylla. The sequence continues at coordinate 34,355,101 of CM047809.1, forward strand.
AAACAAAATTTCCTACAAATAAAATTAAAATAGAAAGCCAAAAATCTCACCTCGTAAAAAAAACCCTTAACGCGATAAAATAATCCGACTATTTACAAAAATAACAAAAATAAGCAATTATGGAACATTTCGATAGGGTAACAAAAATAACAATACCCGTATGTCGTAAAATTGTGGTTTTATGAATTAAAAATATTTACTTGAAAATTGTACCTTATCCAATAAAAAAATCATTAATATAATGAAATAAACAAAAGATGGATGATCAATAAAATAACCTACCGAGTGTATGCAAGTAGTAGTCACCAACAAACGAATCCCTGCAAACGATTTGTAAAACAAATGGGAAAAAAATTAAAATGAAGGATGATTCAAAAGTAATAAAACATCAAACTGATTAATCCAAAATGTGGGAACGGAAATAAACAAATAATAAAGATCCATGATATTTGATGAATTGTTTGTTTGAGCAGGTTTATTACACAATACATTTCCCTCTAAAGTTGGACTTTTCTGCTAAATTTGTAGTTATTTTTTATATATAAACAAAATTGTGGTTTTATGAATAAAAAATATTTACTTGAAAATAACCTACCAAGTGTATGTATGAGGTAGTAGTCACCAACAAACGAATCCCTGCAAACGATTAGTAAAACAATTGGAAAAAAAATGAAGGACCCTGCAAACGATTAGTAAAACAAATGCAAATAAAAATAAAAATAAAAATGAAGGATGATAATCCAACAGTAAAAAAAATATCAAACTGATTAATCCAAATTGTGAGAAGGAAAATTTAGATAAATCAAAAATGTGAAGTTAATGTGGATTTTGTTCTCATACCTAAAGTAGTTAAGACGTCACCCTGACCAAACAAAATCAAAGTTCACTTGGACTATTCCTACACAAACAAATTGTCTACCACATATAATAAAACAAAAATATTATAGAATTATTCGACAAAAAACTTGAAATAGGTAATCGTAGATGGAAGAAGAAGGAGCATTCCAAAAATCATACCTTAATTTTAGATGACAATTTAGAGAGAATTGGTTTCAACTGCGAGCATTGAACTTTGCCATTGACCATTACTAATATAATAGTTGAATAAAAATTCATATGATTTTTAACAAAAGAAAAAAATCAAGGGTCTAAAAAAAAGTTTACAATTAAAAAGGAAATCACCGTGTGAACATAATTATTGAGTATAATTCTAACATTTTAATAAAAAAAATTACGGTCATTAATAATGCCAAATTTCTAAAATTAAAATAAAAATAAAAATAACTTCTAACATACGGGAAAACAATTGCAATTATAAATCAAATCACCGTGTGAACATAATTAGGTTATTAACAAGTGCGGGATTTGTTGAGATTTTTGCAATATTTTTTTTTGTATTTATTACGTGTGCGGCACGTTTTTTTTTTTTAAATGCGGAAGAATATTTTTGTCAGAATATTAGGTGTAAATGCGGCAGAATTTTTTTAGTTATTAGGAGAGTTTTTTTTTTAGTTATTAGGTGTAAATGCAGCAGAATTTTTTATGCGGCACACGTTTTTTTTTATTTAAAATGCGGCACGTTTTTTTTTTATTAAATGCGGAAGAATATTTTTGTCATAATATTAGGTGTAAATGCGGCAGAAGTTTTTTAGTTATTAGGAGAATTATTTTTTTTTAGTTATTAGGTGTAAATGCGGTAGACTTTCTTTTTTAGTTATTAGGAGAGTTTTTTTTTTTTTTTTTTATGCGGCAGAATTTCTTTTTTAGTTATTAGGAGAGTTTTTTTTTTTAGGAAAACCGGGTTTGGGTCGGGTAATTAAAGGAAAACGGGTTAAATCCACTCGTCTATATATTATATATAGATAGATATAGATATATATACACACACACACATGCATTTCCTTCTCTGAATGTGAATAGTATATAAATAATGCTGAGGGGTCCACTTCCCGGTGTACACCGGTAATTCCCGGTTTAAACCGGAATCTTGGCAATTTGTTAGTTGTCAGAGCCAATAAATGCGCATTAATTGCTCAAATATTTTGCCAATCTTTCCAAATCTTAATAAATCTTGATATATTCCGGCGTAGACCGGGATTCTTCCGGTCTGCGCCGGGTCTTGTCAACTTCTAATTTTTATGTATAATGTAACGAAATTTTTAATATAATTATTCTAATAATTTTTCCGTATCCATCTAGCTTTATGTCACGACCCCAAGGCGTCACCACGCCAGTATCTATAATAAAACAAAAAAAGAAAAACCACGTGTAATTTTGATAATAAAAATAGGCTGATAAGCCTCAAAATAATTCAAAAATATTGAGATTTTATTATTTCTACTATTTACAGAAATAAACTATATTATTACGATATTTATTATATTTTTCTACGAAAATGTCGCTTAAACTTAAGAAATGGGATTAAAATATAGCAAAATACATCATATGGTTGACATACATCAGCAGGGTAGATTCTCTGACACCTCCATTTACACTAGAGATGACAAAGACGACGTGATGACTAAGTACAAAGACGTCGTTGATAATCTCATGGGGCCAGAAACCGATGACACTGCAATGATAATTCCACTTGAGGAGTGCTTAGACCTCTGGAAACTATGGAGGAAGGCTCTAATCATTGGACAAATCGATTACCTATCGATATCTATGCAAGAGGCTGTTGGAATTGTGAAAACACCAAGGCAAGATTGCAGTTACTGACCTCGAACATGGATTCTATGTTGTTCAATTCACTAGAAAAGAAGACTATGAGATTGCCCTAGAGAATGGCCCATGGGTGATAATGGGACCCTATCTAGCAGTCAGATAATGGAGACCATTTTTTCAACCTGAGAAGGAGACAATCACAACAACACTGGCTTGGGTAAGATTCACAAGTCTCTCATTAGAAATATTTCATGAAAAATTGTTGATGGGGCTAGGAAACATGATTGGCAAAGAGGTCAAGATTGATCCTACAACCTCTATGAATACAAGAGGAAGATTTTCAAGGATATATGTTGAGTTGGATCTAGAAAAGAGACTTACATCTTTTGTTGTGATCAATGGGAGAAGATACAAGGTGAAGTACGAGGATTACAACAAAATATGATATGGTGTGTATAATTTGGACATAGTAAGGAGGAGTGCTCTGCTCTCCTCATCAGGCGAGAGAAAAATGGGAACCTTCGCCTCGGAAAAGCCCCAACCGAAACAACAAGGGCCAACACCTAAAAATCCCAAAGGACCGTGTATGATAGCGACTAGGTGTAGAAAATAGAATCCGGTAAAAAAAACAGAGCACCCCGATCACCGGGCATCGAACTTATAATGGTGAAGTAGAGAATACCTCTGTAATTCCAGTGGGGGTCTAGATTTGATGTCCTCGTTGAGGAAGATAACGTGAAGGATATTGACGAGGTAATCGAAGACATAGTGGTCGATATCACGATGTAGTGAGGGTACTAAGAGAGTATGCTAAACAAGTGGAGTCTCGTGGAGGAAAGCATCAACAAAAGAAGTTACCAAATCAACTTCTCACGGTAACAAACAACAAGAAGATCTCGACACCTATGAAAGGAAGTAGCAAGGGGGTGCAGAATAGTAGAAACTCTAAGGGTGGAGACAATGTGACACATGGTCCGATAGAGCTAAGCAAGCGCAGAGAATAGAATTCTGATTTGGGAGTCCAAGGACAACAAATGAAACGAACAAGAGGAGGCAGGAAAACGGCATCTACACGGAGTGATCTCACTGATATGAGCAATGCTGCTAAAAACAGTCGGGTGTATGGAGTACGATAGAGCAATTTCAGCTGGTGAATAAAAGTGATAAGACTATGCCCCAAATTTCTGGTGATCATATCAAAAATCATCCTCCTGATTCGAGTAAACATGTTGGGACCTTTGAAAAATTTGGTGTAGACAGTACATTGAATCCACTATTGAAATGGGGAGAGAGACCCAACCATCCCAATACCCTCATTTAATTAATCAATGAAGCTTACTTGCATGGAATTGTAGAAGGGCCTGCTCTAGTGGGTTCCTCGGACACCTTAAATCGATTTTGACTAGCTCTAAACCGGATATCCTTTTTCTAATGGAAACGAGGAGTTCTAGCGAGAGAGCAAATGATATTCTTAATAAAAATGAGCTTACGGATCTCTTTGTTGTGGAGGCTCGAGGGTATGCATAAGGACTCTGATGCTATTGGAAAGAAGAAGAGGTATCTCTGTAATACATCACGTGCTTGAATCAATCCCTCACTATGGCCATCCTGAAAAATAGGGAAACAGACTGGATCCTTACCCTTGTCTAGGCATCCTCAATCGCCAGTGCGAGGAACGAGTTCTGGGATACTTAACAAGGCTTAAGTGCTTCCAGAGTCGGCCCTGGTGTCTTATAGGTGACTTCAATCAAGTGATTTTTTAGAGAGATAAGTCTGGTGGAAGAAGTGTGGGGGGCTTAACAGGATCACACTTTGGACCGTGATACAGCAGTGCGGCTTGATTGTAATTCCGTTTCAGGGGTTGAGATTTACTTGGAAAGGAAAAACCTTTGGTAACCAGAAAATCCTGCAAGACTTGACCAAGTTTGGGGAAATACGGAATGGATAGAGAAAACTGAGCATGCGTTGGTGAGGCATCTACCTTAAGAGCAGTCGGACCACAATCCTATTCTCCTAGAAACTGACCTCAAACCCACCAGACGCAGGGGAAATCAATCCTTCCATTTTCAGAGAGCTTGGTTGGAACATAGAGAGTTCGAAGATATGGTAACTAGTGTTTAGGATGAGGACCTAAATATCTTTGAGATGCATCAGAGATTTGCACAAGCAGCCAACATATGGAACCGGAAAGTATTTGGAAACATATTTACATGAAAGAATGAATGCCTTGCTAGACTGGAAGGGGTAGAGCGAAGTCTTGAAAAAGCACCGTCTCTGTTCTTGTCTAATTTGCATTCCACTCTTAATCAAGAACTTGATGAAATTTTGAATCAGGAAGAAGTTTATTGGCACCAACGATCACAATTAAAGTGGTTGGCGGAGGATGAGAGAAATACCAACTTCTATCATCTCTCCACCATTAGAAAAAAACAAAAGCGGATAGTGGCTCGCCTTAAGATGACCACAATAAGCGGGTTTATGATGGTGTCGATTGGAACATATGGTGAAGTGCGATTATTATGAGAACTTATTCAAACTCGACTTTCGGATATGCCGATTCTTGATAGTGAGTTTACTTTCCGACTCTATCTCCATCGGACTGCATATCCTAAGCGGTAAGAGTTACTGTAAAAAGAAGTTGAAGATGCGGTGTTCGAAATGGGAGAGTTCAAGGCTCCAGGACCAGATGGGATCCCTGTAAATTTAAAAAAAAATGTTGGCCCACAATTTATAAGACACTTCTCTCTTTTGTTTTAAAGCTTTCGAGGAGGGCTGTTTTGACCCGCGACTAAATTGCACTACTATTTCCCTTATCCCGAAAGTCAACCCCTAGAGCTTGTCTCTCATTTTTGGCCTATTGCAATGATGAATGTTTGTGTGAAAGTAATATCAAAGGTGATCGCAAATAGGCTGCAATCGAAAACTTGTCAGCCAAACTCAATCTGCTTTCATCGAGGTAGAGGAGCACGGTAATATAATTATCACCCAGAAATACTCGCACTACTTTAGATAGAAAGCAGGAGAAAAGGTAGTATGTTGCTGAAGATTGATCTTGAAAAGGCGTACGATAGAGTTGATTGGCAGTTCCTAAAAAAGATCATCTCTAAAGTGGGCTTCTCCCCAAAGCTGGTGCAAATCATTATGATTACGCTTGAATCGTCCAAGATGCAGATTTTATGGAATGGAAATACTTTGCCTGATATACAGCCTAAGAGATGTCTCAGGCAAGAAGACACAATTGCTCCCTACTTGTTTGAACTGTGTATGGAGTGTTTAAGCCAAAAAATCGACTCAGCTCCGCAAGATGGATCCTGAAACTGTTAAAATCAACAGACACGCACCACCTTTGTCTCATGTGTTCTTTTTGCAGGCGATCTCGTGTTATTTAGGGATGCCACAGATTGAACAAGCGGCCGTTATCAAACATGTACTTGATGATTTTTGCAGTGTATCAGGCCAAAAGGTGAGTATTGGGAAGTCCAGGTTCGATTTGTCTAAGAACACCCCTACCAAATACGATCGTTGATCAGCCATGAGCTAGGGATGTAGCATTCTGCTCAACTGGGACAATACCTTGGAGCGCCTTTGCTTCACTCACGAGTAACAAAAAACACTTTTAATTATATTATGGACAAGATGAGGAGAAAACTTGCTAGTTGGAAAATCAAATGCTTATCAAGAGCTGGCAGGATGATACTTCTGAAGAGTTCCCTTGGGACACACCCTTTTTATGCTATGCAAACTTTGAAACTACGTAAATCTACTTTGCTCGATATGGAGAGGATGTGCCAAAAAAAACTGGGGAGAAGAAGAGACAGAGAGAAAGATGCACTATATTGTATAGGACAAACTCTGCCAATCTAAGGAAAGTGGGGCCTTGGGATTTAAAAACTTACATCACATGAACACAACCTTCCTGGGGAAATTAGTGTGGCAAATTCCGACTGATGACCAAGCTCTCTAGGTAAAAGTCATGATACACAAGTACGGAAATCCATTCTTGAGGCCTAGGTCGACCAGTTCTTTCACCTGGAAAAGTATTTGGTATGCGGCAGACCAGTTGAAAGATGGGTTTGGGGTGGAAGGTGACAATGTTGTGTGGTGTGACAGCAATAGCGGAAAATATTCTATCTCTGATGGATACATTTACCTCAAAAAGGACAACAATGCACCTGCGGCCCAGATTTGGAGAGATGTTTGGTCACTCAAAGGACAAGCTAGAGGTAATTTTATTGTGGCAAGCAGCACACAAGGCCCTCCCCACCATGCCGTTGCTCTTTAAACGACATGTGAGTACGACTGCTACCTGCCAGCTCTGCAAGAATGAAGAGGAAACTACTCTACATGCCCTAAGAGATTGTCATCTGGCGAAGAAGCTGTGGAAGAATACCCTTCCCAGGCATCTTTGGGGCGATTGATAACGGTCATTTCGTGCCCGTTATTCTATGACCTTTATCCCCGATTCTAGTTTAAAGGAGCTATAATAGAGGAATAATAAGTCGTAATACGCTTAATTTGCATATGCCGAGAGTTACGATTCATTATTATGTATTAAGAGGTTTTATTATATTATTTGATATTACAGACTATATTTCATGTGATATTTGTAGTAACTCATTTGGGAGCACAAGGATGGACTTCGGAGAAGCTTTGATGGATCACAGACGAGTTAAGAAAGCTCAAGATAAAAGAGGAAGAAAGCCCAGGGGCGTGTAAGGCTCGGTCGACCGAGCTGCGTGCATTCGGTCGACCGAGTGGGCCTATGATCCGAAGAAGTTCGGCACATTATTTGAGTCGGTTAGGGTTCAGAGTTTCGGCATTTTAAGTCGGTTTTCTATGACGGCTGAGGCTCTATATAAACACAAGTCCTTTGTATTTTTTATTATTATGCATTCACCACTATTCATTCATAAGAACATATAAGCAAATAAGGCTTGTGGAGGAGCTAAGGGTGCAAACATGTAAGCCCTAGTTCTTCATCTTGTTTTCTTTTAAGTAATCAATTTCCCAATTATGCTTTGATTGTTTGAGTAGTTATTCATATCTAGATGATGTAGATCTAGGATATGACGTTAGGGCAGTGGTGATACCTTGTCTATAAGGATCCCATATCCTACGTCCTCTACCTAATATCTACGGATGAATCTGTGTGTTTAATTTACGTGTATTTAGATTAGTTTATATGATGTCCTGATGATTCGCTATATAATCCGATTCGTATATGAAACGCTGAGAAATATGTTCGGGGATGTAAATCTGGGGAGTTAGACTCTCGGGTGACCGAGAGGTGTCACTCGGTCGACCGAGAGCACCTATTCGGTCGACCGAGAGTTGTCAAACCTGTTTCATCCGTTAATCAGTCACGTCTTTATGATTAGGTTAGCTTAATTGAATTTATTATCTCAGTAGGTATGGCTATGGCTACGTCACTCGCTTAATTTAATTAAAAGCGTGTAAAAGGAAATACCGATATAAAACTCTTAGGTAGGCTTAGGAATTGATCTTGGGCGTTCGGCGTTATCAGGTAGGTTTATATTAGGAATTGCGCGCACCTTGTTACACGCAGATCGTAAACTAGCATGAGACCATAACTTGGTAATTGTTAGTTGGGCGAGGGTTTGAGTGATCGCGTCAGGAAATACGCTAACCAAAGGAATGTTGCCCGGACGAGGTGTACGGTCAATATCGGCATCCTTAGAGTAGTAAGCGTGTGAGTTATATGAGATGGAGGCACCAAAAGCGCGAAGTCACGTAACAACACCACAGTGATATAGTGACCTATCGGTGCTACATCAAGCTTAGAGGATGACTCCCGTAGCCAATATAAATAGATATGAAGCGGATTAGTAGTTGATGAGTTTTGTTGTCATATAAATTGTCTAGATCCAAATGATCACGGTTATAATAGAGGCGATTGATTACGTTATGTGTTTACATGTTGTTTATATGTTTGAGTGTGTCTTTCTTTCTCATACTTTATGTTGGTCATAGACCGTGTTTGTCAAACGAAATAAATAGGTTGGCTATTTAAGTTAGGATCCACAAATTGATTCTCTGTGGGATCGACCTCGACTCTATCTAGCTATACTGCGATTGAACCTAGTTCACTTGCTAGTGGTTATTTAGGCATCGAGTTAGTAATTTAACTTGACCTCAATCAAGTTTTTGGCGCCGTTGCCGGGGAATCAATGGTCCAATTGCTTAAATAATCTACTTGATTATTTCGTTTTTGTTTCTGTTTTCTTTTACAAGTGAAAAAAAAAATAAAAATAAAAATAAAAATAAAAATAAAAACAAAATAATATGTATATGTTCTGTATGTTCGGTCGACCGAACAATGCTGCTCGGTCGACCGAGCTCTTTCATTGTTCTAATTTATCTGACAGCATTGTTTTCCCTTTGTTTCTATTTTTTCCCGTCAGTAGGTTGTAAGCCTAGCAGCAGTATGAGCAATCGTACTGACTGTTAGTTTATTGACCGTTTGTTGTTTTTCTCATGTTGCGAGATAATCGAGAACTAAATCACTCGTAAGATTGTTCGTGATAAGCAATATGTCATCAAAGTAATTCTCCGAGGTTAAGGAAGAGGATGTTAACGTTTTCTGAACCAAGACAACACCAATGAAACCGATGGCGCAAAGGTGAAGGAGAGAATAGCAAAGATGAAAGAACGAATTCAAGAAGCCGAGAAAGTCAAGGGAAGCGAGTGAAGCATATGTAAAAGAGGCATGTGTGCTTTAAATCCCGAAGTAATTTCTTGGATTCGGATTCGGATTGATTCATATATTGATTATATGGATTACATGTCGGAGATAGAGTCCAGTTACGAGAGTAGCGTAGATATGGAGCGACCTATAGTCACTGTGCTAAGGAGGCAAAATATGTTGAAGATGAATCTCGGTTAATGCCAAAGTTAGGTGACCTGGAGCATTCCTTGTAGATGTTACCCTAGAACAAGCACACTTGGGATTGGCTTTAATTGACTCGGATCAAGCTTAAACATTTTCCTAAGAGCCTTTGCGATAGGAATATGATTCGACTCCCACAAACACCCCATTGAAAGTAAGATTCGCGGATAGTACTAGAACCATCATGTCCGGACAAATGAATAACATGATCATTGGTATCGGACAACCGGTTTAAGATAGATTTGGTCGTAGTGGACATGAGAGGAGCATCCGTATAGCCCAATTATCTTGGGTAGGTCCTTTATTAATACCTCTAGAGCCCTTATTCGTATGACTAGGCATGAGATCACATTGTTTGATGCTAAGGGTTACGAGACTTTTGGGATAAAGAACCCTGAGTTCCCTATTCGGTAAGTGTAAACATTATAGAAGTCGTTGGTTCTAAACCGGATGTGATTCCAAGTTCAGAGGAGTGTGATGATGACAATGTTGAAGATCGAGATGAGAAAGAGGTCCTAACAATCCTAAGCCGAGATAGAGCTGCTCAGCCTGCGCCTGTTGTTAATAATGATGATGCTGAAGCCTCGTTTTCGAAACCTAAGGATAGGAGGAGGAGAGTCAAGCGGCGAACTCGTAGAGTTCACAATCAAGAAAGCTCATCGAAGTCTGAAATGATCCCGAAAGTCGGTGCCTGTTTAGATGGACAGTTCGATTGTCTTTTCGTCAGACGTACGTCCCACGGAAAGGCACTCGTGCAAAGAAATGGCAAGACGTTTTCGGTGAAGGTTAGTCGGGTGAAGACCTGGCAAGTCAAGAACAATTCTTAGAGAGTGATATTTTGGGAAGTCGAGCTACCGACTTAAACTGTAGAACTATTTCTATCCTTCATTATTTTTATCTCTATTTTTATTTATCTTTTTCTAAATAAAAGTAGCATGAAACGATAAGAAGTTTTTTTTTTATTTTGCCGTGTTCCGACGACTGTTGAGTTAAGGATGTGCAAAATAATATCTTTTTTATTCGAATCGTTTTTATGTGAAGTGAAGTGTAGTAATTGAATCTTTGTAAAAAATTTGTTGATTAAGGAAATGGTAATGCGTTATTTTACAAATGCTTAGACCAGATTGTTTGATTTATTCATGATAAGAATGAGGTTGCTTTTGTGCTTGAGGCGACTTATTGGTTAGAGAAAAATTTTTGCGGTAGAGTGAAATAATAAATTTTGGCATGGTTGTTTAGATAATTTACGGTGTGTCAAAACATTAAAATGGTCAACACCATTTATTTCTGCATATCCCCATTCACCTTTTCCTCTTCCCAACCATTCAACTTTTTTCTCTTCCCAACTTCTTTATTATCCCAATTCAAATTTTCAAATTCCACCTTTCCACCTCATCAATCCCCAACAACTTTTCTCCACCAACCACATTTCACTTTTCAAACTCCATTTTCTCTATTTAACCCACCCATACTCTCTTTCATTTTCTTCATCCTTTTCCCCAATTCCTTCATCCCAATTCTCCATATCCCTTTTTCTCAAACCCCGGTAGAAATCAAATGGAAATATTCTGAACATCTTTATCCACTTCACCATTTTCACTCACCTTGAAAAGCCTAGCGTAAAATTTTACGATCAATTGATTCGATCCACGGGAAGGATCTGACACCAGGCACTTTGCTTTCATCAATTATCCACACTCGGTCAACCGGTGATCGCTCTCGATCGACCGAGAGTCGGGCTTCCCCCGCTTTTTCTTTCTTTGCTGTTATCTATCAGGATGCCACCCAGAAGACGCAGAGCCACTCAGTTCGTGGCTGTTGAAGGCAACATCCTATTGATCAACGGGGTACCACAATTCGCTAGTCGGGAGGTATACTCTTCATTTGTTAATCATTTTGTTAATGCCCCGATCCATCGAGCTCGAGGATTGGATTTGGGGAAATGTGGAGACGAGCTTTTAGAATTGGTGGAGCGCTATCAATGGCGTGATGTCGTAGCACCTCCTGGGCGAGTCAACGTCAATTGGGTAAGAGAATTTTATGCTTATTTACGCGTACACCCCGACACCAATATCGTACATATTCGTGGCCGACCAATTGTAATTTCTCCGGGTACGATTAATGCTTATTTTGGGGTGGATGTCTCGGAGGACGGGCCGGAGTATATGGCGACATTTGACGGGTCCGATGCTTGGTTGGAAGAAGTTGGAGCCTATCTGGGAATAGAGTGGACTATAGGGGAGGTTGCCCGCACATTTGCGGAAACAGACTTTAGGAGATGGGAGGATAAGTGCCTTAATAGGCTTATCCGTTCTAACATCTTCCGGCTAAGCATGTATCTACGGTTTACTATACTCATGCCACTTTGCTTTATTGGTTGTACATGGGATGGCTGTGAATGTGGGGCATTAATACGCAGAGAGATGACAGACGATGCTCTCAAGCCTCGGCACACCTTACCTTTTGGTTCGCGATCACTACATTCGTGAGGGCCGAGTGCCCTGTGTTAGGCGGCGATTCTATGTGGAACCAATGCCTATCCTATCTTTGAGTTCTGTCCCACCGCCTATCGTTCAAGGCCACGACCAAGAAGGAACTGAGGATCTTCTGGCTTGACGCATGATCGACCGGACAATTTGCAACTAGCACCATTCAATCCAGGATGGGATTAAGTATTTTAATTTGAGTGTTTGCATTTCCTTTAATTAACGAGTTTTTATTTTGACTCAATTCTACTAGTATGTCGTGTTATATAGAGCAAGTTTCTCTGTTTCCTAGATTCGAACTCATGTAATGTTTTGGACTTCTTTGAAATATATTGAAATGTAATCATTAAATTATGGACTTAAACATGTTTAAGTAAATGGTTATCCTTTTACGGTCCCTTTTCTCGATTATTATTATGCGGACTAATCATGAAACGAATGTCGAGTTTTGTCTAAGATGTGTTGCGTTGATTATTCTTCGCCCTGCTATGGAGCCAATGCCTGTGCCTGTTGAACTTTGCCGACTTTCCAAGACTTGTTCGACTACCACCCTTATCCAGAGCTAAGTTCCTTTTTCTGAGCGTGTTATTTCGGTTTTTATACATTGGGGACAATGTCTGGTTTAAGTGGGGGGTACACGTCACTTAGCTCAAATGAGTAATTCCATATATCAAATAATAAATAAAATGAAAAAATCTTATTAAAACTTTTAAACTTAGAATCACATTTACTTTTGTGAGTTCACGATAATTATATCTAATAAGAAGTAAACCATATTTCATGAGTACGTGATCACTTTATACTTCGCGATTTCTTGATTAGTAAACTTAATGATATTCATATTGTCCGTTGCAAGTAGTTGTTTATTATTCACTTATTCAATAATTGAATCGAGTTGTACTACGCTTGTTATAAAAGGTAAAATTATAATGTGTACATTGCATAGATGATTGATTATGCTTACACAGTGTCAAATTTATAAATCGATGTGTTCTAAAGATTCTAGCCACAAAGGTCGAGTAATAAGCTTGAGGCGTACTGTGTTTGACAATGTTAAAACACTGGGCTTGTAGTAAATTACCAAAGTAGCCTCGCTTGTGGTAATATTCGATGCTAATATTTGATCTAAGATAGAGGATGCTCTAAAAAGTTTTCCTTCTTGAGATTGATAGTATCGAAAAATATGAAGATATGAAAAGAAGATTCAACTCTTTAAGAGGCTTTGAGTAGTACTCGGTCTCCAAGTCCAAAACCCTATAGATACGCTCTTGCTTATTATTCCGAGTGTTTGAAAAATTAAAAGGCTTAAGAAGTGGGAATACTGAAGTTGGTAGGTTAAGACTACGAAGTTTGCATAAGCTCTAATCTTGCTACGAATGTTTAAACTCAATGCACTGCACACAACACATCGATTCATGATGAATAGTGGATAATGGATATCGATGAGCATAGAGGATATGAGTTTATTCGAGTTTCTTGTGTCAAGATATCGTGACCACCTGGAAAGTAGTTCATGGGAATAACTTATTGATATTTTGATCGGGACGATCAAAGGCTAAGTGGGGGTAGTTGATAACGGTCATTTCGTGCCCGTTATTCTATGACCTTATCCCCGATTCTAGTTTAAAGGAGCTATAATAGAGGAATAATAAGTCGTAATACGCTTAATTTGCATATGCCGAGAGTTACGATTCATTATTATGTATTAAGAGGTTTTATTATATTATTTGATATTCTGGACTATATTTCATGTGATATTTGTAGTAACTCATTTGGGAGCACAAGGATGGACTTCGGAGAAGCTTTGATGGATCTGACGAGTTAAGAAAGCTCAAGATAAAAGAGGAAGAAAGCCCAGGAGCGCGTAAGGCTCGGTCGACCGAGCTTTGTGCATTCGGTCGACCGAGTGGGCCTATGATCGAGAAGAAGTTCGCACATTATTTGAGTCGGTTAGGGTTCAAAGTTTGGCATTTTAAGTCGGTTTTCTATGACGGTGAGGCTCTATATAAACACAAGTCCTTTGTATTTTTATTATTATGCATTCACCACTATTCATTCATAAGAACATATAAGCAAATAAGGCTTGTGGAGGAGCTAAGGGTGCAAACATGTAAGCCCTAGTTCTTCATCTTGTTTTCTTTTAAGTAATCAATTTCCCAATTATGCTTTGATTGTTTGAGTAGTTATTCATATCTAGATGATGTAGATCTAGGATATGACGTTAGGCGATTGTGATACCTTGTCTATAAGGATCCCATATCCTACGCCCTCTACCTAATATCTACGGATGAATCTGTGTGTTTAATTTACGTGTATTTAGATTAGTTTATATGATGTCACGATGATTCGCTATATAATCCGATTCGTATATGAAACGCGAGAAATATGTTCGGGATGTAAATGCTGGGAGTTAGACTCTCGGGTGACCGAGAGGTGTCACTCGGTCGACCGAGAGCACCTATTCGGTCGACCGAGAGTTGTCAAACCTGTTTCATCCGTTAATCAGTCACGTCTTTATGATTAGGTTAGCTTAATTGAATTTATTATCTCGGTGAGGTATGGCTATGGCTCACGCCACTCGCTTAATTTAATTAAAGCGTGTAAAAAGGAAATACCGATATAAAACTCTTTGTGTAGGCTTAGGAATTGATCTTGGACGTTCAGCGTTATCTAGGTAGGTTTATATTAGGAATTGCGCGCACCTTGTTACATGATCGATCGTAAACTAGCATGAGACCATAACTTGGTAATTGTTAGTTGGGACGAGGGTTTGAGTGATAAATTCAGAAGTACGCCTAACCAAAGGAATGTTGCCCGGACGAGGTGTACGGTCAATATCGGCATCTTAGAGTAGTAAGCGTGTGAGTTATATGAGATGGAGGCACCAAAAGGCGAAGTCACGTAACAACACCACGGTGATATAGTGACTATCGGTGCTACATCAAGCAGAGGATGACTCCGTAGCCAATATAAATAGATATGAACGGATTAGTAGTTGATGAGTTTTGTTGTCATATAAATTGTCAGATCCAAATGATCACGGTTATAATAGAGGCGATTGATTACGTTATGTGTTTACATGTTGTTTATATGTTTGAGTGTGTGTTTTTCTTTTCGTACTTTATGTTGGTCATAGACCGTGTTTGTCAAAACGAAATATAAATAGGTTGGCTATTTAAGTTAGGATCCACAAATTGATTCTCTCGTGGGATCGAATTTCGACTCTATCTAATTTATCTTTGCGATTGAACCCAGTTCACTTGCTAGTGGTTATTTAGGCATCGAGTTAGTAATTTAACTTGACCTCAATCGTGATTTCTTTTCGTGCACTATGAAGGTTGATTGGATTCAGAGAAATATCAATGTTCGCCAACAATGAGTGGGCCTATCAATTTAGGAAATGGTCTCTCTGCGTATGAATTTGGCGGAATAAACTCTACCATGGAGTTGAAGATAGACATCCACCGGTCCAATCTTATGAAGAGAAATGTTGAAACCTCGAGTTTAAAGCTGTATTATTAGTTTGGGAGTTTGATTAGTTTTTGATTTGTTAACTTTTCGTCATTGTACTCCGTGAATTTCCACTTTTTACCATAATAATAAACCTCGTTTCTTAAAATAAAATAAAAAAAAAGGTTTTAGTTTACACATTAGTTATGGTGTATTAAAAATGATCCGACGACGTATTATTTATATATGTTTTCAACGGTAGAGATTAAAAACTGGATCATTAAAGAAGTTGACTGTTTCCGCTATAATTTCTAATTATTTATTATTATTATTATTATTATTATTATTATTTTGACTCATCAGAACTACTACTATTGAACAATCACAGTCGACCAGAAATTAAATAGTACTACTACTATTGAACATTCACAGTCGACATATATTTGTACTATAATAGTACTATACTAGTACCGGTAATAATAATAAGGGCCAATAAACAACATCGTGCACTAGTAAAAGTGTTTGCCACTCACGCACTAAGAACTTAGTAGAAGCCGTCTAGACCATTTCCAGCTGCGTTCGTCTTCCTGCACCGTAACCATTGTGAGCACCCTACCCACCCCTTCCACTGCCCCTGCCCCTGCCCCCCCCCGCCGCCCCTCTCAATGTGCCCAAATTTCTCCCTTTCTGTATTATTCAATAAACACACACTCACACAGTAATCTGCAGTTCATGCATGTTTGCATGCCCTCGCCGTCGTTCTCATTAGTTTTAATTTGAATTCTCAGTCCATCATCAACCCAGTAAAAAATTACGGTATGTTCTTGGATTCTTTTTTAATGGTATTCTAATTCATGAATTTTAAGCTTAGCCCATGAATTCCGGTTGTTGAAAATATTCAATATTTTCTTGGCAAAATTCTTGTAAGCATTAATCGTTTTTAGTTACTTGCTCTCATAAAAAAGAAAAAAAAAAATCCCCTTTTCATTCTTTCTATTTCTTGTATTCTAATTTTTTTCCCATTGTAAAAAAGTTTTAGGCTTTTGGATTTTGTCCTTTTTTGCTTGTTTCTTTTACATATATTACTAGCCACTCTGTTCTCCACATGCTACATTGTCGTTATTACATTGCAGGTGAGATTGGATATCATAATTTAAGCATTCATTTGTTTAAATACTTTGAAATTTTTTCGATTTGTAGATTAATATTTTGTGGGCTGTGATGGAATCGTTCAAGAGTGCAGCCGAAGTGTGTGGTTCGGGACCGAATTGCTGGGAATGGCCAAGAATTTACATGGGGTATTGCCTTTGTAATACAAAAGACGGTGTCTCATTGGCATTGGGAATAATCAGTGTGATTAGTTGGGCAGTTGCTGAGATACCTCAGATTGTCACAAATTATAGGCAGAAATGTGCAGAGGGCTTATCACTTACCTTTCTCTTCACATGGTTGGTTGGGTATGTAATTAGGAAATCTCTGTTTTCTTACTTTTTTTGTTGCTGTTGCGCATTTCGATTTTAGCCTCATTTGTTTTAATCGGGTCAGAGTCGATTTTCATGATTGTTGATGGTATTGTTTGTTGGGCAGTTTGGTGTTTGAAGATTTTGTCATCAAATACTCTGTTAATTACAGTGCTGAGTTTATGGGGAATTGTTGTTATTTATGCTAGACCGATAATTGAAATTTTCACAATTGATTCCATACCTTAGAATCAACTCTCTACCGGTCGATTTTGACAAGTGAAAGTTGATTCTCAGCTCTAGAATTGTTTTTAAAAGATTCCGTTGTTTTCCAATGTGGTGCCGTAGTAAGGACACCGTTGTGCCACACTAAAGGCGCATAGTAAAAGGCAGGGGCGGACCCGATGTATTAAGGGAGGGGCCAATGCCACCACTGAGATCCGGAAAATGATGTATTTTTACTGTTAAAATATAAAAATATCATTGGTGCCCCCAGTGGATCATCATTTTTACTCTGGTGCCTAATTGAGAAAATTTTCTGTGTCCGCCACTTGTGAAAGGTGTACTAATTTGGAGTAGTTTATTAGTCATATGACTGACAACATTCTAATAGTATGCCAGTATGTTGTAACGAATTGTATATTCCGCTACTGCAGAGACCTTCTAAACGTTTTTGGATGCAAGCTCGAGCCAGCAACCGTAAGTCATCACATCTTCTATTTTGAAAGTGCTTTATCAGTCCTTTTCTTTATTATTTACACTGTCCAGTGTAAATTAATTCTTCTTGGCTTTGCTTAAGGAATGCTGTTTGATTAGTTTTTGGGTCTTTTGCTATAGAAGTGAACTAATATTTGTGGGTTTTTATTTTTTCAGCTTCCCACGCAGTATTACACAGCAATTGTAAGTCTTCTCGTCGTTCCACAAGAAACTCTATTGCTTGTCTGGGGTTATATTTATATACAGAATGGAATATATATATATCTCTTTGGTGTTTTGCAGTTATATACGCTTGCAAGCTTCATTCTTACCTTACAAACCATTTACTATGGCTATATCTATGGACGGCTTAAATCCAACCGAAAACGTTGCGAGGTTTGAGATTCTTATTTTTCACCTGCCATTTAGTTTTGTTAATCTTGCTATTCGTTTTACATGAAACGATTACCTTCAAATTGCGTTCTTTGGTCATAAAGCGTGAAAACTAATGTAAAATCTTTACATAAATAGCTTGTTGTTTGGCTTTTAGTGCCTTGCACAAAATTGTTACAATCAGTTACATTGGCCCGTTGAAACTCGGTTTATTATCATGATTGTTGGTTCAATTTATTAGTCGTGATGGTCAGGAAATGGCAAGTGATGCTGAAGGCAAGACCAGTAATGATACATACGGTTTTGATAAGAAAGAAAACGATGCTATTCATAGCCTGGAAAAGAGTACCACTCGATCTGCTCGTTCTCCAAGTTCACCTATTCCTCTTCCGGGATGGAATTCTAGCGTTTCTCCACGTGGAGAATTATACTACAGGTATTTCCATTGAAGCTTTAGATTTATTAGTGAATTATACGAAATATTTTAAGCACGTTTTCATAGTCTTTACTGGATGCTAATAAAAAATCTAATCGTCTTGGTATCTAGTATCGAATGTATTGATGAATACGTGTTTTATCTTATCCGTGTAATACACTATCTGACAGGTCAGCAAGATCTCTATCAATCAGCCATACTCCTACTAAGAGATTATACGGATCTAAACGAACTACTTCTGATGCTGGATTAGATCCTATTATGGAGCCATTTCTTGATGAAGTCATTGCTGCTCAATCCGCCCCGACTCCAACAAACATCAAACCTTTGTTGTGTACGGTGAGGTTTTCGGGGTGGTCTCTACCAAATGTGTGTCTGTAGAGCAATGATGATGACATTCTTTGACTTAATTTATGTTGTCCTTTTCTTTCTCTCACTGTGTTCAGGTTTCCTTTCTGACACTCTTGAT
This sequence comes from Gentiana macrophylla, assembly GCA_026214975.1. NCBI lineage: Eukaryota > Viridiplantae > Streptophyta > Magnoliopsida > Gentianales > Gentianaceae > Gentiana > Gentiana macrophylla. The sequence continues at coordinate 34,374,065 of CM047809.1, forward strand.
TGGTGCTTTTAATATCCGAGGCTCGGAAAATGTTGGATTTGTAAAGATTTACCCTAGTCCAACACGGCGTACCAATCTTGTGGGCAGAAGGCTGTTGCAGGTAATAATAAGCTAGTGATTATTAGTAACCATTAATGAATTGCTTGACTAATCATCACAAATGAAGGCTTTGTATCGATTTTGGCATCGATTTGGAGTGTCTATTATCTATAATGCATAGTGAATTATTTTTTAACAATGCAAGTGAAAAGGAAGTCGTTGTTTTCAGGAGATTATTAGGTATAGGGTATACATTGCACCGGACCGTTTGATGTGGGAAATTCTTAGGTAGTGTTTCCACCTGGTGCACAGATACCAAGATGCACATAAAAGATTTAGGGCTTTTAATTGCAAATATAAAATACACGTAAAAGCCCCTAAGGGAGCTTGTACATGTAAAGTGGTGTCTCCACACCCGTGTAGAGATACCACCTAAAGATCTACTCTAACGCCACCAGAGCCCGGGACTGGTGGCGCTAAAGGAGTTATAAATTATCTGGTCAACTGCTTAGACCGTCTAATCCGAGTTGACAAGACATTTATGTCTCACACTTATATGGGGTGAGCATGACATTACTTTACAGACGTGGGACTTTAAATTGACCTTCTGATGCGTACCATTTGTACAACCAGACAAAACATGCTTTGTCTTTTTGTAGACGTGTCACTCATCTGATGGTGGCGTGATGCAACTGGATTTTCACGTCCTTTTTGCAATCAAGAGAGATGTTTCTCGTTTTCTATTTTCCTTTTATCATTTATTCTCCTCCCTATTTCACAATCGAATCAAGAATCAAGAATGTATCCTTTTTTAATCCAGGCTAGTGTCTTTTCATCACAAAATGGTATATCCAACGAGAGCGGTGGCCACATTGGAATGTTTCTTGGTTGGGGAATGGCAGCTATTTACATGGGAGGTCGTCTTCCCCAGATTTGCCTTAATGTATGAGATTCTACTACATTTGCTCTTTTATTATTTTGCTGGTCTGAAATAACAAACTAAGGGTCAGAATTTGTACATATTGATCTTTTTTGGATAACCATTTTTACAATTTAAGAAATAAAACACAATATGGTACAACATACTTACCTTGCGTGATTCAAAGTTATCGCCTTTATTATTTTCTCGTGACATATGGTACAATAATGTTATAATTCTAATTGTTCTCTGATTGTATATTATGTTGCAGATAAGAAGGGGAACTGTCGAGGTATGATGCGGTGACTTCTGTCTACTTTTTCATAATATACATGCATATATCTATATATATATATATATATATATATACATACATACATATGTGTGTGTGTGTATAATCTTATATATGCTGCATAATAAATTGTAGGGGCTCAATCCACTGATGTTCCTCTTTGCTCTTCTTGGTAATTCTACATATGTTGCAAGGTCAGGAACCATCAATGTAATTTTAAGATGCTTAGAATTTGCTTATTTAAACAGTCCCGAAAGCCGGGAAAATTCTTACAAGTTTATATTTTGTAGTATACTTGTAAGGAGCTTGGATTGGTCGAAACTCCACCCGAATTTACCGTGGTTGGTGGATGCATGCGGATGTCTGCTGCTTGACACTTGTGTATCCTTTTGGCCTTCATCTGTTGTTATATACACTGCTCATTGTTTTTCTAATGAATACATTTTTCGGGCTTTGATACGTTTGTTTTTCCTTGAATCTTGGAATGATGTTATACATGTGTTCAGATAGTAATCCAGTTCTTATATTTTCGTTATCGGGGCGCCCAGAAATGTCGAAAATAAGGATATTGATGCAGAAAATGCAGGTATGAACCACACATAATGAAGGTATATATATATATATATATATATATATATATATATATATATATATATATATATAAATATATATATATATATATATATATATATATGCTCTTCATTGTTTGACATTGAATTATTATTTCAATGTATTATCCTCTTCCCTATCTCTAATATTTAGCATTTAATACAGGCTGTAATGTACCGTTGCAGACGCCGGAATGAATTTCAGAAAATGGAGATTCTTCTGGGGGGAATTCATATGCTGGCAATTTTAATTAAAAGAATCACTTCATTATCCCTCTGAAAATTTGTTTCCTACTGTTTTTAGCATTCTGAATGAGTATATAACTTTTGGAATTTTTTTTTTTTTTTTTGTCATAAGGTTTGATTGTTCCAAACTAGTTTTTCTGTATACTGATTGAAATTCTGAGAGGGAAAAGAAAAAAAGCAAAAAAAAAAAATTTGGACCATTTCTCGATTTGTGCGTGTCATCCTTACGCAGGGGCCATGCTAATCTTCTCTGTATCGTTCCAATTTTATCGGATGTCCCCGAAGGGACAATGTGATGTTGCTTGGCTATTCTTTATATTGTGCTCAATGTAGATATGTGAAAGCAGTGTGGGAGGTTGAGAGACCTGGTAAAGAGTATTGGGCTGGAAATTTATATCTGATAGTGCTCACTCAAAATGGGATATTCTAAAAGTGGGCCAAAAAAAATTCAAAGGAAATAGGGCCCAAGTATTTTTCAATTTAAAAATATTTTAGATTCGGTTTTTATTAATCATGTTATGTCAGTCATGTTTTTATTTTTTTAAATTTTTTTTCATGAAAAATAAAATGTGTCACTGTCATGTTATATGCACAAATAGCACTTTTCGGGGATGAGCCGGGGATAAAGGGTGTTTCATCTATCAATTTTTAGCTCTAATATGAATCAAATGTATAGGGGAGGGGGGGGGGAGTGAAAAGCAACAAATATTTTTTTGTTAAGGGTATTTCTACTGTTTCTCACCATGTTATCGTATTAAAAAAATGTATGGGTATTTGTTTATAAGGACTGATTTTGAGACTTAATAGGCATTTATGACAAACTTAAAAGATTATTGGTTACAAGGACAAAATAACACTTCTTCGACAAAATTACCCTCCTTTTAAACATTTTGACCAATCACCAAAGTCTAATTAGCATTCAGCTGCACTCAAGTTTTCAGAAGTGGATATGTATGCAAGCTTGATATTAGAATTTATTTAAAGGTACAGATTGTAAACTTGGACTCTTCAATTTACATTCAAGAAAATTGGTGATTTGAGCTAGAGCCGGATGTGGTTTTGAGTTTGATTTTGAAGAAAATTGGTGCAGTGACATGAATTTGATGGCGCCTTTGCATCGCAGTGGTCAATGGGTCAGCGGTGGTCAATGCATCGCGATGGTCACTACATTAGAGGTGGTCACTGCATCGGGATGGTCAATGAATCGCGGTGGTCAATGCATCTGGGGTGGTCACTGCATCACGGTGTCTCTGAATCGGGGGTGGTCACTGCATCGCGGTGTCTCTGCATCGAGCGTGGCCACTGCATCGTGGTGGTCAATGGATCTGGGGTGGTCAATGCATCGTGGTGTCACTTCATCGAGGCGTCTTTACATTGGGGGTGGTCACTGCATCGCGGTGTCTCTTCATCACGGTGTCTATGCATCGCGGTGTCTTTTTTCCTAGCCGTATTTTCTTTTCTTTTCTAGACGTGATTTTTTTTAACGCTAAAGAGACATCGCGGTGGTCTCTGCATCGCGGTGTCTCTTCATCACGGTGTCTCTATATCGCGGTGTCTCTTCATTACGGTGTCTCTGCATCGCGGTGTCTGCGTGATCGGGTGTCTCGCGATCGGGGTGGTCATCGTGATCGCGGTGTCTCTTCATCGCGGTGTCTCTGCATCGCGGTGTCACTTCATCGCGGTGTCACTTCATCGCAGTGTCTCTGCATCGCGGTGTTACTTCATCGTGGTGTCTCTGCATCGCGATGTCACGCATATATGATTGTTGATGTCACTACATAAAATGTTGATGTCACTGCATATCTAATTGCCGATGTCACTGCATAAATTGTTAATGAAACGCATATATGATTACCGATGTCACTGCATAAATTGTTGATGAAATGCCTATATGATTGACCATGTCACTACATAAAATGTTGATATCACTGCATATATGATTTCCGATGTCACTGTATAAAATGTTGATATCACGGGTCTATTTTGCTTAAAAAGGATGCCTGAGTTTTTTTATTTTATATGGATACCAACTCTGAGGTTCCTGTTTAGATTCAATTGCCCAATCGTCATCATGGAGTCTCTACATCGCGGTGTCACTTCATCACGGTGTCTCTGCATTTGGGGTGGTCACTGCACCGGGGCGGCCACTATACCACGGTGGTCAATAGATTGAGGGTGGTCAATGCATCGCGGTGGTCAATGCATCGTGATGGTCACTACATTGGAGGTGTCTCTGCATCGCGGCTTCTCTACATCGCAGCGTCTCTGTATCGGGGGCGCTCACTGCATCATGGTGTCTCTGCATCGGGGGTGGTCACTGCGTCACGGTGTCTCTGCATCGGGGTGGTCACTGCATCGCGGTGTGTCTCTGCATTGGGGGTGGTCACTGCATCGCGGTGTCTCTGCGTCGGAGTGGCCACTGTATCGCGGTGGTCAATAGATTGAGGGTGGTCAATGCATCACGGTGGTCAATGCATCGCGATGGTCACTGCATTAGAGGTGTCTCTGCATCGCGGCGTCTCTGTATCGGGGATGGTCACTGCATCATGGTGTCTCTGCATCGGGGGTGATAACTGCATCACGGTGGTCAATCCATCGGGGTGGTCACTGCATCGGGGTGATCACTGCATCGCGGTGGTCAATGCATCGCGGTTGTTAGAGTATCGTGGTGTCACTTCATCGCGGTGGTCAATGCATCATGGTGGTCAATGAATAAAATAAAAAATAAATTTTCACCGTCCAGGTAAAAAAACAAAAGAAATTCCACACTTTCAAGTTTCAAACCTCCAGGAAAATGAGGGAAAAAAAAACAGACACATTCAGCGTAGTCTTCCCCCCCTTTTTTATTTTTATTTTATTATAATTTTTTCTTCACAATAGCGTGTGTATCAAAAAAAAAAAAAAAAAAAAAAAAAAAAAAAACAGTCAACGTTGTCTTCCCCCTTTTTATTTTTTATTTTTTTCTTCACTTAAGGTATTTGAGTCTATCTATCTTATTTGTGTTTTTATAACCAAATAAGATTTCTTAGTGTCTTATTTGCCTAATTAAGTCTATTTTGTGTCCTTTTGAACCCTTTCCCCTAGAAAAAATAGGGCAAATTTCTAAAAGAAAAAAAACATTAAAGTGCAAATTGTTAAGAGTCTGTTTGGACATGAATTATTTCGACTTAAAACGAATCCGGATAGTAAAATATAAAAAAATAAAGTGAAAATAATAAAAAAAATCAGAAAAATAATAATAACTTGAACGTTGATATTTTTTTTAAAAAATTTTTTAATGAAAAAATGATTGGTAAGAGAAATAGTATAATGAGTAAAATAATAAATGTAAAAAAAGTAGTGGGGTGAATAAGTTGAAGTAGTGACAAATGATTTAATATTTCTTATTTGTAGATGAAAATATGATTGACGAGAGAATATCTAAAGAATGAATCAAATGAATAAAATAATGAATTAAAAAGTAATCGAGCGTTGTCACAATACACCAAAAGTTTGGAGGAAATTCGTAAAATCCCAGTTTTTCAAGAAATGGCAAAGTTGTTTTTTTTATTTAATTCTGGATTTTGTAATTAATTTCCCTCATTTTCATAATAAAAGAAACAAAGATAATTTCTATTGGAAGTTTTCCCTTCTACTTATACTTAATACAAAGAGAGGGGGGGATTTTGTGGTGCTGCCACGTGTCCCCCTTCTATTGGTCCAGGAAATTGTTTTTTTATTTTTTTTATTTTTTTAAATAGGGTGCAATTTTTTTGTTTTCCCCTTCTTTTACCTTTTTCTCTCTTTTATTTCCACCCCCCAGTTTTCCTCTCTTCCCTTTTTCCCGACTTTCCTATCCCTTTCCCATGAACAATTTTTTACCAAATTTTGTATTAATTTATGTAACAAATTTTTTTAGCGTCTTTTACTATATCACGAAATCGATTTCACTATTCATCTCGTTTTCCCCTTTTGCCCCTCCTCTATAAAATTATTAATGTTGTTCTACTCTTTTTATTAATCATATGATTTTTATTTTACTATTTATTCGTTTTGTAATTATTTTACCAGTGTTTCAGCGTGGGTTGTCAGGTTTTGTTTGTTCTCTTCCTTTGGTGTTCAATCTAATAACTAAATAAATAACACATTAAAAACAAAACATACATCGAAAAAACTAACTATTTGTTTTGTATCGATTTTGATGTAGCTTTTGTTTGTTATGCCTTCGTGTTTTACATATTCATTTAATATTGCTTCGGATTTCATTTTATGCACGGAAGTTTACGGTTACAGTTATGTTTACTTTTAAATATGCATAGCGTAACTTTATATAAACATTTTTTTTTTGGACTTTGTCCTTTAGTGCTTCGCGATATATTGTTCTTATGTGTTTGTCAATTTCATCTTCTCCTGCTTAATAAATTACGCATTTTTAATTGTGATACAATTTTTACGCTTTCCATTCTACATACTCTTCATATATATTGTTACTTGGCGATTTGAACAATGTTTTGGTTGGGAAAAAAAAACTTACGGTTTACATGTGGTTGTCCTCAGTCTTCTCCTTTTTTCCCCTTTACCCAAATTGTTTTCCCTGTCCCATTATCGTTTTTATTCACGTGGTTGTTTATCGTTTCAACGAGTTATTCTTTTGGTCGTTTCCTTTATCATCAGGTTTTTATATATTTTCCATTCATTTAATAAATTGTGCTATGTTTTTATTGTTTCTTTTTCCCCTATCGTTTATTTTTTCATGCACGTGTGTGTCTTTCGTTTTGTTGTTACGTTTTTCGCCTTTTTCTGTCAGTTAAAAACACAATGATACGGCACAACCTATATATCAACGGATTTTTACCTCTCGGTGACAGGTTTTTTTCTTTTAGCTATTATAATATACCGAATTTTTTTAAACAATCATTTTTAGATTGTTATAAGTTTTGCAAAAAAATAAAATAACGTTAGTTGATATATTTATTTTTATATTCCTTCTGATCCATAGTATAAATTATGTTACATTTTTTTTTTAGTCTTTCAATATAGGCCATATTACAATATTTATGCTATCAACATTCAAAACAATTACAGTGAAATATCTACATTCAAAATATTTAGCTATACAACGTGGCACCTCTGCTAACACGTGTATGGCACAACTTTAGTCTACATGCTTTTTTTTTACCTAATAAAAATTAGAATACTTTAATATCATTTAGGCTAGCTAGCAAAAGCCACTTTCAACAACTCTTCCGATTCCTAGGGTTCACTACCCATTTTTTCTTCCGCCTTCAGATGCGACTCGGTCCATGAGCGGCCGCTTTCCGCATTGCAGTCGGAAACCTCACGTTTTGGTGGTTAGAGTCCAGGTTCCTAGATGGTTTTGATAGAAAGTGGGATGACTCGGCGTCCTTTGCGAGATACACTCAACTACTTGTTGGATTTGAATAACAATTTGGTCAAGGATGATAGATTTGGGTGAATTCATCGCCGCACACCGCATGCTACCGTAAATACCTTCTCTCGTGTAGGTACACTTTTAATTGTTGTTTATTGAGCAGTTTAATTCCAGTATTTAGGTTATACAGAGTAAACCTATGTATGAACGCTTAAATGTTTAGTTCACATGCCGATTCTCGCTTGCTTAAATACAAAACCCGACTCATCGAAAATTTACACTTAGACAACTCTTTTACCCTGTATAAGCATGCATAAACTTGAATTTAAAGATTTGATTTTGTTTGAGTTACCTTGTCGAATAGATAGCCCTTACCTTTAAACATTAAAGTTTGGTTGAAATATTCGTGGTCTTTGAAATTGTTATCAGATTAACAATACTTAAAAAAGATTACTTTCCTTTTTGGCTTCCTTTGTGCGATAGATAGTCCTTAGCTTGTCTACCTTTAACAAAAAAAAGCATGGAAATATTCTGTGTTTGTTAAAATTCTTATGAGAATAAGCATGTATAAAGTTGAATATAAATATTTCACTTTTTCCTTGTCTTCCCTTCTACAATAGATAATCTTTACATTTCAATGTAAACATTGTATTCATATATTGTGTGTTTGTTGTATTTCTTATCGACTTTGTTCTTTGTTCCACTTGATTTTACATATCAAAACATCATTCCGTTTCGTATCATTTATGTATTCTCTTCACTTTTAATATCTACATGTTAGGTCTTACCTATGTGGATTCTTTGGTTTCCCAATATGCAGATATGCTTCTTTCCCCTAAAAAAAGCAGTATAGTCGGTAGTTTAACTTAATTAATTGGTCTTGTCGAATACCTATCCTTCATATTAAGTGTTTGATTCATCTAATCGACTTACCTTAGGCTTCTTTTCCTTCATTTAGTTTTGTGATAGTACTTTTTTGTTATCTTTTAAAAAAATTATTAGTGGTTCTTTTTTAAAAGCAGGATGATAGACTATGAATTAGTAGAACCTTCCATACCTATGCTAGGTCATTTAATACATGATAGAATAGCCGATTTAAAGAATATTGATGTTTATCAATAGAAAAAACCTAGCACAAAAATTAAAATAAACCCACAGTATAGCTATCACAAACCTGTTTCCTGTTAGCCCCTAATTCGTGTTTGGTTCTTTCCCAAAACTTGTCTTCACCAAAACAAATGCAAATATTATAGTTGTAGGTATCAATTAAAAAAGTTGAAGCACAGTGAATACTAGGAAAACAAAGCTATACTGACTTCAAGTTTTGGTTTGTTTCTACCCTTCCCGAACCGAGATAGTTACACCTATAGCCTGGCCCTTCACCTTTACCTCATCCTACCTTTCTGCAATAGTTAGTCCTTAGCTTTCAACATAAACCTTTCATTCAAATATTCTGTATATAGTGAAATTCTAATCATACTTAAAATATATAAACCTAAACATAAACACTTCATTCTTTTTGTCTTGCCTTATCCAATAGATAGTCTTTAGATTGGTATCTACAATACATAGTCCTTAGTATTCAACATAAAGCTTTCATTGACATATTCTGTTTGCGTTACAGTTTTTATTAGCTTAAACATACATACACTTAAATATATATATGCCATTTTTTTTTTGGCCTTTCCTGCTGCAATAGGGAGCCCTTAGATTTCAACATAAAACTGTTTCTGATACATTGTATATTTTGTTGTCTTTTTTATCAGACTTGGTTGCTGTTTCACTTGGATTCTACATATGGGATTTTGTGGTGCTGCCACGTGTCCCCCTTCTATTGGTCCAGGAAATTGTTTTTTTATTTTTTATTTTTATTTTTTAAATAGGGTGCAATTTTTTGTTTTCCCCCTCTTTTACCTTTTTCTCTCTTTTATTTCCACCACCCCCCCCCAGTTTTCCTCTCTTCCCTTTTTCCCGACTTTCCCTATCCCCTTTCCCATGAACAATTTTTTTACCAAATTTTGTATTAATTTATGTAACAAATTTTTTTTAGCGTCTTTTTACTATATCACGAAATCGATTTCACTATTCATCTCGTTTTCCCCCTTTTGCCCCTCCTCTATAAAATTATTAATGTTGTTCTACTCTTTTTTATTAATCATATGATTTTTATTTTACTATTTATTCGTTTTGTAATTATTTTACCAGTGTTTCGCGTGGGTTGTCAGGTTTTTGTTTGTTCTCTTCCCTTTGGTGTTCAATCTAATAACTAAATAAATAACACATTAAAAACAAAACATACATCGAAAAAACTAACTATTTGTTTTGTATCGATTTTGATGTAGCTTTTGTTTGTTATGCCTTCGTGTTTTACATATTCATTTAATATTGCTTCGGATTTCATTTTATGCACGGAAGTTTACGGTTACAGTTATGTTTACTTTTAAATATGCATAGCGTAACTTTATATAAACATTTTTTTTTTGGACTTTGTCCTTTAGTGCTTCGCGATATATTGTTCTTATGTGTTTGTCAATTTCATCTTCTCCTGCTTAATAAATTACGCATTTTTAATTGTGATACAATTTTTACGCTTTCCATTCTACATACTCTTCATATATATTGTTACTTGGCGATTTGAACAATGTTTTGGTTGGGAAAAAAAAACTTACGGTTTACATGTGGTTGTCCTCAGTCTTCTCCTTTTTTCCCCTTTACCCAAATTGTTTTCCCTGTCCCATTATCGTTTTTATTCACGTGGTTGTTTATCGTTTCAACGAGTTATTCTTTTGGTCGTTTCCTTTATCATCAGGTTTTTATATATTTTCCATTCATTTAATAAATTGTGCTATGTTTTTATTGTTTCTTTTTTCCCTATCGTTTATTTTTTCATGCACGTGTGTCTTTCGCTTTGTTGTTACGCGTTTTCGCGCTTTTTCTGTCGGGTTAAAAACACAATGATACGACTACAACCTATATATCAACGGATTTTTACCTCTCGTGATGTTTTTTTCTTTTAGCTATTATAATATACGAAGTTTTTTAAACAATCATTTTTAGATTGTTATAAGTTTTGCAAAAAAATAAAATAACGTTAGTTGATATATTTATTTTTATATTCCTTCTGATCCATTGTATAAATTATGTTACATTTTTTTAGTCTTTCAATATAGGCCATATTACAATATTTATGCTATCAACATTCAAAACAATTACAGTGAAATATCTACATTCAAAATATTTAGCTATACAACGTGGCACCTCTGCTAACACGTGTATGGCACAACTTTAGTCTACATGCTTTTTTTTTTTTTTTTTTACCTAATAAAATTAGAATACTTTAATATCATTTAGGCTAGCTAGCAAAAGCCACTTTCAACAACTCTTCCGGATTCCTAGGGTTCACTACCCATTTTTTCTTCCGCCAGATGCGACTCGGTCCCATGAGCGGCCGCTTTCCTCGTTACAATGTGTCGGAAACCTCACGTTTTGGTGGTTAGAGTCCAGGTTCCTAGATGGTTTTGATAGAAAGTGGGATGACTCGGCGTCTTTGCGGATACACTCAACTACTTGTTGGATTTGAATAACAATTTGGTCAAGGATGATAGATTTGGGTGAATTCATCGCCGCACACCGCATGCTACCGTAAATACCTTCTCTCGTGTAGGTACACTTTTAATTGTTGTTTATTGAACAGTTTAATTCAGTATTTAGGTTATACAGAGTAAACCTATGTATGAACGCTTAAATGTTTTTAGTTCACATGTTGATTCTCGCTTGCTTAAATACAAAACCGACTCATGAAAATTTACACTTAGACAACTCTTTTACCCTGGTATAAGCATGCATAAACTTGAATTTAAAGATTTTGACTTTTGTTTTGAGTTACCTTGTCGAATAGATAGCCCTTACCTTTAAACATTAAAGTTTGGTTGAAATATTCGTGGTCACTTTGAAATTGTTATCGATTAACAATACTTAAAAAAGATTACTTTCCTTTTTGGCTTCCTTTGTGTGCAGTAGATAGTCCTTAGCTTGTCTACCTTTAAACAAAAAAAGCATGGAAATATTCTCGTGTTTGTTAAAATTCTTATGAGAATAAGCATGTATAAAGTTGAATATAAATATTTCACTTTTTCCTTGTCTTCCTTCTACAATAGATAATCTTTACATTTCAATGTAAACATTGTATTCATATATTGTGTGTTTGTTGTATTTCTTATCGGACTTTGTTGTTGCTCCACTTCGATTTTACATATCAAAACATCATTCCGCTTTTGTATCATTTATGTATTCTCTTCACTTTTAATATCTACATGTTAGGTCTTACCTATGTGGATTGCTGGTTTCCCAAATGCACGGATGCTTCTTTTTCCCTAAAAACAGTATAGTCGGTAGTTTAACTTAATTAATTGGTCTTGTCGTAATACCTATCCTTCATATTAAGTGTTTACTGAGTTCATCTAATCGACTTACCTTAGGCTTCCTTTTCCTTCATTTAGTTTTGTGATAGTATTTGTTGTTATCTTTTAAAAAAATTATTAGTGGTTCTTTTTTAAAAAGCGGCTGAAGAGACTATGAATTAGTAGAACCTTCCATACCTATGCTAGGTCATTTAATACATGATAGAATAGCCGATTTAAAGAATATTGATGTTTATCAATAGAAAAAACCTAGCACAAAAATTAAAATAAACCCACAAGTATAGCTATCACAAACTGTTCCTGTTAGCCCTAATTCGTGTTTGGTTCTTTCCCAAAACTTGTCTTCACCAAAACAAATGCAAATATTATAGTTGTAGGTATCAATTAAAAAGTTGAAGCACAGTGAATACTAGGAAAACAAATTATACTGACTTCAAGTTTTGGTGCTTTTACCCCTTCCCGAACAGATAGTTACACCTATAAATGGCCCTTCACCTTTACCTCATCCTACCTTTTCTGCAATAGTTAGTCCTTAGCTTTCAACATAAACCTTTCATTCAAATATTCTGTATATAGTGAAATTCTAATCATACTTAAAATATATAAACCTAAACATAAACACTTCATTCTTTTTGTCTTGCCTTATCCAATAGATAGTCTTTAGATTGGTATCTACAATACATAGTCCTTAGTATTCAACATAAAGCTTTCATTGACATATTCTGTTTATGCTTATAGTTTTTATTAGCTTAAACATACATACACTTAAATATATATATGCCATTTTTTTTTGGCCTTTCCTGCTGCAATAGGGAGCCCTTAGATTTCAACATAAAACTGTTTCTGATACATTGTATATTTTGTTGTCTTTTTTATCAGACTTGGTTGCTGTTTCACTTGGATTCTACATATGGGATTTTGTGGTCTGCCACGTGTCCCCTTCTATTGGTCCAGGAAATTGTTTTTTTATTTATTTTTTAAATAGGGTGCAATTTTTTGTTTTCCCCTCTTTTACCTTTTTTCTCTTTTATTTCCACCACCCCCCCCAGTTTTCCTCTCTTCCCTTTTCCCGACTTTCCCTATCCCCTTTCCCATGAACAATTTTTTACCAAATTTTGTATTAATTTATGTAACAAATTTTTTTAGCGTCTTTTACTATATCACGAAATCGATTTCACTATTCATCTCGTTTTTCCTTTTGCCCCTCCTCTATAAAATTATTAATGTTGTTCTACTCTTTTTTATTAATCATATGATTTTTATTTTACTATTTATTCGTTTTGTAATTATTTTACCAGTGTTTCGCGTGGGTTGTCAGGTTTTTGTTTGTTCTCTTCCCTTTGGTGTTCAATCTAATAACTAAATAAATAACACATTAAAAACAAAACATACATCGAAAAAAACTAACTATTTGTTTTGTATCGATTTTGATGTAGCTTTTGTTTGTTATGCCTTCGTGTTTTACATATTCATTTAATATTGCTTCGGATTTCATTTTATGCACGGAAGTTTACGGTTACAGTTATGTTTACTTTTAAATATGCATAGCGTAACTTTATATAAACATTTTTTTTTGGACTTTGTCCTTTAGTGCTTCATGATATATTGTTCTTATGTGTTTGTCAATTTCATCTTCTCCTGCTTAATAAATTACGCATTTTTAATTGTGATACAATTTTTACGCTTTCCATTCTACATACTCTTCATATATATTGTTACTTGGCGATTTGAACAATGTTTTAGGTGGGAAAAAAAAACTTACGGTTTACATGTGGTTGTCCTCAGTCTTCTCCTTTTTTCCCCTTTACCCAAATTGTTTTCCCTGTCCCATTATCGTTTTTATTCACGTGGTTGTTTATCGTTTCAACGAGTTATTCTTTTGGTCGTTTCCTTTATCATCAGGTTTTTATATATTTTCCATTCATTTAATAAATTGTGCTATGTTTTTATTGTTTCTTTTTCCCCTATCGTTTATTTTTTCATGCACGTGTGTGTCTTTCGTTTTGTTGTTACGTTTTTCGCCTTTTTCTGTCAGTTAAAAACACAATGATACGACACAACCTATATATCAACGGATTTTTACCTCTCGGTGACAGGTTTTTTTCTTTTAGCTATTATAATATACCGAAGTTTTTTTAAACAATCATTTTTAGATTGTTATAAGTTTTGCGAAAAAATAAAATAACGTTAGTTGATATATTTATTTTTATATTCCTTCTGATCCATAGTATAAATTATGTTACATTTTTTTTTTTTAGTCTTTCAATATAGGCCATATTACAATATTTATGCTATCAACATTCAAAACAATTACAGTGAAATATCTACATTCAAAATATTTAGCTATACAACGTGGCACCTCTGCTAACACGTGTATGGCACAACTTTAGTCTACATGTTTTTTTTTTTTTTACCTAATAAAAATTAGAATACTTTAATATCATTTAGGCTAGCTAGCAAAAGCCACTTTCAACAACTCTTCCGGATTCTAGGGTTCACTACCCATTTTTTCTTCCGCCTTCAGACAATTTCAGTCCATGAGCGGCCGCTTTTCTCACATGTGCAGTCGAAACCTCACGTTTTGGTGGTTAGAGTCCAGGTTCCTAGATGGTTTTGATAGAAAGTTGGGATGACTCGGCGTCCCTTTGCGGATACACTCAACTACTTGTTGGATTTGAATAACAATTTGGTCAAGGATGATAGATTTGGGTGAATTCATCACGCACACCGCGATGCTACCGTAAATACCTTCTCGTGTGTAGGTACACTTTTAATTGTTGTTTATTGAGCAGTTTAATTCCGTATTTAGGTTATACTGAGTAAACCTATGTATGAACGCTTAAATGTTTAGTTCACATGTCGATTCGCTTGCTTAAATACAAAAACGACTCATGAAAATTTACACTTAGACAACTCTTTTACCCTGGTATAAGCATGCATAAACTTGAATTTAAAGATTTGATTTTGTTTGAGTTACCTTGTCGAATAGATAGCCCTTACCTTTAAACATTAAAGTTTGGTTGAAATATTCGCAGGGTGCTGAAATTGTTATCGATTAACAATACTTAAAAAAGATTACTTTCCTTTTTGGCTTCCTTTGTGCGATAGATAGTCCTTAGCTTGTCTACCTTTAAACAAAAAAAGCATGGAAATATTCTGTGTTTGTTAAAATTTTATGAGAATAAGCATGTATAAAGTTGAATATAAATATTTCACTTTTTCCTTGTCTTCCCTTCTACAATAGATAATCTTTACATTTCAATGTAAACATTGTATTCATATATTGTGTGTTTGTTGTATTTCTTATCGGACTTTGTTGTTGTTCCACTTGATTTTACATATCAAAACATCATTCCGTTTCGTATCATTTATGTATTCTCTTCACTTTTAATATCTACATGTTAGTCTTACCTATGTGGATTGTTGGTTTCCCAATATGCAAAAGATGCTTCTTTTCCCCTAAAAAGCAGTATAGTCGGTAGTTTAACTTAATTAATTGGTCTTGTCGTAATACCTATCCTTCATATTAAGTGTTTCTGATTCATCTAATCGACTTACCTTAGGCTTCCTTTTCCTTCATTTAGTTTTGTGATAGTACTTGTTGTTATCTTTTAAAAAAATTATTAGTGGTTCTTTTTTAAAAGCGGGATGATGAGACTATGAATTAGTAGAACCTTCCATACCTATGCTAGGTCATTTAATACATGATAGAATAGCCGATTTAAAGAATATTGATGTTTATCAATAGAAAAAACCTAGCACAAAAATTAAAATAAACCCACAAAGATAGCTATCACAAACCTGCTTCCTGTTAGCCCTAATTCGTGTTTGGTTCTTTCCCAAAACTTGTCTTCACCAAAACAAATGCAAATATTATAGTTGTAGGTATCAATTAAAAGTTGAAACACAGTGAATACTAGGAAATAAAGCTATACAAACTTCAAGTTTTGGTGCTTTTACCCTTCCCGAACAGATAGTTACACCTATAGTCGGCCCTTCACCTTTACCTCATCCTACCTTTTCGCAATAGTTAGTCCTTAGCTTTCAACATAAACCTTTCATTCAAATATTCTCAGATATAGTGAAATTCTAATCATACTTAAAATATATAAACCTAAACATAAACACTTCATTCTTTTTTGTCTTGCCTTATCCAATAGATAGTCTTTAGATTGGTATCTACAATACATAGTCCTTAGTATTCAACATAAAGCTTTCATTGACATATTTCATTTATGCGTTACAGCTTTTATTAGCTTAAACATACATACACTTAAATATATATATGCCAATTTTTTTTTGGCCTTTCCTGCTGCAATAGGGAGCCCTTAGATTTCAACATAAAAGCAAGTTTACGATACATTGTATATTTTGTTGTCTTTTTTATCGACTTGGTTGTTGTTTCACTTGGATTCTACATATGGAAACATACATAACCTTACTTTAATTACCATCATTAACGCCTGAAGAGGTTGTAGTTTATACATTCTTAACATCATGTAAATAACGTACATGCCTCATCCATGTTGCGAGTTCTGTTAATGTAGGCTGCAATGAATATCGTGTTGTTTCGTTGAAGCACATGAGAATTATCCCTAGGCCTTGGATGGCCTGTATTCCACATTGAGCTTCTACCAGACATACTTCAAGAACAAATCACCCAAACTTGTTGTTAGTATGGTGATAATTGTCAAGAGTGGAGGTATTTAGTAATTAAAAATAACGCACTAGCATTACAAAAAAGTAGAAATAAAAATCCTTTAGCCAAGAATTTTGCTTTCCTTATTACATGTCACCTTCAACATATTGTCGAATGGCCTTTGTAGGTGAATATTTTGATACATCTATGATGCTTTTCAAGATATTACCTATGTTCGATGTCGCCTTTTGTAACCCAAGAACCCTTAATCATTGTTTCACGCCTACTTTGACTAACATATGTTCTCTTGCACACACATAGGCCATGCCTATTTCTCGCTTTTACTCCATATGCCTTTCTCTGCTGCAATGTTAACGAATGCTATGGTTTCCCAATTTCCATTCATGCATTGCTTGCTTATGTATACACATGTATGTCTTTTACTTCAATCAGCAATATTGCATTCGTTACTTTCTGGTTAACATGTATCTTGTTGTTAAGCTGAAATACTTGCCCCTTTTCTTTGTCAAGTATACAAAATCAACTCCTTCCCGTGCTTACCTATGTTGTGTTTTTGACAGCTGTTGCGCCTAAACCCGTTTACAGTTGCTACGGTACGCACCTACCAAAATTGCTTCAGGTCAGTGTAGTTAAGGGTACTACTGCAAACCCTGTAGTTAGGGGATCTATGGCAAACCCCGTAGTTAGGGGATCTACAGCAAACCCCGTAGTTAAGGGATCTACAGAAAATCCTGGCTTATTTGTAGTTAAGTACGTTGAACACTACTGCACACAATCAGTCCACAATTATTCCCAGTTTTTCACCCAGGTCAAATGTGTTGTGTAAGCCTGTTTCGGTGCATATTAGCGTTGCGACACATGTTTCTAGGTTGTCCCCGTAGCTTACAATTAGGTAGGTGCAATGTTTCGTTACCCTTATGCCAGTTCATGTAGTACTCATATAGGTGTGTGCTCACATTCACTCAGATTTCCCACTACTACTCTTTGTGTTCCAACCTTCTGTGCCTTCTTTTTCTGTGTGGCTTACTCTTAGAATTTCTCTGCGCTTTAAGCTTCTGTCCACATAATAGCTTACAGCTTCGTCATGCCGACAAACCTTGCTTCTGGTAAGATGTCACCAACCCACGCTTATAGACAACTGGCTATACTTAGATGGCGGCGGAAAAAACAACAAATGAAAAAGGTCACGTTTAAAACGCACGTCTTAACGCACAAGCATACTGACACTTCTGCACCTGTTAGCACCCAACTGCGACGAATAAAGGTAAAAGAGGGCGTCCACCGATTGCCATACCTAAAAAAACACTGATTGTACCAATTTTTCCTCCCCATGCCACTGCCCACTTAGTTCGCCCACACACTGGTCAAGTTGAAGAACCAAATGTTGTGTTCAGTGCAATACACAATCATTTACCCGCTTTTTCAATCGAACATCCGGTGAGCATGCTCGCCGGTTCTTGCCTCACCATCGTTGCTTCTTCGCATCTTTCACGTACCACTTGTTTCCCCATGTTCCTCATCGACGAGCTTACATGCTACTAAATGATGAGCTGAATATGATAATGCAATCAACGCCTTCCCTTCACATGGTTCACATGATATCTTTACGGCTACCTTATCTTCCAACCCAACTATGTTAGGTTCCGTGCACATCATGAATGATGCTCCTACGGTTATTCCGTCCATTTCTGAGATTTTACCTCCTACTGTGACAACGACAGCAAAAAAAACCCACAAGAAAAAAAACCCCCCACCGCTCACTACTACCTTCCCCAGGAGGATGCATTTTTCGCTGCACTGCCTGCATGCCGGACAAATTACCTCCATGGACAAGCTGCAGATTCATGTGGGGCGATTAGGTTTGCCCACGAACCCTCATACCTCCCTTTGCAATGGTGGTGATATTGTCCTCGTAAATACTCCCCTTCCAAGTGTTCTTGTTGATTTGTTGGTTTCAGGATCTGATGAATCAAAAAATTTCAGATCTTGCATAAGAACCTACAATAACCACCTAGCTTTCACTTCCTTAGGAGCGAACTATGACCATGATTTATATCGTCGGAATAAAGGCATCTACACTTTCAGAGTTCAAGGACAAGTGTACCACTTCATGCCTCCGTTGTTAAGTGAAGGTACCACTGCTAAGAACTTGCAGTTTTACCTTCACGATACTGAACATGAGGTCATGAATAGGCTGTCACAATGTCCTAGACTTTACGAGATGTCCCTCCAAAAAATCCTTACTGTCCTAGAACAAAATCCTTATGCGTGCTTTTTCAGAAGCCTAAGGAATGAAGCTAACCTCGAGGACCATGATATCTTCTTATATTGTACCCCACGTGTCGACCAACGCACACACAACAAACCTTCTGTCAGTCAGGTTGCAGGCATCTTAGTCGATGGTACCGAAAACCATCATAGAAGTATTAAGGTATACACTCTTAGTGGCCAGCCTCACAGTATACAGTATTACTATGGCTGCTACGATCCTCTTCAGTACCCACTGCTCTTCCCCTATGGTCAGCTTGGATGGCACCAAGGTATACCAAAACAAGGTATAACAAAAAGAGGGAAAAAAAGGAGCAGATCTGACTACACAAGCACAGCATTGGATCCTACGTGCGTGTCAGATGCTCAGTCCTTGTTGGATCATGAAGAATATGCAATGAATACATCTATAGAGGATCCTAATTCTATTTCCATACGTGAGTACTACTGTTACAGATTCCAAATTAGGGAATCCGACCAGTCATACTTACTCCATTTCGGCAGGCTCTTTCAACAATACGCCGTAGACATGTTTGTCAAGTTAGAAACCCAAAGGCTTGACTACTTCAGGTCCCAACAGGATAACATTAGGCATGAATTCCTGCAAGGTGTTGCCGACGCCTTCTCCACAGGCGAAACAGCCTGCGCTCAGGTGGGCCAGCGCGTTGTGTTACCTGCTACTTTCATAGGTGGCCCACGTCACATGCGGAAAAAATACCTGGACGCTATGTCTTTAGTCAAGAAATTTGGGAAACCTGATATTTTCCTAACTATGACATGCAATCCTAACTGGCCTGAGATCAAAGAACACTTGCAATATAGTGAACTAACTCAAGATAGGCCTGACATTGCATGTAGAGTATTTAGAGCTAAGCTAGAACAATTGAAGATCGAACTGTTCAAAAAAAATGTATTTGGAAAAGTAGCAGCATACACATATGTTGTTGAATTCCAAAAAAGAGGCCTACCCCATGCACATTTTCTCCTTATCCTTAAACCACAGTTCAAAATGCATAGACCTGAAGAATTTGACGCATTTGTATGTGCTGAAATCCCTGACAAAATCAAATACCCTCACTTACATAAGTTAGTTCTGAAGCACATGCTCCATGGACCTTGTGGTGTTCAGAATCCTACGAATGTATGCATGAAAAAAAATGCTTCATGCAAAGACTTCTACCCAAAGCCTTTTTACAGTGAAACCAACACAACTGACGATGCATACCCAAACTACCGCCGCCGCGATAATGGCGTAAGAGAAAAAGTCAGAGGTGTTTGGCTAGACAACCGTTGGGTTGTGCCATACAACCCTTACCTGCTAGCTAAGTTTGATTGTCATATGAACGTTGAGATCTGTTCCACGATCAAAGCTGTTAAGTACATATATAAATACATATGCAAAGGCAGTGATCGTATTCTATTCAACGTGTCAGCTCAAAACCATGGTGACCAACCTCCTACCAATGATAACCAAGTGAATGAAATTGATCAGTACAGAAGTGGACGATGGATTTCAGCGCCTGAATCTTTATGGCGCATTTTCCGATTTCCACTAACTGAAATGAAGCCTCCCGTCATCCAAATGCATCTCCATCTCGAAGGCTACCAGCCTGTCACCTTCAAACACCGCGAACTTCTATCCACCGTTCTTTCGGATCCAACAAACAAGCGCACAATGCTTACTGAATTTTTCTTCATGAATTTAACAGATCCTAATGCTAAAGCAAAGAATTGCCTTTACTCCGAGTTTCCAGACCACTATGTCTGGTTGGCAGACAAAAAAAAATGGAAGCTTCGTTCTCGGGGTAACTCAGTTGGTAGAGTGGTCACAGTTCAGCCCACCGAAGGAGAACGCTATTTTTTGCGCTTGCTTCTGTCCAAGGTGCGCTGCCCAACATCATACACCTCCCTTAGAACTGTACATAGTTGTGTCTACCCTACATACCGTGACGCAGCCTTAGAGCACGGGCTGTTAGAACAAAATAACAGTCAGGAACAATGTATGGCAGAGGCTGCGCTATACAACATGCCTTGTGCTCTTAGGAAGCTGTTTGCAGATTTACTGGTCCACTCATGTCCAAATAACCCTTCAGCCCTGTGGTCTAAATTTGAAGCCGATATGTCCTCAGACTTTGCGTTGCAATCAAACATCCCATTCCACTTGATAAAGAGAAAAGTGCTTGACCACATAAACTCCTACTTAGTTGGTATGGGTAAAGACCTTCGGCATTACAACATATGCCATGACTCATTTCCAGAAATCTCCATTCACTCCGACGATAGCACAAGAGAGCTGACATTAGAGAAGGCTATTCCAGTCTCAGCATCTGACCTAGCTTCTGAACTCCTGCTCAACGATGAACAAAAACACTCCTTCAACTCCATTATTGCATCTGTCTACCAGAACAAGCCACAGGCTTTTTTCGTTGATGGACCAGGCGGTACTGGGAAAACTTTTCTATACCGTGCTCTTCTTGCTTGTGTAAGATCGAAAGGCCACATAGCGTTAGCTACCGCCACATCAGGTATAGCTGCTGCACTTCTGCCCGGGGGCCGCACTACTCATTCTAGATTTAAAATACCAATTGACCTTGAAGATGCTACATCGTGCAGGATTAGCAAGCAGTCATCTTTGGCTACACTCATTAAACAGTCAAAGTTAATTCTATGGGATGAAGCTCCAATGGCAAAGAGATCAGCCGTTGAAGCTCTAGATGCTTTGTTAAAAGACCTCATGGAATCTGACTTATTGTTTGGTGGCAAAGTTGTCGTCTTAGGAGGCGATTTTCGCCAAACTTTACCTGTTGTTACTAAGGGCACAAAAACAGAAACCATCAATGCGTCATTGATTAGGTCTTCATTGTGGCCACAACTTGTACATCTGCGCCTTGCCACAAATATCTTGCGCAGCTTAGATCCACAATTCTTTGAATTTCTCCTAGCTATGGAGAGACGGCGCTAATCAGTACAAGGACATTGACATTGCTTCACTGCCTGACCACATTTGCTACACTCAACCTTCGCCTTCCACCGGTTTAGAAGACTTCATCTCTCTTATCTACCCCAATCTTCACGAAACAACAGGCATTACAACCCCGTTCCTGAATAGAGCAATCTTGACAACAAAAAACTCATTTGTCGACGAAATCAATGGAATCATTATAGACAAATTCCCGGGCCCACAGGTCGAGTACGTTGGCTTCGATGAAACCATAGACCCATCTGACCAAGGTCTCTACGAAGACATGATAAACAATCTGTCTCCCAATGGCTTACCCCCACACAAACTTATTCTAAAACATAATGCACCCATTATTTTGCTGCGAAATATAGACCCAAGCGAAGGCCTTTGCAATGGCACACGCTTGCTTTGTAGACACTTCTCCAAAAATGTCCTCCACGCTGAAATTGTCACGGGAGATTTTACGGGTAAGCAGGTGTTCATACCTAGAATACCATTGCAACCAACTAAAGGGGAATTTTGCCCTGTCCCTTTAAAAGAACACAATTTCCAATCCACTTTGTGTTTTGCAATGACAATAAACAAATCACAAGGACAAACTTTGGATTTTGTAGGTGTGTATCTTAAAGAACACATCTTCTCACATGGGCAGCTGTATGTGGCCCTATCCCGTGCAAGTACTGCCGCCCACGTGAAAGTTTTCATCAACAACAGCATCTCCAGTATCTCCAAATGCACGTAAACACGAAATGTCGTTTACAAAGAAGTTTTGCGCCGTTAGATAACTTTCATCCTGTACATTCCTTCACCTATGTATATAGACCCCTACACTTTCACATAAATATAGTATTGTACAAGATGGTAATTTGTCTCTCCATTTTCCTCCTACAAAGTGTACCATATTTTGCCATCACACACGATCGCTTTTGCTCCATCAAACAAGCTACTACGCTCTGCTTCTCACTCTACCAAGTACCGGTCAGCATCATCCACCGTGCGGTCATTTTAGTTATCCTATCTTTGTTGGTTCAAGGAAAAATGCACCACGTTTCACTTAAAAGCCCCAAAAAACTTGGCATCTGTGATACACAAAATGCCGACGTAGTTTTACTACTATCCATAGTGCACTACCATTTACTATCATCATGTCATTCTGTTCACATTTTTTCCCTCTACTGCATGGAAAGACGTACTATTCCTCGTCGTCAAGTTACCCCTACACGGACAACAAAATGGTGTGTGCTTGTGCAAGTGATTGAACGCCAGAACCGAAAAAAAAAAGGAATGGCCCATCGAATCAAGCCATGTGGTCACCGATACACACAGTACCACTATTTCTTCTACTGTTTTTCTTGTTTTGCATTGATGCCTTTCATTCTTACCATTCTTCTTTCTCCAAAAGGGTACCAAAGTGTGTATTATGGTGTACGATAAAAATGTGGACTTCTTCAACAACACCCTCCACCCCTACAAGCGTTACTACGTGTCAAATACAACCGTAAAAGAGACTCCAGAAAACTACAGAACTCTCGAATACCCATACACCTGGACTCTGCACCGCAAGAACCTCGTGGAGCCATATCTGGAGTCAGTTCCACCTCCACTGCCTTGCACTTTCCCTTTCAACAGCTTCGGTGACCTGTACCGCTTCGCTGATCAAGAGCGTCCAATCTGTAAGTATTAACTTCCACGTAACACCCACAATACACATCACATGCAATACACGTACCCCCTCATGGCAGCCATACTTCTTCATTATTGCATTTACAACTTCATATTCACGCAGGTATAAAGGCATTGGTTGTTCACACTTTGCCAATTCAAGAACACGAGCACACATCTTCTTACCGTGACTGTATTGTGATTAATGAAGAGTACGTGCCAACACTTTTCCTCCTCTACACAGAACACCTTCCACAGAGTTTATAAACTGTTTGGATACTAACACCTTACTCCCTCTTACACTTGACCAGGAAGATCCCTATGATCATGCGCGTTTGGGACGATGTCCATTTCGACACTGATGTGAATGTCTATGCACGCTACAAAGTCCCCACACTGATTATCGCATATGGCTTGAAAGTTACAACCCACCACGGTATGTACAGCCTTCCCCTTTCATAACATGTGTCATAGTCTTTTTCGTCATCTGTTTTCCTTTATTTTACATCACCCACACATAATTTGCCCCACCCCCTGTGAACAAAAAACCAATTCCTCCGCACTTAATACCACACCATTAACCAACCTACATAGCCAGCAACCGTAAAACATGCCACTTTTCACCTGACTATGCTGCATTGCAGGTCTCTCACTCCGCACAAAGTCAACCGCCTACATCATGGAGAATCCCCCACTAAATGAAGCCTTTCCTTTGAAAGACTGGTAAGCCTGCTCGTGCACTGCCTGCTCTTCTACATTGTTGCTATTTATAACACCTACTACACCCATGCAATAGGTACAATGCTCACGCCACAGAGATAACAACCTTGATCGAGAATCGCGCATACAAAAATCCAGCTTACCTTTTCCACCCACCACGCGCTGCTGAGATACAACCATTGACTTTTGCGGTCTCGGCTATTGAAAATGTACTCACTTCAACAGCTCCTGTGAACTTTCTGATACTATTGTTTCCAATTCTCCTAACACTGTCCACGCAAAACAGGTAAAAACAGTCTGGACTGAGGGAACGTTGGTTTACTTGCCTAAGAAAGAGCGCCTTTGGTTCGAAGCTTGCGAAAAATGCCTCACAGAATTGGATGTGACAAATGATTGGAAGATTATGTGCTAAATCTTGTAAAGAATATACCAAAGTCACCGTCTGGTAAGATAATAAATTCATGTCCTTTAGTTTTTATTTAAACTTGATTATGCAATTATCCTTATTGCTGAAATTAACACCTCCCACTAACATGCGTACCCACCCCCCTGCAGCTCTGACATCCCTGTTTTCTTGACCCATGGGGTTACAACTATTGAGTCAAATATCAGATCCCCTGAGATTGACAAGCTACTACCCATCACAGCCAATCAACTAAGACTAGCTGCTGCAGAGGTTTGTTTGCAATTAATATTTTACTACACATTCACATAACACTGTTTTATTCTTCAAACAACTCATTTACTTATTGAATTCCATTCAGGGTAAACCGTTGACAAGGCAAGTGGATGCTGCTCTCGAAAAAAAACATGTAATCTGCTTTATGAAGTACTATGATCAGAACTATCGAGGCATCGGCCAGCGTTGTTACCCCTTGATCAAGATTTATACTGAAACTGAGGTACATGAATACGAACTAGCGCAACAAGCAAGTGCACTTGCTGCAAGCCTTTCTGAGGACCTTACACCGGCTCCTCACATTGGATCGTCATCGTCTGCACCCCTGCATGTGGCTGGAAAACCACAACAAACAGCTGCACTTGCTGCAAATCTTTCTGCCGAGCTTACACCTGCTGCTCGCAACGAATCATCATTCTCTCCACCCCAGCCTGTTCCTGAAAAGCAACTCTTCACTCCAACCATAAAAACAGTGCTTGCAGAAGTTGGTGGGGTGGCTGCATCTACATCCACACACCTACATGAACAAATTGGAGCCAAACGAGCGCTTGCCTTCGAAGCACTTCAAAGTAATGAGGACACAAACCCACCAGCAACCCAAAATGCACATGACCTGCCTCCTCCATCAACAACTGTTTCTACTCCCCAACAACAAAGCACCGATCCAATAGAAACCACACCAACAAAGAAGGCTAAGAACAAAGACAAGAAGGTCTGACACCTCCGCTTCTGAGTACCAAATGCAAACAAACTTTTGAAGATATCTATAAATAATACACTACTCTAACATATCTACCAGCAACATATTAGATCATTAAGAATCAATATCCAATGAATCTTAATGGTTACTAATATGTAGCTTCTTTTGGTTTGTACTTAACTACTTCAACTTTAAGCTTAAGTCTTTTGGAAAGCCCACCATTACACACTGTACTCCGTTACCTATGTGCTTATGATGGATGCTTTGTACCAAAATAACAACTTAACCATTGTATAATATCCATGTATGTTATCTATTACCACCTTCCTTCCCTACTTAAAATGCACTTGTTGCTTAAGATATCCCTGGATTGGGCATCCACTGTGCCTTGCACAGTGTTTGCCACTAGTTATAGTATATAAAACTTCCTACTACCTGGGAAGTTGCCAGAATTTGAAACTCTCGGAAAGAATGTTGGAACTATGAAAAGGCACAAGTGAGGAGAAGGGAATCTTCATCTTAAGTTCTCATTCAATACTCGAATTTCATAAATGAGTAGAGATTTGGCATCTTTATCTTTCACTTCATCTTCACCGTAGTATTTTTTGTCTCCGTCGTAATCCAACGGATCTCTCGTAGCTTTTGTCTAGCTGCACGTTTCAATAGCGTGTGGCTCAATCTTAGTATAGCAAGTGTTCAAGGCTTGTCCGATCACCGTAAATCGAGTGCTTGTAGCTGCTTCTTATTATCTTATGGAGCTTTCGTCTCAGCTGCAGACGTTCTCTGGCAGGGACTAGACCATTTGGCTACCTACACCTTTCTGCTAATGCCTATAGCTTTCCTAGTTCCACTTTGTCCTTTCATACATCGCCTGAGACAGCGCACGAGGGCATTAAGGAAGTGATCTGTAACATTCCAATAAAATCGTTACATAGCGCT
This sequence comes from Gentiana macrophylla, assembly GCA_026214975.1. NCBI lineage: Eukaryota > Viridiplantae > Streptophyta > Magnoliopsida > Gentianales > Gentianaceae > Gentiana > Gentiana macrophylla. The sequence goes on from CM047809.1 coordinate 34,400,551, forward strand.
GAATACATGACAAAGAATCAGTCTCAATGATAAGCCGAGAGACCCCTCTAGAAGCCGCCGTGACTCTACGGACACCAACTTTTTGGATATGGACCGATAGTACCGGCTAGCTTCATACTGCCAGGATTCACTATCTATGTAGGTACTAGATACTCGACCCCCCCAAATACTTAATTACCAGACCCATCTCCTGAGGGAATCTAGAGCATCCGACATAGCCTCCCAATCCTTTGCTGACACTTCCTCGTAAAAAAATAAACTTGACAATTTTCCGTTTTTGATAGAAGGTGGTGCCTTTGGTACTAATCTTATTTTAGACGATCCAGGAACTTCCATAACGTTGGCATGATTCGGTTGAAATTTTTTGGTATCAAGTAATTGAATTTTCATAAATATGTGAATTTTGCCCTAAATCTAGAATCTTGGGGATTAGATCATGTATTGGTGTTCAAGTTGAACAATTCATAGTTCTTCTTGTTGAGAAACCTTGAACACAAGTTAATTCAAGATTAGATTGTGTTTTCTTAGGTTTTGGTTGATGGTTTTCAGGGTATTGTTGTTTTGCTTCGGAAAATGCTATTTGACTTGAACTCAAGGTAAGACGGTATTCATATTGAACTTTTGTTGTTTTAGAGTGTTTGGCAAGTGATGTGGTCTTGTTTTAAGCATCTTTTGCATTATAATCGGAGTAAATACTTTGGGTTTGGTTTGGTGATTGAAATTGCAGAAATTTGCTGGTTTAGGGCTGTTTCGATGTCTTAGCATGCGCCAAGCTTGAACATAGAGAAAACATTACGTTTTTAGGCATTTTGGCACCGGCCAAAGGTGTTTGGCATGCGCTAAAATGAAACAAAGTCAAAACTGTGTGTTTTTAAGCATTTTGGCGCCGGCCAATATGGGCATCGCGGGCCAAACATCAGACCAAAACTAGTTTTGTGTGTTTTTGAGTTTAGTGGCTTAGCTTGAGTTTGGGTCTTTCCTATGTGATATAAATTACATAAAGTAACATGACAAAGCCATGAATAAGCTTCTGATTCGCTTAGTTCCAGCACCGGATGGATTTTTTGAAGAGTTAAAGTTCGGGACCGTCGGAAGGGTACAAATGGACTTGCTTTGATGAAGTAATATTCATCAATGTCTATGTATGTTCTAGGATTTGGATGGAGTCTAGCGTCTAAGATGACGGAGTAGAGTTGTAAGTGAGCCTTTCCTTGAAAACGTCTAGATGGTTAGTTAATGATTAATAACATACATACTTGTGCAGTTAAAAGCCTAAACATCAATGTTATTCTTGGTAAGACACAAGACAATATCGGGATGTGTGGTGTGGTATGATAAAGTGGATATCTTTGCTGATCCATAAGACAGTCTTTAAGAGTGGACGGGCTTTGCCGAAGACACACACTATCAGGACTAGCCCGTGGCTTCTAGTGTATGTATTGCTAGCAGGTTGCTCCCAGTGTTCTTAGTGCAAGACTAAGCGTAGTGCCCCGAATAATTGATGTCACAATGATAAGCTAAGCTAGACACAAAGTAGGAACCTCACAACTGTTATGAGCATGAAGTGAACCTTAGAGTTTGTGACAAGTACATAAGGATAACCTAATTAATAATGTATTACTTTCCTTTAGTTATAAAGCTTCAATAGCTTCTACCTCTTGCTAAGTACGCTACGTACATACTCCTTGGCATGTTTGTATGTTTTCTTTCCCGAGAAGATGTTAAGGATGATCTTATATATGATGATAAGGAGGATGTTTGAGCTATGATTGATTGGAGCTTTATATCATGCTTTTACTTCTAGATACATATTGTAGAGACTTTCTATTTTATTTGGAGACGTGTTGTACCATTAATTGGCTTTCGTTCAAGACATATGTTGTAAGATGAGTTCCTTTGGGTTGTAAGACATCGTATGTTGTAATACCTTTGTTGTTGTAAGTTATCTTTTCTACCTTTAGTGGACGGTAATGGAACTCTTTAGATCCTTGTATGGTTTTACCCGGGTCTTTTTATCTTCCGTGACGCTTTACTTATGGTACGATGATGTAAGGCTTACGTATAATGTTAAGTATATTTTTTTATACGCGCCGAACGTTCTTTTCTGGATAAGGACTTGGTATCTATGAGCGGGGCATTGCAGTTGGTATCAGAGTAAAGTTTCATTGCTGCCTTAGGATTTCCCTTGCTAAGTTTATATTCATGAGATAAGGATTTGAGGTTTTTAAATAAGCCTAGATTCATAAGTTAACCCTATAACCGTTTGGTAGTGAATCCACGTAAGGTTGAGATTCTTAAACCATGGTTAGGATGCATTAAGACTAAGTGAAGGGTCTCCTTAGGCGGAAGTTAAAGTCGAGTTTTAAGCATACGTCCTATATGTGATCCTCCCTTCTTTTGAAGCTTTTAGATCTTTCCCTCATGTTTTTCTTGTGACACATGGTGTTCATCATCCCTTTTTGTAGCTTGGAATTATGCATCATGTGTACACGGTTTGTTCCCGGCTTTGCCTGCAACACAAAAATCGTTCCTTCTCTTTCAAAAAAATTGAAAATTCTCAAACACAAATAAATTTGTCTTATCGACAATTTCTCTTCTCACCTCAACTTGTTTTCAATATGCATTGTTCATAAAGTGCTTGACAAGGATGAGTACTATGTTCAGAAATTCTATAGGAGTACTCTTGCTTATCAACCTGTTTTGAATAAGCTATACACCTCTAAATGACTTGGATTTCTGATATGTTGTAGGAAACTCTCTGATCTACAACTTTAATTTTGGATCCAAGTGCAATTTTTTTTTTCTGGTTTGAGCACAATCTACAACACAAGTCAGTTTATGAATATTTCTGAAAATTTTGACAGCTTATAGCAGTTGAGATAATTATTTTGATCAACCTATGTTTTTCCAAAAAAATTGGTTTTTGAAGAACCACGTGTAAAGCTCAAATACCAAAATATACTCTTTGCATCATGTTCAAAATCAATTCGGTTTGTTTTGTACAAGTCAATCATTTCATGGTTTATGTATGTACCTAAATATTTTTAAAACCATTTAAGTTTTTGATCAAGAAATGATAGATGCCATGCTTTCACCCAGTAAGTTTTGGTGTGGAGGGTTATAGGTGATGAGAATTCATTAAAACATATGATCGTAAATCTAGTAGTTATCCAAGATAAGAAATTTAGTAGGTAGAGACTAGACGTTGATGATTTAGCGCTCTTCGGTGGCGAGAAACAACTAGGTGGACATCTTCCAACTCTGCATTTTTTTGTTAATGATGTTCTCCTTGATACTTGTCTAGCCTCAATTTTGGTTACTACGGATTTTAAATGTTCCCTTCCATCCTTACTATTGGTAACTCATGTTCTTGCCAACCCCTCCCTTGGAACTTTTCTTTTGAAGCTTAGTAAAAGTTCTCTTCTTGCAGAACTTAGTTTTCCAAGAGCGTACGATCTTTGACGTGTTCTCTTGTAAACATGTTCACCATTTTAAATGCTTGGTTTTATGAATATAAGTTCCCCCCGTTATTCTAATCTTAAAAATTGGGGCTTGCATTATTCTCAATTTGTATCAAGTTTAACCATTACAATGCTAAACATATTCATTTCTTTGAATTCGCCCTCAGTGTATCTTAATATATTTTATGATATGTTTTACTAATATGGTTAAGTCGTCTTGTCTTGTTTTAATCCTTCCTTCATCAAATTGAAAGAAATAGCTTTGTGAATCCTTAGCTTTAACAAAGTGTTGTCCTATTCCGTTCGAAAATTTTCACCCTCGATACAAGTCTTTTAGCAGTTTTCACAACAATCATTGTTTGAAAAACATGTAATAGTATTGGAACGAAATAGAAACTAGCATCATCTAAAGCTTTTTTCCCCCTCAATTGTCATTTATGATTTCTTCACAAAACCATTCCTAGTTTATGTGGATTTTATCATAAAACCTCTCGTGAAAATATTCCTCGTTTTCCTTATATATATATATTTAAGAGAGGAAATAAAATCAATTGACCCGTTAACCCACATAAACCCGCCCCAAACCCAATAAAAACCCCGCTTATTCCATCATTAATGCCAAAAATCCCTTGCATTAATTTAATATCAATATTACTCTCCAAAAATCCCTTGCATTACTGTCAAAAAAAAACTAATTCCATCACTCTGATACCAAATCTTCTATTTACATATAGCCTTCATACGAAATTGATATCTCAACTAAACTAATTTTCGTTGCACACAAGTTCCGGAAAACAACAACAAATTGAAAGGTATAATCTTCCCTATGATGATTCTTTAAAATTTCATCATTTCCCTTCTTTAAAATTTCATCATCTCCCTTCTTAAAAAACAGAGCATGCTTGCCATGTTGTTTTATAGAAAAACAGGGAGAATTGGTTTGGAGAATCGGAGTAGGTGATTATCATTCTTTAAAATTTCATCATTTCCCTTCTTCAAAATTTCATCATCTCCCTTCTTAAAAACAGAGCATGCATGCCATGTTTTTTTTATAGAAAAATGGGAGAATTGGTTTGGAGAATCGGAGTAGGTGATTATGTGCAGTCGATTCAGTTTTAAAGTATTGCTGGCGGTTTAAAAATTCGATATAGCAGCAATAAAAAATAAAAATCTTTTTTTGATTGCTTTGGTTTTAACGTATTACAAATTTGATTTGGCTGCTGGGCTTTCAAGACACGGTCAATAACATTTTGAAAGGGTAATTTGACAATTTAGTTGTATGTTTTGTGACAGAGATAGTGTAAATAGGTAATCCGTAACGGTAACAAGTTTTTCTTTGATTGCTTTGGTTTTTTTTCCTTGACTTCATCTATGGTTTTGCAGAGATTATAACAAAAAATTTGGAAAAAGTATATGACGTTAAGATATTTGATATTTTAAAATGAAGGTGCTTATTCGTTTCTTTATTGTTTTTTTTTGAAAGGCCAAGCTTTTGAAGCAACCTAAGGCTGAGAAGAAAGACTAACCAGGTTTTTATTTTCACTTTTTCTTATTTTGAAAGCTCCGTGAACTTACCATGTTATTGATTTTTTTTTAGCAAAATGTTATTGAACTCTAGATTATGCTTATTCACATGGACTTATCTCTTGAGCTTGCATGTGAAATTCTGTTGGTTTTTTTTTTGTTGAAGTTTCTTTGCTCTATGTGCTTTCTTGCTTAATACAATTATGATAAAGAAAATCATTTCCTGCAAATTAGTCATCTCAATTAATACCAAACATTCTTAAATTACATTACATTTTGAAATATAACCAAATTTAATTATAAATTAGCCATCCCAATATGATATCAAATACTCATAATATTATGACACTTATAGCGAAATATTTTTCCATTAACTTATAGTATTTAAAAAAGGATAATCTGAATTTTGTCAATTAGTGCAGAATATTCTAACAATGATTACATTTTCAAAAATATCCAAACTCAAAAATGATAAATTTAGTGTTTGCAATTATTGCAAAATATTCTAACATTAAATTGTATTTTAAAAATATCTAAACTCAAATATATCATTTGATGCGAAATATTTAGTTTTACCAATTAATGAAAAATATCTAACATTAAATTGTATTTTGAAAAATGTCTAAACTCAAATATGTCAATTAAAAAATGATAAATTTAGTGTTTGCAATTATTGGAGAATATTCTAACATTAAATTGCATTTAAAAAAATATCTAAACACGAATATATAATTTAATGCGGAATATTCAATTTAAGCAATTAATGAAAAATATTCTAACATTAAATTGTATTTTGAAAAATGTCTAAACTCAAATATGTCATTTAATGCAAAATGATTTAGGATTAAATTGTAATATTTAAAAAATGATAAATTCAATTTACCAAAAAAATATTTTAACATTAAATTATATTTCAAAAAATAACTAAACTCATTAATTGCAAATACGAAAAACATTCACACCATTAATGGACAAATACGAATCAGAAATGAAAAAAATTGTAAATACGGTGTAATACTGTACAATAGAATATTTACGGTAAAACAATGTTTTTAGATTTCTCGGGATAATGATATTTATAGTATACAATAGTTGAATAATAACATAATAAATCATAAATAATATAAGAATACGAAAAATATCCAAAAAAATTGAACATGCCCTAATTACATATTCTGCTTTTGCAATAAATAACCTCTCTCTCCAATCACACTATTAATTACAAAAATTGACTGGTTAAAAAGTTGATCGGCCCGAATGTTGTGCAATATCGAATTCATCTATATCTAAGACAAAAGATGCTATCTTCTTTGACATCCTTTAATGATTGAGATTCTATCTTCTTTGACATCCTTTAATGATTGAAATGTTGCAAGTTATTTATTTTAATTTCATTTTATCGTATGATCATGCATTGAGTTTGTTTAATTTTTTTTACAGAAGAGTATTTATTTAAAATTTTATAAATTAGGGATGATTCATTGTTTTATTTTACGTTGAATTATCTCCGTGCATAGCATGGGTAAATTGCTAGTAAAAATATATATAATAGCATACTTTTTGAACAGGATTGGAAACTTCTTCCACCTTTGGATCTTTTCTACCGAATCTTTCAATTGTGAGGGAAAGGGTTTGCTTTAAAATTCAATCATACCCTTTTCTTCCAAAGGGGAGGAAAACGCTCTCAATTTGGGTTCATATAGAATGATTTATCAGTTGTGACACATGTTTCAGTCAGAGAGCTTTTGATGTCTTGGTTATGTCACAAGTAGCATTGTCCTGGTAAACCTTTTATACCATTCATCTTGTTTTATCTGAACAATTTTTGCACTATAACCATGCGAACTAAAGTCCCAACCTTCTTTCTCTTTTGTGTTAAATGCTCTCAAGATTTTCAATTGTTGTCTTCTTTAGTAGTTCATTTTCAAGGGACTTTTGCAAAAGTCTCTTACTTGTCTTCCAAATTTAGCATGAGTGTGTTTTAGTTTTTTTTGAATATGCCCTTATTTATATTTACTTTTCTACAAATCTGATCTTTGTTTGGAATGCCAAAAGTTTTTTCTAGACTATAGGAAAGCCTCATAAGCTTGGTAGAAAGTGTTTATATGGTTTCCCCTTTAAAGATTAACGCAGTTTGAAGTATGGATATGGTATGGGAGTGCTAAAGGGAATTAGAGCATGATTGGTAAAATGGTTATGTAGAAGTTCTTTAAGTTAATAACTAGCTCCTCAGAGGTAGGATGAATGCCTAGGTTAATGTTATCTGTGTTTGAATATGGAAATTTTGTAATGATGGACAAATGAATGATGAACCAAGATGTATCCAACATGTTAATCAGTGGAATGGCATATGAAAAAAATTTGGGACTGTGTAATTAGATGACCTATGTGTGGAAGATAATAGTGACCTTGCGAAATAAGAAGGTTGATGGATCTAAGTCACGAATATGTTATAGGTAGAGCTTAAAATGTTTGGACTGAAGGGATTGTTATATAAGGGGCAAGACATCTACAAATAGGCTAGAGTAGTACTAGGTATGAATTACATGTTCAATATTGCTGGACTCATGGAAGCCTTGATCAGACAAGAACTGTAATAGTCAGCTAATAGGATCTCTATAGACCTGCTTAGGTTTTAGAACCCAGTAGATTGTCTACTATCGTCTTTGTCTTTGAAAAGGTGAGGATCAAACTCCGTAGAGAAGGCTGAGGGTTCAAACTCAATAGAGAAGATTGAAGACTGAAAGCTGAGGTTTCAAACTCAATATTGAAGATTTAAGCCAAGACTATGAGGGTAGAATTCAGGTAAGTCTGTGATAGCCTGGACTGTTCTTATAGATCTTGTATTGAAGGTCTAAGTTCCCAATAATGAAATGTGATGAAAAGGACTTGCTTAAGTTTTAAATATGGTGTACTCTTACCTCCTAAATTAAGGCCAGATGAAAAGCTAGTCAACTGAATGCTCATTTAGGATTCAGCAGAGAATCAAAATCATCTGACCATATGTGTTTCTGAGCAGACCAACATTCAAGACATTAGTTGAGGAAGTACAATTAATATGATCCGTTTCAAGAGAGTATTCCAAGGAATGTTCTGGATGAATTTAAGGATAAGAATGGATATCAAGCGTTGGATCAACAAGTGAATAAATGGTGGATATTAAATGACAGCTACGAAGAATTTAGAGCCAAATCAATATGGAGTATTTTTATTGGTTGACAGTCTGTCATGTCAGAAGGACACTGACACAGAACCAGTAACATGGAATTTTAGGGGGAATAATCAAAAAAAATACAACAATGGTTGTATTCAAAATTAAAATTTGAACGTTTGATTTACAAGTATAAATACAAGACTCATGCAACCAGAAGATTTCCAAGATTTCATTGCAATTAAGCCTACAAGTTTTGCACAGCTGAGTTCTGATCTTTGCTACCTGCTGAGCTTTACAGCAAATCTAGAGAACCTTCAAGTGTTCATACATTCAAGAACTATCCAGTCTTGCACTTGAAGATTGAGCTGTTGATCTTACCATTCCGATCAAATTTCAATAGAAGAAAATTCACTTTCTTGATTCAACCCTCTTTGTTCAACAAAGGAAACTAAAGACAGAGAAGCACCTACTGAGGTGTCAAGAACTGTTGTGTGTGGTGGAGCTGGTCAAAAACTTGTTCGGTAAAAACACGTTTTACAATTTATAACCGAAACACCCCAAGTATAAGGATCTGTAGTAAAGGATGTTATCGGGTCGTCCTAAGGGAATGGAATGTTTATCGAATTCGAGTATAAATCTATATCGATTATGTCACAATTATTAACTAAACTAAGGTTGAAACTGACTAAAACCTAAGCCTAAGGATTAAAACTAAAACAGGAATAAAAACAAGCAGAAAATAAGAAAACAGAAAGACGGACGAGCGTTCACTAAAGTGAACGAGCGTCTGAGAGCTTAATATAATGGACATTCGTCTACTATTACGGACGAGCGTCTAACTACGAACATAAATGAGAAAAGTGCAGGAAAACAAAGCAGGAAATTAGGGTTTATAAAACTAGAACTTAAACTAAACTTAATCTAAGCGATTTGATTAAAACAATTAAAGGAAAACACAATGAGGCAACGAATCCACCTATCAACAAACAACCCCAACTAGATGGTGATCTAAAGACATAGTTTTTAGTAGCGATTTTCATGAATTCGATCAAATATCTTCAATCAAATTTCTAAGGTTTTCGTTTATCTTTTCAAACAAACTAAACATGCAATCAAAAGCGAAATCACGAGATTGTTTCCAAACTCTTACTCAACTAACCATGCCTAATCTCTTATAACATGAATAATTGCATTACTTTGAACAAAATAGAACTCAAATAATATACTTTCATATAATCATTCAAGCATAAAATAAACCTAGATCGTTTCATCAAATCTTAATTCAACAAAACTTAAACAATACAAAAGCAGATCCAAAGTAATGAAAAACTATGAATTAACTCACTACTCATCTAGTATCGAACTCCTCTAGTTGGTTTTGTTGTTGATGAGCTTCCTCCGTCGACTCTTTGCCAGGCTTTTAGCCAACAATCATGTTGGACAAGATTGTTGGATTGAGAAATTCATCTCTATGGAATTAGGGTTCTCGGCATGACTTTTATGTAAAAGTGCGATCTCAACGATGTGTAAAAAGTATATCTCTAGGGTTGGGGGGCTCTTTGCTTTGTATTTATAGAGTGCTAAGTCGGTTAGGGTTTAAGTCGGCACCGGGACGCTCGTTTAAACAACCAGGCACGCCCGCCCGAATTCCCAGACGCCGATTAAACGCTCGTTCGCGACTGGCTGAACTCTCTGTATTGATTTTATGCCTTTGAACGCCCGTTCGAATTTATGGGACTTCGTCCATCACGGACGGAGACCGAGCGCTCAAATTTGGATTGCTTGGGATCGGATTTCTTCATCTTTATCCATTCTCTTCAAGCCAATTCCAACTCTATCTTGAATAATTCGACTTGAGCTTCATTTATCCTCTTTAGCACTCGAAATTCAGCCTCCTAAAGGATAAATAAACATTGCAAAATGTAATAAAACTCAAATAATAATAATTCCATTAATTTAACACATAAAATAATCAATTTTGCAAATAACCATATTAAAATCATCCTTACTAAATAATTACACTTAAACCCTTAATTCTCATGTAAATTATGCAAATGCGGGAAATAATAATGAAATATAACCCTTAATAATCATATAAATATGGCCTTAACAACACCCCACACTTAGCTTTTTGTACGCCCTCGGACAAAACAATCAAAACTATAGCTCAACCTTCATGCAATCCACATAGATCTCTAACTCACGTAACAAAAGATACAACAACTATAGCAAACAATACCATCACAGAGATAGATTCAGTGTATGTGTGACAAGCCCTTTTCAACTTTAACAAGCCTTTCAAAGAAATATCCTCTCAAAAATCCAATGACTATCCTAGATATAGGCAGTAATAGCTCCACTCAAAGCCTTCCCACGCACTCAGTAGGATAATCCCTACCGGCATATCATGCGGTTCTACTGGGTATAAGATCCATGATAACAAAGACTTCACTTTATTTTTACTCATCATTTCCAAACTTTTCAAATTTAACGCATATCAGACTGAGCTCTTACCCATCATAGTAGAATAGGATGCTTCGTGATAACACCCTACCTACTCAAATCATAAGGTAGCTTCTCACGTTATCGTGAGCTTACGGTCATCATAGTGGTATAGGACATACGTGGTATACCCTACCTCACTCAAATCATAAACCGACTTCCGACAAGCGTATTTATTAATAATTCACTACTTATTTATTCTTTTTCAAGACATAAGTTACATCTCACTTATCACATTCAAACTTTACGATATTCACAAAGACACGGGCTAACTAAGGTGTTACTATCTTGACCTTCCTAAGATAAATCACTAAAACAATGAAAGGATATAGTTCAAAAATCTTGCTTCAATATCAAAGGCTCTCGTGAACGTGAAAAATGAATACTAGCTCCATGAAAGTAAAGACATGCTATAATTATCTCACTAAGTCACATACTATCATCGTTAGAAAACTACAACTAGCAAGCATTTAGTTTCAACCATATGCGCGAGACTAACAAAAATTTAAATTTCGTGGAAATTTAACATTCACTCATATTTCAAAGGATATAGCATAAAAACATACCCAATTTCCCCCACACTTAAATCACATTATGTCCTCGGAATGTGCGAGAATAAAAGAAAAAGAAAACTTATTTGGTTTCAACAGTGGTTGTCAATTTGTAGGTTGGCAGGGGTCAGGCCATAGCATGAATGAACCGCTGCACTCGTATCAGGGACAGACAACACTAAAAGTAAAAGCTCGCAACAACAACAACAACAAGTCAAGTGTGCTATAAGATCATTAAACTTTTCTCTCCAAACTACACTGACTCTCTTCTTCGTGTTCTTGCGGATGATAGGCGTAGGTGTGCTAACATGCTCAGGAGTCTCAGGAGAAGGTTCCTCACAGGTAGAGGTAGGAATGTCATCATCTGACTCAAAGAAATAAGATGGAATCTCTTCACAAATCAGGACATCTGTACTCTCATCTCTTCTTTGGAAATAAAGAGTCTCAGGCTTTTCCTTTGGTTGCCCAAAATATTTCTTAAGTCGATGGCCATTCACTTTAAAAGCTTGATTACCATACCCGTTCAAAGTAATTACTCCACTCGGATTAACCTCGAGAATCTCAAAGGGACCAGACCATCTAGACTTGAGTTTACCCGGAAACAGGTGAAGTCTAGTATTATAGAGTAAAGCCATCTCACCAACTTTGAATTCTCGGTCCTTGATCTTAGCGTCATGGAGTATCTTCGTTCTTTCCTTGCTAAGCTTAGCATTCTCGTACGCTCTGAGTCTGAATTCGTCGAGCTCGTTCAATTGTAACAACCGTTTCTCCCCACAGAGTTGGCTATCGAAATTTAAGAATTTAATTGCCGTAAAGCTCGTGTTCAAGTTCGACAGGTAAATGACAAGCTTTGCCATAGACCATTTGGAAGGGTAGCGTGCCCATCGGGTTTTAAATGCGAGACGATAAGCCCACAACGCGTCATCAACTTAAGACTCCAATTAGATCGATTATTGTTCACGGTCTTCTCTAAAATTCTTTTCAAGCTCTGGTTGCTTACCTCGACTTGGCCTTTGGTTTGGGGATGATATGGTGTACCAACTTTGTGTTTCACACCATATTTTCAAGGATTTTATCAAGCGGCGCATTGCAAAAGTGGGTACCCTCATCACTAATGAGTGCTCTCGGACGACCGAATCTGGAAAGATATTCTTTTGCAAGAATTTCTTTACGACTTTATGATCATTAGTTTGGGTAGCTATGGCTTCAACCCACTTGGAAACATAGTCGACCTGACGAGGATATATTTATTACCGCACGAAGATGGAAAGGGTCCCATAAAATCTATGCCCCAAACGTCGAAAACTTGAATTCAAGAATGGGCTTAAGTGGCATTTCCATCCTACTACTGCCGTCGGTTCTTCGGCACCTATCACAACCTTTACAAAAGGCTTCGCATCTTTAAAGCAGAGTCGGCCGGTAGAATCCGGCTTGAAGGATCTTTGCAACCGTCTTGGTGTTCCATAATGACCTCCGGTAGGACCGCTATGGCATTGTTCTAGGATATCCCACTGATCATGCTCAGGAACACACCGTCAAAGCAACCCGTCTTTGCAGACTCTGAACAAATAAGGATCTTCCCATACAAGATATTTAAGGTCGGAAAAGAACTTTTTCTTCTCCTGATACGTCATGTCCTCTAAATGACCACTCGCTAAATAGTTGACGTAGTCAGCATACCACGGCCTAACCGTTTCAAGCTTCATCAATTGCTCAGTCGGAAAACCAATGCCTATATCATTTTGATTCTCTGCACCCTCATTTACTAAGCGAGATAAATGATCAGCCACAATGTTCTCACTACCTTTCTTATCTTTAATCACAAGGTCAAACTCTTGTAAAATCAGAATCCATCGAAGTAACCTTGGTTTTGCATCCGCTTTGTCCATAAGGTAGCGTAGGGCTGCATGATCGGTCCATACAACAACTTGAGACCCTAGAAGATAACTTATAAACTTGTCAATGGCAAAAACAACGGCTAAGAATTCCTTCTCGGTTGTGGTATAATTGCATTGAGCCGGGTTCAAGGTGCGGCTCGCATAATAAATGGGCTGAACCTTTTATCAACTCTTTGACCTAAAGCTGCGCTCTGGCGTAATTAGAGCATCGCACATCAACTCGAAGGCTTGGTCGATCGAGGTGCAACTAAAATAGGGGCAGCGATAAGCTTGTCTTCAGACAATTGAAAGCTTCTTTGCACCATCGAACAAGAAATCTACATCATCTTTCAAAAGATTTGATAAAGGCTTGGCGATGGTAGAAAAATCTTTAATGAAACGCTTTGTAGAAGCCAACATGACCTAGAAAACCTCGTACCTCTTTCCTTTGTCTTAGGAGTACGTCATCCTTTCAATGGCTTCGACCTTAGCCTTATCAACTTGAATACCGACATTGGACACCTTATGTCCCAAAACTATTCCTTAAATCTACTAGAAAATGGCATTTTTCCCGTTAAGCACCATATTTTTCTCAACACACCGTTGGAGTACCATATCTAGATTCTTTAAGATTTCATCAAAGCTATCGCCGTGGCGAGAAGTCATCCATGAAGACCTCCATGCTTTGCTCTACAAGTCCATCAAAAATGGCTAACATGCACGGCCGAAAAGTCGCTGGTGCGTTGCATAAGCCGAATGGCATTCTGCGAAAAGCAAAAGTACCGAGATGGACATGTAAAAGTTGTCTTCTCTTGGTCATTAGGATCAATGGCTATCCGGAAGTAGCGAATAGCCATCAAGGAAACAATAATACTTATGACCACTCGATCGTTCAATAATTTGGTCAATGAAGGGTAGGGGAAAGTGGTCCTTGGCGGTAACCTCATTAAGTCTACGATAGTCAATACTGAGACTCAGAGCACGTCACGAGTCGTAAGGCAACTTCCTCCCCTTTTTCATTCTTTTCGATTTGTGATTCCGCCTTCTTTGGCACAACTTGAGTAGAGGTGACCCACTCGCTATCGGCGATTTCATAGATGATGCCCATGTCAAGCCACTTTATCACTTCTTTCTTGACAACCTCCTGCATATGCGGATTCAGCCTTCTACGAGGTTGTCTAACCTTTTTAGCCCCCTCCTCCGTTCGGATTTTATGCATGCATACATCCGGGTGATTCTCGGATATCACCCACTTGCCATCGAGCGAGGATATTCTTTTAAGCACTTCTATCGGTTGTGCTTCTTGCTCGTGGTCGAGTTTGAAGAAATGATCAAAGGCAATTTATCTTCATCCTTAAGAAAGATATACTTAAGGTGTTTTGGAAGCGGTTTGAGCTCTAAATCGATGAGTGGTTGCTCAATACTAGACTTTAACGGGCCACCTTTCTCTTTATGAGCTTGGAGTGGTTGACTAAAGAATAACTCCTCTTCCCGAGGCTCAACCCCAGAAAGGTCTTTGGATCAAATCATCCATTGAAATCCTCCGGTCAACACTTGCTTCCTTTTTCTTGTGATCGATCATTTTTCTTAACTCTTCATCTTTAAGCTCTTACGCCGACTCTTCCCAATCATCTACTTCCCAATGAGTAGCTTCTCTCCAAAAGTCTACCTCGTCCCAACTACCCATCAAAGCTTCTTCTTCACTAGGGATGAAGTCTTCCCGACTCGATTCTTTGAAATCATCGTTTGTTGTTGGCCATCTCCATGCTTCTAACTCACTAATGAGGCTCGGTGTGAGCGAGTGAAGATGACTCGTCAATGACTACGGGCTGTAATGAATCAGAAGATGGTCCGCAGTCAGCCGGATCCTCAATGTCCATGACTTCAAAAACACCTATCTCTGTCAACTCCTCTGCTTCTTCAGAGTAGGTATCTTTTTCATCCTCGTAAATAGCTTCGACAAACGATATTCATCAGTTATGGTTCTTTCAGGACTTATCCCTCGTGTGAAGGTGACGGATGTGTCACCGACTCTAAGAGTAAAATGTCATCTTTGCGAGAAGTCGATGAGAGCGTTAGAAGTGTCTAAAAAGGTTCGGCCTAGAATTAGAGGCATCTCCTTATCGGTGGATAGTCTAGAATAACCCGGTCGGTAGGGAAGACTAAATGTTCAACTTGAAGGAGAACATTAGCTACACAACCGGCTGCGATCCGGCTGGATTTATCTACCATCCGAAGAGAAATAGGCGTTCCGCATCCTTTATCTAACCCGAGCTTTTGCATACGTTTAATGGCATCACATTAATAGAGGCCCTGAGTCGCATAATACATTTTCGAACAAATGGCCTTCGATCTCACGGGAGATTGAAGGTGCGCCAGGTCACCTCGCTTAACAGCGACTTTCTGTGAAACCATCGCGCAATCTTCGCGTCGCACTTCTTCAGCCATCCCCTAAAGCTTTCTCTTACTCCCACAGAATTCTTTTAGATACTTAGAGCATTTAGGCATTTCAGTTAATACCTCGGCTAAGGGCATACTAACTTGAGTGTCTCAAGCATCCTCCTCACTCCAAAGATCCGCTTGTCATTAGTGAGGGCTTTCTCTTTCCTTTATGGTGGATAAGGAAGGGCTTTACCATTCCCTGCGGCCTGATTCTTTATCGCCTCATCCTCCTTATCCTTCCATCTTACGAACTTTTCTTTCTTTTTCTTAGTCAGGAGTACAGCTTTCTGACTTTCCTTCCTTTCCTCATCATCAGAATTATTTCCGTCCTCCGAAGAATTGTCACTAAGCTCCTCATCGTTGCTTTCTTCGGCATGTGGTTTCTGATTTCCCCCTCCTGAACTCATGGCGTCGGGAGGGCTACTCGCTTCCGACATCTTGCCGGGTCCGGCTCATTTACCACTTTTCAAGCGTTACTTCATTCAACTTCTCTTCTTGTCCATACTCCCATTGTGGTGTAATGGCGGTGCAAACATTCACATCGGCTTTTGGGTTTCTCTCGGTATAACTCGGAAGTTTACCGTGAGGTCTCGCTTGCTTATTTCGGTGCGCCATCGACCAACTTGTCTCTCAATAGCTTTAACACTAGTAGACGAGTCTTCACCATGTCTACCGACTCATCAAATTTGTGTTGAGGACACATGAGGTGGTATGATTTTGAGTTTGGTTCCATCCTCCTTGAGGCCTTTGGGAGTTAGGAGCTGTCCTTTGATAGTTTGAGTTGAAAGAATTCGAATTTGAAGGGCGGTGGTAACTTGGCTTGATTGAAGTTTTGTCGTTGAAATCTGAGTAGTTACGGCTTTGATTGTAGTTTCGGAAGGGTTGGTTTTGATTATCCATTAAATTTACTTCTTCCGTCATCTCCGTTCCTACTGCATTCCCGGATCGGAAGGTTGCGTCGAAGATTGGCCGGTGCTTGCTTATCAATTCCATCCGAGCAACCAACAACTTTGTATCGGATCGCTTGCAGTAAGTACCTTCTTTCTTAACAACATTGGTCTTCTTGGGAGTCGACCAAATATTGTTCTTGGCGATGGTCTCGGCCACTCTATAAGGCGATCTCATCACATCCCCTAAGAAGGATCCATGAGTGTGGAGTCAAGATAGTCTCTATTAGGTTGAGAGACACCTCTATAGAAACAGTTCCGACCAACTCATATGCCATCATATCCGTGATTGGGGCATTTTCTCATCAAGAGATTCAATCTCTCCCAAGCTTTGCCAGCAGTCTCATCCTCCAATTGCTCAAGCGTAGCTATTTCCCGTTTCATCTCCATAATCTTGCTTGGTGAAACCCACTTAAGAGCGAAGGCTCTTTTGACATCATTCCATGTATGGAGAGAATGATGTGCCAACGATTTAAACCACCGACTTGCTTCACCTTTCAAAGCAAAAAGGAAATAGCTTTAACTTGACTATCTCGGAATCAACACCGGGATAATGGCACCTTCCACGATTTGTACGAATGTGGATAAGAAGTCGTGCGGATCCTCGAAAGCGATACCATGGAAAGAGCTATTCGAACTAGAGCAACTACTCCGTTCTTTAGATCGAAATTCACTCCTCCCATGTCGAGGAGGGACGAATGAGTCTATGCCCCTCGAGAAAATCTTGATTTAGATATGGGGTGTAGGGGTCTGGTTCAATTGATTCTGGTTGGTTTTGTCTAAATTGTTGAAGTTGTTGAGTTATGCCCGACTTGTTGATTCTCGGCTTCTGATCGCAGAGCTTGCATCTCTTTGAAGGATTAAATTTAAGCGAGCTTGGGGATCGGGATTTGGAATTGGATCTTGATGCGCCATGGCGCCAAGATCGGAAGAAGTCTCCTTCTTAGGATAGATCGTTGAGTTCAGGATCGAAGAGCGAAGTCCTTCTTACTTCTCGTTTGCATAAACCAAGAAGAAAGAAAGGAAAAATCAACCTTAGGGTTGATTAGAAGCAATTTAGAAAAGGTTTGATGGTTTAGAAGGAGAAAAGAAAAAGAAGAGAAGAGAAGATATAAAAGAAGTGATGATTGAACAGTGAATCAAGGCGTCCGGTGTTAGTGGACGTTCGTTCGAGAGATGAACGCTTCGTTCAAATAAATGAGCGGTCGTTCGGGAACAGATTGAAGTGGGACGGGCGTTCAAGTTATTAAGCGCTCGTCGGACTTGAAAATCTAAAACTAAGGCTTAAAACTTAAAAGCGAAATAGAAATAATTAAGGAAACTAAAAGAACGTCACGGAAATAAATAAAGGCTAATCTAAAGTTACGAAAAACAAATCGAAAATGATAGAAACTAATATAACTATCAAAAATTAAAGAAAATAATTGAAGGAAACTAAAACTAAATAAACAAGGTAAAACGAAAACAAAAATAAACGTAATTCTAAAATTTAGACCTACGAGTTAAAATTAGAATCGATATAAAATTTTATACCTAAAAGAATCCGACAACCGTTACCGATTCCCCGGCAACGGCGCCAAAAACTTGTTCGGTAAAAACACGTTTACAATTTATAACCGAAACACCCCAAGTATAAGGATGCGTAGTAAAGGATGTTATCGGGTCGTCCTAAAGGAATGTAATGTTTATCGAATTCAGTATAAATCTATATCGATTATGTCACAATTATTAACTAAACTAAGGTTGAAACCGACTAAAACCTAAGCCTAAGGATTAAAACTAAACAGGAATAAAAACAAGCGAGAAAATAAGAAAATAGAAAGGCGGACTGGCGTTCACTAAAGTGAGCAGCGTCCGAGAGCTTAATATAATGGGCGTTCGTCTACTATTGCGGACGAGCGTCTAACTACGAACATAAACAGAAAAGTGCAGGAAAACAGCAGGAAATTAGGGTTTATAAAACTAGAACTTAAACTAAACTTAATCTAAACGATTTGATTAAAACAATTAAAGGAAAACACAGCGAGACAACGAATCCACCCATCAACAAACAACCCCAACTAGATGGTGATCTAAAGACATAGTTTTTAGTAGTGATTTTTCATGAATTCGATCAAATATCTTCAATCAAATTTCTAAGGTTTCGTTTATCTTTTCAAACAAACTAAACATGCAATCAAAACGAAATCACGAGATTGTTTCCAAACTCTTACTCAACTAACCATGCCTAATCTCTTATAACATGAATAATTGCATTACTTTGAACAAAATAGAACTCAAATAATATACTTTCATATAATCATTCAAGCATAAAATAAACCTAGATCGTTTCATCAAATCTTAATTCAACAAAACTTAAACAATACAAAACAGATCCAAAGTAATGAAAAACTATGAATTAACTCACTACTCATCTAGTATCGAACTCCTCTAGTTGGTTTTGTTGTTGATGATCTTCCTCCGTCGACTCACTGCAAGGCTTTTAGCCAACAATCATGTTGGACAAGATTGTTGGATTGGAGAAATTCATCTCTATGGAATTAGGGTTCTCTGGCCACAGCTTTTATGTAAAAGTGCGATCTCAACGATGTGTAAAAAGTATATCTCTAGGGTTGGGGCTGCTGCTGTATTTATATAGTGCTAAGTCGGTTAGGGTTTAAGTCGGCACCGGACGCTCGTTTGAACAACCAGACGCCCGTCCAGAATTCCCAGACGCTAATTAAACGCTCGTTCGCACTGCGGCTGAACTCTCTGTATTGATTTTATGCCTTTGAACGCCCGTTCGAATTTATGGACGCTCGTCCATCCTGGACGGAGACTGAACGCTCAATTTGGATTGCTTGGGATCGGATTTCTTCATCTTTATCCATTCTCTTCAAGCCAATTCCAACTCTATCTTGAATAATTCGACTTGAGCTTCATTTATCCTCTTCAGCACTCGAAATTCAGCCTCCTAAAGGATAAATAAACATTGCAAAATGTAATAAAAACTCAAATAATAATAATTCCATTAATTTAACACATAAAATAATCAATTTTGCAAATTACCATATTAAAATCATCCTTACTAAATAATTACACTTAAACCCTTAATTCTCATGTAAATTATGCAAATGCGGGGAATAATAATGAAATATAACCCTTAATAATCATATAAATATGGCCTTAACAGTGAACATGAAATTCTACCCTTAAAGGACCAGTGGAATACTCAGAGAAGCAACAATCTACATGTTATCTTAGTATTCAGATTGTGAAGCCATAGTCCTTGGTCAAGGACAATCTTCATAGGGCTTTTGTAGTTGTACCTCAAAGATCTTTAGTGAATTCCTCCAACATCACATGAGAAGAGTGGACTAAGGGATTACACCACCCTAAACCACTATAAACTTTGTGTTCTTTATCTGTGCATTTACTTTTAGCATTTTACATTCTGCAAGTTTACACAGTATCTGCTAACTTACAACCTGCTGAACTCACACACTACACAATTGAGTGTCCAACACTTAGTGCATTCATTTTAAGAACAAAAAAAAGGCATTAAGTTTTAATCTGCTTCATAAATCAGCAGACCTAATAGTCAGCAGACTATTGCTCTGTTGAGTTACTTAAACTCTAGAAAAAGTTTCAAGTGATAAGTTTATTCACCCCTTTAAAGTTGTCCAAAGCATTTCTGAAGGGACCAAGAATTGTATCCGAGCAGAGCTTATGTTCTGAAGAGATTCTCTCTTATTGTTCCTACTGAAGTCTTTGAAAACCTTTTCTAAGTTCTGTTTTCAAAACTTGCATCATGGAAACAAATCAGTATGTTGGAAATTTGCTTATGTGCGCCATGGACAGATTTGATGAATATAAGAGATGTTTGCAGGCTTAATTGACAGCCACACATGATGAGATGATCGATGTATTGACTGATGTCCCCATTCAGATCACCCATATGCAAGCTGTTGAAAGTGGTGGTCAAGTCAGAGTTCCTAAACCAAAGGCAGATTGGACAGCTGATGATAGATTGCATGCAAGTCCGAACAACATAGTTGTGAACATCATCTATAGGACCTTGGACAGTAATATGTATCTACAGGTCAAGGATTTCACTACTGCAAAGAAGATATAAGACAAGCTGAAACTTGTATGTGAGGGCTCAGAATCCCTCAAGGAGAACAAAGTTGTTGTAGCTAAGCAAAATTTTCTGGAATTCAAAATGAAGACATGAGAGACCATTGAACAAATAGACAAGGTTCAATGCTATTCTGGATGAACTATCATTGCTGAATGTCATCTATACCAGAAAGGAGATCAATATCAAAGTTTTGAAGGCCTTGCCATCCAACTCGAAGATGAAAGTTACAAGGCCTTTTAGAATTTTGAAGATCAATGTCAGAGTTTTGAAGGCCTTGTCAAATGAGGATAATACAATATGGTTATAAGATTGTGAAGGCTTAAAGAGAATCATTCCTAGCTAAAATTGAAAGATTGAATGCTGATTTAAGAATTCTCAAGGGTATGAAAACTGAATTTGTCAAGACTCAGCATAGGCCTGCTATGTGAACGCCTGCAGTTGAGTCAATGGTCCATTCAAGTTCCTCAAATGTATTCAAATCTTGCAAGCCTTATGGAGATAGGACCTGTCTTGGATTTGACACTCAACAACACTATAAGGATGGACCTAGTAAGGCTGCAGAACCTAGTTCCATGATTGGTCCTAAGTTCGTAGCTGAACAAAGGCCTGAACCTCAGAAAGCTGCTGAGACAGTTGACCTGCTGAGAATGCTTCAAGGAAGCAAAATCAAAGTTCTAAAAGGCCAGCAACACCTAACAAGATTGCTAGACCTAATGCTTGGTCTTCTGGACCGTTGATAACATATCTGCTGCAAGATCTGCTGGACCTCAGAGCTCTTATTCTAGATCATCAAAGAACAAGAAAAATCCCAAAAACACCAATGTTAAATTAAAGAATGTTAATCGTTATAGAGATAACTATCTCATCGGAAAGACAGATTGTTCCCTGCTGATGGGGATTGTGATGTTTCTGTACATGCTGCTAGATCATCAAGATATACCATAGTGCTAAGGCTAGACCTCAGCAGATGACTCATCAGAGAACTCAGCAGAGACCTCAATTGGAGACTCGTCAGAGCTCTCAGCAGAGACCTCAATATAGAGTTGTCCCAAATAAACAACAAACCTACGGTTATACAGCTGCACCTAACAACAGACAACCAAATGAATTGTAAAAAAGACCATATAACATATGTGAAAAGGTCAGAGCCTACTATGAGAAGATACATGGCTGTGAGCTTCATACATGAGAAGGAGTGCAATTTTGTTCAAAGAAGACCTTATGGGTATGGTCCAAAAATTGCACTCACCACTGACCATCATGGACCCAAACATATTTGGGTACCTAAAAGCATTAATTTTTTTTGCAGGGTGTCTGGTACTTTGATAGTGAGTGTTCCAAACATATGACACAAAAAAACACTGTTTGGAAGATTTCTTTGCCAAGGATGGACCTAAAGTCACCTTTTGAAGGCAGAGATAAACCTGGATACACAAGAGGCTATGGTGTTCCGGTGAAGAATGCACTCAGAATCAAGAATGTTGCTTATGTTGAAGGATTGCAATACAATCTACTCAACACTAGAAAATTTTGTGATATGGGATGCAGAGTCATCTTCAAGAAGGGCTACTACATTATGGAGAATGAAGTCACTCATCAAGTTGTTCTATCTGGAAAAAGAGAAGAAAACATGAACGTTGTGGACTGGTCATTTGATGTACCTGAGACTTGTCTACTAGTGCATACCAAATCAGAGATCTGTTGGTTGTGTTGAGTCATCTGAACTTTAATGATATCAATTTTCTAGTGAAGAAGAAGCTTGTGGTTGGACTACCAGATGTTACATACAAGAAAGACAATATTCGTTATGTCTGTCAGAAAGCCAAACATATCAGATATAGTTTCAAGACCAAGACAAAGCAATCTAAAAATAGAGTTTTGGAGCTGCTGCATATGGATTTATTTGGCTCTTTCAAGCCTTTGAGTATATGTGGAAAGAAATACACACTTGTGGTTGTTGATGACTATTCAAGATACACTTGGGGTGGTTTTCATGGCAAAGAAAAGAGAAACATTTCAGAAGCTACCTGAACTGTTGAAGAGAATACATAATGAGAAGGGTGTCCCAATCATCAAAATCAGATCTGATAGAGGCACTGAGTTCTTGAGCAAAGTAATCAGAGAGTACTGTGAACAAAATGGTGTTTTACATCAACTATCAACTGCTGGAATCCCTCAGCATAATGAGGTTGCTGAAAGAAGGAACGTGACTTTTAAGAAAGCTGGAGGAACTTTGATAAATGAAGCAAAGTGACCTTATATGTGTTGGGAAAAAGCAGTCAATACAACATGCTATACACCAAACAGATCCTTGATGAATAAAAAGTTGGAGAAGACTCCCTATGAGATATGGAACGGAAGAAAACCTAACATTTCATATTTCCATGCTTTTGGAAGTAAATTCTTTATTCACAACAATGGCAAGGATCAATTGAAGACCTTTGAACCTAAAGGCGATGAAGGAATCTTTCCACGGTATTCTTCTATCATCAAGGCATTTAGAGCGCTGAACAAAAAAAACCTTGCACATAAAGAGTCAATTCATGTTGTGTTTGATGAACCAGTCATTATTAGAGATACAATTGAAGATGTTCCAGAGCCTATCAATCAACAAAAAGAAGCAGAACCAATTTTTGTTGAAGTTGTTAAAAATCTGGAAGATTTGAGATTTTCTGATGACAAACCTGCTGAGAATTCCACTAATCCTGCTCTTTGGACTCTTTGAACCATTCTTTGAAACCTCAATGAGATCCTACAAATGAGCGAGATGTATAGCAGTGTGTGAAGACAAGAAATCAACTGAATGCAATGCTCACTTGTTTCTTATCTTAGCTGGAGCCTAAATTCATTGAAGAGGCAATTGCAGATCCTGACTGGATAATTTCCATGCAATAGGAACTGAATGAATTTAAGAGAAATCAAGAATGGGAACTAGTTGATGGGCCTGGTAATGCAAATATCATTGGTACAAAGTGGACTTACAAAAAAATTGGATGAATCTGGTACCATTGTTAGAAATAAAGTCAGACTAGTTGCAAAAGGGATTCACAAGCAGAAGGCATATACTTTGATGAAACCTATGCTCCTTTTCCAAGACTTGAAGCAATCGGATTATTCCTTGATCAAGCTGCACACAAGAACTTTAAAGTGTATCAAATGGATGTGAAAAGTGCATTCCTGAATGGCATCTTGGAAGAAAAGGTATATGTGCAACAACCACATGGTTTTGAAGTCAAAGGCCAAGAAGATAAAGTTTATAGATTGAAGAAAGCTTTATATGGCTTAAAACAAGCACCAAGAGCATGGTATGAGACCCTATCTCAGTTCCTGGTACATAATGGTTTTATCATAGGTACTATTGACAAGACTTTATTGAGAATCAAGGATGGGGACAACACCTTATTGGTTCAGATATATGTTGATGATATCATTTTTGGATCTGAAAATGAGATGATGTGTGAGAAAATTGCAAATCTTATGAAAAGAAAATTCCAGATGAGCAGTGATGGGATAAATGAACTATATTTTGGGATTTCAAGTCAAGTGAATGAAAGAATATTTATTCACCAAACTAAGTACACCAAAGAGATACTAAAGAAGTTCGGGATGGAAACCAATTCTAAAATTTCAACCCCTATGAGCACGTGCATCATATTGGATGAAGATAAAGATGGAAAAGATGTGGACCAGACACTATATAGAAGAATGATTGAAACTCTTCTGTACTTAACAACCAGCAAACCAGATATTTCTTTTGCAATTGGTGTTTGTGCAAGATTTCAGTCAAAACCTAAGGAAAGTCACTTAGCTACTGTAAAAAAGGATTCTCAAGTATTTGAAAGAGACCTTGGTAATCAAAATATAGAAGTTTCAAGCTTATATCCTACTCAGATCTGATTATGCTAGGTGAAAGGTTGTTAGAAAAGGCACCTCATGAACTTGTCAGTTGATGGGCAATGGACTTGTTAATTTCCTGGTTCAACAAGAAGCACAATTCAATCTCAACATCTACTGCTAAAGCAGAATACATAACTGCTGGAAGTTGTTGTTCTCAAGTTCTATGGCTGAGACAACATTTAAGAGATTTTGGGATAGAAGAAAATGAAATATTTATAATGTGTTATAACACAAGTGCAATAGCCATTATTGAACATCAGTATAGCACTCAAGGACAAAACACATTGATGTGAGACATCACTTTATAAGAGATCATGTTGAGAGGAAAGATGTTGTTGTCCTATACATCCTTACTGAAGATCAGCTAGCGGGATATCTTTACAAAACCATTGGATGCTGAAAGATTTTCTAAGTTAAGAACTGAACTTGGATTTATCAAGGTCAGTTGATCTGCTGAATGGTTGATGTAAGTCAAATAGATGATACATTTCATGATATTTTATCCCCATTTCTCATGCATTCATTGATTTTTTTTGTATCATTTCGAGTTATTATTTGCTTAGTTTCATCCAAATGTGTATATAGTAATTATTATATAAAATATCATATTTTGATAAGTTTTGTACCGGTTAAAGTAACCGGAGGGTCGTTTCTGGTTTACGCTTGGTATTTTAGTGATTTGTTGTAGGATTTAGGTTGACCAAGAGCTCGAGTGACGACACATTTTGAGCACAAACACGTCTTTTTAGGGTGAGAAGAGTATGCCATAAGCTATCGAATTCAAACGGATAAGTTTTCTTTAGTGCAACTACCGTAGCATATCTTCAATGGACATTAGACTCATCTTAGAGGCATTTTCTGGAGAAGACTTCTTCATGACAATTGTAGATAAAGAAATGAGCTTTCCAACACATCGTGAAACACAACAATCAGAGCTTTACAACTCAATTATCGCTATTTTACTGAACTGCTGTGAGATTTTTGTACACCATACTTATAGTGGCGTACGCCAAACTTTGCCAGAAGCTGTCAGAGATATTTTTGACATTGGCGTCCACCAATTAATCTACTTGTAAAGATTGAAACATACTAGATCTTTTAGAGTGAATTTGGTGGAGGAATTTCATCTCCTTGGTGGTGTTGTCTCCATTGAAGAAGCTTTTGAGGTTAATGCAATTATTCTTCATTGAAGTTCTTGCAATCTTGTTTGGTAACCTCTTTATTTACTTTTAGAGCTTCTTTCATAGTTATGAAATCCTAAAGTGACATTTGGGTTTCATAGCCTTAGGAGGCTAAGCTTTTGCTAGCCAAGATAATGTCTTTGTGATAGATTTGTATCTCTATTAGTTGATTGGGAATGTTAGTTCATATTTCATAGCTTCATGTTGTTGTTGTTATCTTTTCCTATTTGCATTGTATTTCTTGTTTGTGTTGGATTTATCACCGAGCAATTGCACACACACACTTAGTTGAGACCGAAAGAAGAAGCTTGGTGTGGGAGAAAGGATAGTAAAGCCGGAAGGTAAAATCGACCTTAAGTGGAACTCGATTTATTATCCGGGGGTTATTATTCGTTCATTGCACTCAAGAACTTTATCATATTGAATCATTAGGTCTGGGGTTCTTAGACCAAGGATGAGGCATAGAGTAGTTTCATACACTCGTATGAGGGGGAGCTTAGGAGTGCACCGATAACATACACTTGAACACCAATGGAAGGTTGGTATGTAGTTCATTCCCACGATACTAGTAGAGATATTTCTTGATCATTGCATTGTCTTGGCTAGACTTTTTATCATTTCTTGTTTTCTTGTGAACTTAGACCAAGATAATAATAGCTTTTCGGTACTTAACCTCACAATCCATGTGGGATATGACCTTGACCACTTACGAGACTACAATTGACCAGGTACACTTCCGGTGATATTGGCCACCTAGAAAAGTTCGATCAATTTTTTGGCGCCGTTGCCAGGGATTGTGTAACGGTTGGTACTCATATTAGCTTAAAAGTATTAGGATTAAGTCAATCTATTTTAATCTTTTATTTTATTACTTTGGTGCTTACCTCTTTGGTAAGTCACCAAGTGCTATGTATTCTTGTTATTTTCTATATTGTAGTTGATGAACCCTTCTCGACATGGTAAGGCCCCCGATACTCCTTATATCCTGGATATCAAAACTTATATGAGTGATTGCATTGTTGAGAATAAGGTTGGCCAAGCTCTCCGTGAATTTGATCTTGGTGAAGCATCTTCACAAGAATCATTACATCAAGAAGAGGAAATGAACGAGGAGCAAGGAAATGCACAAGGAAGGCATAACCACGAAAATATCCAAGTTAAACAAAATCCCTTACTTCCAAATTCCTATCCTTCACCACCACCACCACAAGAACCTTACCACAAATTCCACCACCTCCACCGATTCCTCCACCACCCCAAGAACCAGATCCATACGATCCACCCCCCAAATCCACTCTACCAATATAGACCGCTTTGTGACCAAGCCACTGTAAGAAAAAATCAAGTTCATAATCCTATTTGGATACCTCATATTGATGTTAATAACTTTGCAATCAAGTCTCATATGTTCAGTCTAGTGGAGAGTAGAGCTCAAGTCCATCGAAAGGCCCATGATGACCCGCATTTACATCTTCATAACCTAGAAGAAATATGCAATACAGGATTCCAAAATAGCGCTTGTCAAGAATTAACCCGCCTTGCATTATTTCATTTTTCATTGAAGCGTCAAACAAAGGAATTGATTATGTCACTTCCCAGCATCACTTGCAATCATGGGATGACATACAAATTGAGTTTTTGAAGAAATACTTTCCACCGGATATTTGGAGTTGAAGGTAAGAGTTCCCACTTTTAAGAAAAAGTTAATCGAATCTTTGGAAAATGTTTTGGACCGTTTTAACAAGCTTTTGAGGGCGTGTCCAAATCATGAATATACTTTGGAAATGCAAGTCCAATTATTTTATAGAGGCTTGCATAAAAGATCAAGGGCATAAATTGATTCGACGTGCCATGGAACACTTATGATGAGCATGGCCCAAGAAGTTTATTAGGCTATTGAATGAGTGGCAAGAAATGAGAAATTATGGGATCCCAACCCAAGTGAAATGGAAGTTACAGTTAGGGATGAGCACAATTCAAATGAGAATGAAATTTTGAGAGAAATGTGATGACGGTCAACTTGGTATCATATTTTACCATCAAATATACCCCGGATTTGTATTCTCAATGGGGATAATATGTATGAAATCATGAGTTAATTAGCTAAATGTGATCAAGCCACGTCCGGGGTGACTAAATTAGTATTATGCGTATTAACCGTGTATTTTATGTATTATTTGTTAGAAATAGAAGCTACTATGCGTGCTATGATTTTATTGATTGATTGAAAGATCACAAATCAGATTGCAGGTCTTGAACTTCTACATAACAGTTGCAGGTCTTGAAACAAGGATTCTAACACACTTCGAATCACCCAAATCGGAGTTACAAAGGCCAAGTAATGGTCCAAATACCGAAGTTGGGCCTAAGGTATTCCAAGTTAAGTCGGCAGACAGAAAAAGACAAAAATAACCGCGGTAAACTGGGAGTTACCCACGGTTTAACGAGCCCCAGAATCTTCCAGAAACGCTTTTTCTTGTCCTCCAAGCATTGGGTTTACCCCTAAGTCGGTTTATACACATATATAAGGCCATTAAGAGCTGCGAAATTGTATTCACCCTCTATTCCATTCATTCTTCATCTCTTTTCTAGATCTATTTATCAACAAGCTAAAATGTAGTCTTTTGGGAATAAAGTCTTCTTTTATTTTCTTATTTTCTTCTTGCAATCAAGTCATGAGTCTTTCATTATTGAATCGTTCTTGGTTTACGATCTTCATGGATCATCTTGAGTCGCTGGAGGGAGAGAGAATAGAAGAGTAGACCTGTTCTTCGTTATAGGTAAGATCTCTTCCAATGTTTTATTTATTTTCTTAGATTCATGATTGTTCTTGTGCTAGATCTAGATTATGCTTGCATCTAATCATCTATGAATTAATTAAATGAACCTTAATCTTCATTCGATTCGTTAATATGAAACGCAGAATTATGGGTTGCGCTCTTCAGATCTGCGACGGTCTTTATCGCTAGATCTGAATACCTAGTAAATCCTAATTCTGTGGTTCGGCATCAGATACGTTGATTGACAGATTTAATTTACATGTTAGTAGCCTGATCAACTATTTGTATGTCGTCATAAATTAGCATGAAATACTGATAGTGAAGTGTTAATTTGGACATAGTCTTGATGGACCCTAGGAACATACTAATCAGTGTCGATAGATGCCTAGACGGGTTAGGTATGGGTTAGCGCTCAATACTGGCAATTCTAGTTCTTTATGCGTATGGGCTATTACGGACCAATTAAGGAGGGTAGCTGGCGTATAGATTATCTACTACTAAGGTCGGAGTAGATAGGGTCATGAGTTGTACCCGGAGCTAAATTACGCACACGAGTCGAACACGGATTAAGGGGAGGTTAGTTAGGAATAGTGTGGTTAGTGCCTTTTCGATATATGATTGATGATTGGTTTATTTGCATCTCTTTTATTTACTTGTTCTTTATGTTGGTCAATGACCACCCCTATCCGGTTGACCTATAAATTGTGGTTGTGTTTAGCGTAATTAAATAATAATCTCTATGGGATCGACCTTGACTCGGCCTTGCTATACTACGATTGACCTAGTACTCTTTCTAGTATTTCGTGTGTGTTAAGAGACTTACACGCGATCAAGTTTTTGGCGCCGTTGCCAGGGACTATTTATTTAATTGTTAGGCATAGCCATTAATTTATAGTTAACATTTTTTGTTAATTTTTTTCTTTTCGATAATTGAATAAAAGTGTGAAAGTTTTTTTTCATCGCCATGTTCCTAAGGTTGTTGAGCAAAGGATGTGCGGGGGTTGTTTTTACATTGCATGATTATTCGGTTATTATTTTGAGTCTTGAGTCTTTTTATTTTTATTTGGAGTCTTATAATAGTTTTTTAGTGTTTAAGTAATAAAGTTTTTATGTATTGGCTTAAATTGTTTATTGCACTTCTTCTTTTAAGTTGTGCTATTTACTGCCACATAATATAATGATTTTGTTATTTATTCGCGTCTCGCGGTACTAATGGCCTTTGTGCCAGAATTGTTTGTATTAGCTGACCTATTGCAGATTAGTCCTTTGGAGAAGACAACTTTGGTTCCAGTTCAGTGATATGATTTGCTTCAGATAGTTAGCCGAGTTCTTCTATTTTCCAAAGCTAAGTGTTCTTCTTCTTCTTCCTACTTTTTTTGCTTTACTTTTCACATTGGGGACAATGTTGATTTTTAAAGTGGGGGGTAGGCATAACACTTAGTTTGAAAAATTGACACACTTACACTTCTTTTTGTGATTTTCATTTTTTTTGAATTTAATGAAATAACAACTTTAAATCGTTGAAATTGCTTAATTACATATTTAATTTATTAATGATGAATAAGGGGTTTGTCAACTATTTGAAGTAGTGGTTTATTAATCATCTATCTTGTTGTGGAATCGACCTTTTTTTAAGCACGTATAACTCATTTTTTCAGTATGTAGTATAGATGACGCATTATTCAATTTAGTATGGAAGAATGAGCAGGTGTTATGTTGCATGAAGTAGTGACTTATTAATTGTTATTTTGCCATTTGCATTCAATTTTTGAGCACGTAATCCTAGTGAGGAGTATTTGGATGAGATGAAGAGTTATCCTAGACGGGAATCAATATTTGTCGGTGGATATACTTTAACCAATTATTGTAGGATGATGGTAGAAACTTCAATGCCAAACAAGGTAAACCGGGATAAAACGGATTTGTGAGTGAGAGCGAAAAAAGTGAGAAATCTGCCTTGCAAAAGAAAAAAGAAAAAAAATGAAGAAAAAAATATATATTAAATGTAGTGAGGGAAGCAAACTCGTAGCAAAAAGGGCACGACCCTCGCATAAAAATAAACAAACGAGGACCTAAGAGTAATACTCGGTCCCCAAGTCCGCCTGGCCCAAGTAAGGTTTCATGTTGTTTGCCTGAGTCTGAAGGCAAAAGGAGCGAGTGTGCACATTGATAAGTAAGGATTGTGGGGTCTCTATAACTTCATTCTTTTCTTGAATGTACTATCACAAAGATTTATCACACGACACATTGATGTGTTGGTAAGTGATGATTAACGGGGAACTTATGGATTTGTGCATGATACATGTTTTGCCTGAAATCCTATTGATATAATGTGATATCGTCTGCGTCACTGTTGTTTGAGAGTTATTGCACACACGTCGGTTCTACTATGAGATAGTGCTTAATGGATTACTGATGGATATGTGTTGACCCTCATCTTATTTATCATTCTTGAATGAGTCTGTTCTTAATTAGTTTGTAATTGTTTATGGGGTTTGTTTGATTCGGTTTTTGCTCGGGACAATCAAAAGCTAAGTGGGGGGTAGTTGATGACGGTCAACTTGGTATCATATTTTAACATCAATCTACCCCGGATTTGTGTTCTCAATGGGGATAATATGTATGAAATCATGAGTTAATTAGCTAAATATGATTAAGCCACGTCCGGGTTGACTAAATTGGTATTATGCGTATTAACCGTGTATTTTATGTATTATTTGTTAGAAATAGAAGCTACTATGTGTGCTATGATTTTATTGACAGATGGACGAGTGTTTGACGCATCATTTGAGCTGAATGAGATAGTTAATCGATAAATAACTGAACGGAGCTGAAAGTTGAAGTGTTTCGAGCGGAGATTGGACCCGAGAATCTGATTGTGATCTTGCAATGCTGTTTCCGAACCTGTACAAGCCCAATTGGGCTTGGACTTCTACATAAAGGTTGTAGGTATTGAAACAAGTATTCTAACACACTTTGAATCACCAAAATCGGAGTTACATAGGCCAAGTTATGGTCCAAATACCGAAGCTAGGCCTAGGGTATTCCAAGTTAAGTCGGCAGGCAGAAAAAGACAAAAATACCCTCGGTAAACCGGGAGTTACCCACGGTTTACCGAGCCCCAGAATCTTCCAGAAACGCGTTTTCTTGTCCTCCAAGCATTGAGTTTACCCCTAAGTCGGTTTATACACCTATATAAGCCCATTCAGAGCTGCGAAATTAAATTCACCTTCTATCCATTCATTCTTCATCTCTTTACTAGATCTATTCATCAACTAGCTACAATGTAGTCTTTTCGAAATTAAGTCTTCTTTT
Organism: Gentiana macrophylla; assembly: GCA_026214975.1. Taxonomy (NCBI): domain Eukaryota; kingdom Viridiplantae; phylum Streptophyta; class Magnoliopsida; order Gentianales; family Gentianaceae; genus Gentiana; species Gentiana macrophylla. The sequence continues at coordinate 34,432,302 of CM047809.1, forward strand.
ATTTTCTTATTTTCTTCTTGCAATTAAGTCATGAGTCTTTCATTTTGAATCGTGCTTGGTTTACGATCTTCATGGATCGTCTTGAGTCGCCGGAGGGAGAGAGAATAGAAGAGTAGATATGTTCTTCGTTATGGGTAAGATCTATTCCAATGTTTTATTTTTTTTCTTAGATTCATGATTGTTCTTTTGCTAGATCTAGATTATGCTTGCATGTAATCATCTATGAATTAATTAAACGAACCTTAATCTTCATTTGATTTATTAATATAAAACGCAGAATTATAGGTTGCGCTCTTCAGATCTACGATGGTCTTTATCGCTAGATCTGAATACCTAGTAAATCTTAATTCTGTGCAGTGTTCTAAAACTCGCTAGGCGATGACGGTGCGCTCCAGGGGCGCCTAGCGCCCAGGCGTTTTTTTTTTTTTTTTTTTTTAATTTGAAAAATTAATACTTATCTTATTTAAATTTTACATCCTATGATCATAAAACATAAAAATCAAGTAAAAACTTGTAAATTGTGTCAAAAGATCAATGAAACGTAGTATCCAAAACCCAAAGTACGAAATCAATGTCATGCTCAACACTCAACTCAACACTCAATAGTCAATACTCTCAAGTCTCAACTCTCAAGTTCAATCCTCAATCTCATCATCATTATTCCCAAGTCTCCAACTCCAACAATATCATGCTTTGAGTAGGAGTGAGAGGGAAGAACAGAGAATGAGAGGGAGAAAGAACGACTAGAAAGGAGGCATCTTCGCTTGAGTTTTTTTAGGTTAAGTGTATTTTTAATTATGTCAAAAGTTATATATGTAATATGCCAAATATCTAAGAAAAAAAAAAAAAACGCAACCTAATCGATTTGAGAGCGCCTAAGTCGCTTAGGTGGCGCCAGTCGCGCTAAGCGGCGCCTAAGCGCCTGAAGCGCCTGAGAAGACCCACCGCCTAGAACATGTCGCCAGAGCCAGTCGGACGCTGAGGTGCGCTTAGCGCCAGCGCAGCGCTTAGGCGGCGCTAGATGCGATTTTTTAGAACACCGATTACGTGGCTCGGCATCGCCACGTTGAACGACATATTTAATTTACATGTTAATTTCAGATCAAATATTTGCATGTCATCGTAAATTAGCATGAAAATCGATAGTGAAGTGTTAATTTGGACATAGTCTTGATGGACCCTAGGAACATGCTAAGCAGTGTCGATAGCTGCCTAGGCGGGTTAGCGCTCAATACTAGAAATTCTAGTTCTTTATGTGTCTGGGCTATTACGGACCAATTAAGGAGGGTAGCTGGCATTAGATTATCTACTACCATGGTCGGAGTAGATAGGGTTTGGAGTAGTACCCGTAGCTAAATTACGCACACGAGTCGAACACGGATTAAGGGGAGGTTAGTTAGGAATAGTGTGGTTAGTGCATTTTCGATATATGATTGATTATTGGTTTATGTGCATCTATTTTATTTATTTGTTCTTTATGTTGGTCAATGACCACCCCTATCCGGTTGACCTATAAATTATGGTTGTGTTTAGCGTAATTAAATAATAGTCTCTATGGGATCGACCTTGACTCGGCCTTGCTATACTACGATTGACCTAGTACTCTTGCTAGTATTTTGTGTGTGTTAAGAGACTTACACGCGATCAAAATGGCAGTGTAAAATAAGAATATTGATGAATTACAAGCGGGAAAGAGAGATTTGAAGCATGGAGAATGTAAGAATGTGATAATGGGTGTTTTTCATATCAAAGAATCATCAAACTCCTATGTATCTACACAAGAGGAAATGAGTTTACTGAGACTACATCGGGATTGGACAACACTCACACCAATGTTATTGATCCCCCACTTATTGCTCAACAATCCCCTAGCCAAACAAAAGAGTATGTGGCCAATTTAAGCAAGCTATTAGAGAATCTAATGGGTGTTGTTGCTACACGCCAACATACAAACTATGATATCTTCTATAGTTCTATTGGTGTGATTTCCCAAGATGTTGGCAATTTGAAAACATCCATTGTGGGACAAAATATAAGAATGAGAATGATGGAGGCGTCGATGAGAGCTATTGAAGACCATTTTATTAGGGAAGGTGAGAGAAATAGTAGTAGACCACTGGGTGGATTACCAAGCAACACCGAGAGAAACCCGAGAGGAGTCACTACTATTATTACTCGAAGTGGAAGATTATATGGGCATAATAAGGGAAGCAATGAGGTTGAAGGTTTTTATACAACCTTGACCACTTACTAGACTACAATTGACCAGGTACACTTCCAATGAGACTGGACACCTAGAAAAGTTCGATCAATGGTTAGCTGAGAAATGAGATTCACCAAGAGGAATAGTATTTGCCATGTTTGGTGAGCTCACTTGGAAGATTAGTCATTGGTATCAATAATCTCATATTGCTCATGCTTGTTTGTCAGCTGAGTTGTAAAATGAAGATCAGCTAAGCAAATGAAATTTCCATAGGGATTGGTCTTTGCTATGATGGGTGAAGATCACTTAGCAGATCAGTCATCGGTATATTAAATTTCATTTTGCATCATGTTTTATCAGTTGATAAGTTTTTGAAGATGTCAGCTGAAGCCATCAGCTGAGCATTCAAGTCAGTAGAGCTTCTGAATGAAAGTCACCAGAGCAGATCTCAACTGCTCTACTGAAGGTGGTATGCAAAGTCAAATTTTAATGAAAAGTCAACAATGAAGTATAAAGTTTTTAACCTTATCTTTATTTACCGGTGTGAAAGGACACAACCGTTTACTATAGGTGTCACATTTTCACACGCTAGGACATGCATTTATGGGCATTTTGAATATGAACAGTCCGTATTCATGGACAATTTTACATCTATATATCAAGATTTTGCATAATAATCTTTACATTCTCTAAAGAAATTCTTTTTTTTTTGTGGCAAAAAGTTCATCTTTTTCTCAAAATTTTTGAAATGGCCGCCATTGATGTTTTCACTGGAGTTAGTCAAGGGGTTGAAAATTTCATTGTTGATGCTGGGAACAATGAATGCGCTCAAGATCTTGGAAATTGTATTTTGAGTATCTAGGTAATACAAAATATCTTCAAATTTCCCATGACCATGCTATGCTATCCAAGCATTTGCGAGTTTTGGACCACTATGGCCGTCGTCACTGACAATGAGGAGTTTGAAACAGAAGTTAATGGAAGAAATTTCAAGGTAAATTCAATGTTGATGAGACATGTTTTTGGATTCTCTAAAAGTTCTGCACCATCAGATCCAGAAGATTTGAAGATTGACAAAATACAATTTTTGGATGAAATCAAAATATATTCAACTGTCAAGTCAGCAGTCCACATCAAGGTCAAAGACAACGAGAGTAGGAAGATAGTGAGAAGTCTGTTATGGAAACTGAAGAAGTGTCTAAAATTGCAAAAAAGAAACAAGAAGAAGAAGATGTCATGCAATTGGAAACTGTTGGTACTAATCAACCAACATCAGCAAAGCAAACAACTGAGATATTGAAGACTGTTGAGGATCTTTACCAAAAGTTTCTACAGCATCAAAGATTCCTAAGGAGGATCCTCAGAAGGAGAAAATCATAGATTACATCAACTGGAAGTTTGAAAGGTACAATAAACAGATACAGACTGCTGATCAAATGCTCAAGGTTGAGAATTGGGCATTTGATGTATTGAAGACTGATCTTTTAATAATGAGATAGACTACTCAAATCTAGTGCTGAAATTGTTTGCTTATCTTCAAGATAAGAAGAAGAAAAATGAAGGCATCTCATTTAAAGAACGATCAACAAACCAGGCAATGATGATAATTCATCTGATAATGATGTTGATGATCACCTCTGAAAAGAGCAACTGGAAAGTTTGCTGGTGAATCTAGTTCTGTGGCTGCTAAGAGAAGCAGATCAACAGAGAAAGAGAAGTCTACTGAGGACCCTAAGCAGAGCGGTGAGGGTCAGCAGACCAATGCTAAAAATATTCTATCTGCTGAAGTTAGGGAAAACCGTTTGAAGATCAGGGAGGCATTGGTCTTACAGACGTTGAATTAGTTATGTTACAGAGCCATGCATTTATTATCCGAAGAGGTGTTATTCTTGAAGAAGAGGATGTATTGATTGGAACTGCTGAAGCTCAGAATACTAGTGAGAATCAGACTACTGAGTCAGATAAGACTTCTATTCTGAAAGACAAATACATAGGATTGCAAGCTGATAGAGTCTTTAAAGAGTTAGGGTTTTCTTCAAAATAAACATGATCATTGTTTGTTCACCAAAGGACCAGGCAAGACCTTCATTTCCCTATTGGTTTATGTATATGATATTATTGCAGCCATTCCTTATTTGGATCAGATCCAACAAGTCAAAGATCATCTCCACAAACATTTTACTATCAAGGATCTTGGTAAACTCAGATATTTATTAGGAATTGAATCTGCTAGAACACCTAATGGAATATCCATTTCAATTGTGCTGATATGCTTAGCTAAGTGAAGAGTTCAGCTGAGGAAACAAACTTCAACAGAGCATACTTCAGCTGAAGAATGCAAAGTTGAACTTAGACAATTTTCTGTTATAACTGTTTCCAACTACGTGTAACTGATTCATGAGGAGTATCATCTATAAATACTCCATCACCAGCCACATTGTAATTCAACTTGTTCACTTATTTGATTAATGAGACTTCCGCGCTATATTTTGTCTTGTGTTTTCAATTTCATCAATTTTAACAATGATTGATGATTTGACGGTCATATAAATTTGGTCGGTTTTTTAATTATAAGAAAATGAAGGGAACGTAATTCAGTCAAAGTTAGACAATTAATTTTTTAGGGTAGACAATCGTTTTGATGATGTTTTTCATATTTATTTATAATGTCTCTTAATTTTGGTAGACAAATGAGATCAGATACTCATCACTATAAGCAATTGCTAAAGATATACTTGGCTATGTCCGTGATATATTGTGGCTTCTTAATCAACTTTTAGAATGAGAGGTAAATATAATAAAAGCAAAAGTCTAGAATAAGTGTTGGCTCGTGAAAACCAAGCATTGACTTTGCGTTGTTTTAATACATTTTTGACTACTTTTGATTAACGCGTTTGAGTTTTAGGGAATTTTTAAACCCCCAAAATCGTAACAAATTTGGCTGAACAATTGACGTGCATTGTTTGACGACTTACGGTTTGGTGTTAGAAGGGTATTGTAACGTCCCGTTACCGGACTTCGAGTTTTTATCCGGAAAAAAAAAACGTTCGTCACGTATAAAATAAAATAAATTTCACTTTATATGTAAGTCTCTACTACGTTGTGTCAAATTAAAGCAAACGGAAGCAAAAGACTAGGGTAATTTTTTTCCAAACAACCAAGAATAGAAACTCGACGTCTAAAGATAGAAATGTAGCATTATTACATTGGAAAGAAACCAACGAAATCCAAAGATACGAATACTCCATAAACTAAGAAGTAAATACAAGGTTCCAACAACAATCAAAGTCTAAAGTAAAAACATAAATAAATAACGCTTCAACTCCGGCGTCCTCAAACGTCGTCATCAAAGTCCTCCTCGAACTCTTCGTTTACCTGTTCGCCTTCTCTCCCCAAACACATAAATAAACATGCATTTGAGGTAACTACAATGTACATAGCAAGAAGTAGAAGCTACACTTTAATTAGGTTCTTTAACAGTTTTTATTTAAATAATTATCTTTATGAGATCGACTCAATTTAAGGTTTACTCCATGCACATCGATACTTCGTGACTATACGTTTCTATCTTAGCTTATCTTGGTTACATCATTACTCAATGACACTGTGCAATATGAAAATCCCACCACGAGATATACTAGCCAACTACAAAGATTAGCACCGATAGTCCCGGGATCTCCCCGATATGCATATACGTTCGATGGATTTCCTCCACTACCCTTCAGCCTTTTGAGCCAGTAGTGTTGTCCACCTCTTATGAACGTATCACATCGCCGATATTAATTAGTGTCTAACCGAGAATAAGTGACGCTTTAGCTTTTACTACACTTATGTAATTATTATTATTATGTGTTACTAGCCACCTAAGTGTTTTCAAAATAAAACTCGCCTTACCAACTCTACTCCCTCACTTAGACAGCTAGACATCACGTCCTATCAAGTACACAGACATTGATGAACTCTGTTCATCAAAGCACAAGCCATTTCTTGCTCTTCTGATGGTCCCGAATTTCAACTCCCTTTAAGAGTACGTCCGGTGCCGGAACTCAATCGAGGCTTGTTTATGTTTAATTAATGTTATTAGATCAAGGATTAACATTTAGGACTCATTTCATAGCTTAAAATCATCTTTTTCATCAAAAAGGAGGTCCAATCCGCCCACACCGGGTTCAGTGCGCACGCACTAGGCCTCAGAACATAAAAACTGGAAAATTGCTTGCCTGGTGCGCCAGCACCAGAAGGCTCTATACATGAATCTCACTTTTTGGCTCTCTAGTGCGCCAGCACTGGTCTTGGTGTGCCAGCACCAAGCGCGGCCACTCTCTAAAAACTTAGTTTTTGAGTCCTAATCGATCCATAATCGTTCCCAAACTTATTTAACATGAATATACTCAGAAAAACGCAGAAAAACTTGATCTTTAACGGACCATAACATCTTATGATTTCTAAACGATCCATAGCATGAATTCTAATCATCAAAACATCATCAAAATCATAACTTAGATCCTATAAACCGTAATTAACGTGTAGGAAGACCTTCTTACCTTTAGCAAGCTATTCCAAATTCCAAAAGCTTAGAAAAACAGCAGCTACTCAAACACCTTTGCAGAGAAACCTATATGATCAATTCGAATTCGCATTAAAACCGATCACACAATTGAGAGTGAAACAATCAAATATTTCTATTGATTTGTGATGTGATTGCAACCGAGTTTATATAGGCACATAATCTTAGCCAACAAGTAAATGATAACTACAAATATTTAAAAGATATATTTAAACCAATTTCTCATTATCTATAATATCCTCAACACGCCCCCGCAATCCCGTGGGAAGTGGCTGAACACGGAGATTGGCCTTGAGAAGATCGAAATGAGGCCAAGCTAGTGGCTTGGTGAGGTGGTCTGCCAATTGATCTTTCGTGCTGAGAAAGGAAATAGAAAGTCGTTTTGCCGCAACAAGTTCCCGGACATGGTGAAAGTCGATCTCAATATTATTTGTGCGGGCGTGAAAGACAGGATTGTGAGCAAGGTAAGTAGCGCCAATATTATCACACCATAAAACTGGGGCCATAGGGAGAGTAACGTGCATTTTAGTGAGCAAACTGCATAGCCATTGAACCTCCACAGCAGTGTTAGACAAAGATTTGTATTCGGCCTCAGTGCTGCTTTTAGAGACCGTAAGGTGTTTCTTGGAACGCCAGCTGATAAGATTTTTTTCCAAAGAACACACAATAAGCACCAATCGACCTACGGTTATTAGGATCAGCAGCCCAATCAGAATCCGAGTAAGCATTAAGTGTGAGGGGAGAGTGCCTGGAGAAGAATAACCCTTCAGAAATAGAGTGTTTAAGGTAACGTAGGATACGCTTAACCGCGAGCCAATGATCATCAGAAGGAGCATGCATGAACTTGCTAACTTTGTGAACAGCGAAGGCAATGTCAGGACGAGTAAAACTGAGGTACTGCAAGCCGTCGATGATGGTACGATATAAAGAGGGGTCGGCGAAGGGAGAGTTAGACGTAGCAGTAATACGGGTGGAAGCAGACATCGGTGTTGGGAATGGCTTAAATTTATCATGCCCAAGACATTTGAAGAAAGTATGTAAGATGTATTTTCGTTGGGTAAGATAGAGGCCATCCGGGGTAGAGAGAGCCTCAACACCTAAGAAGTAAGAAAGAGAACCAAGGTCCTTGACCAGGAATTGCGAGCCAAGATATTTAATTACTGCTCAACAACAAAGCACGAGAGGAAGTACCGATAATAATAACATCATCAACATATATAAGAATGTAGACGCGATCATGGCCATGCGAATAAATATACAGAGAGGTATCCACTTTGGAGGCGGTAAAGCCAAAGCGAGAAAGATTATCCGTAAATCAAGAAAACCAGGCATGAGGGGCCTGACGAAGACCAAATAAGCTACGCTTAAGACGACAGACATAAGCCGGATAGTCGGGGTGGACAAATCCCTGAGGCTGTTGCATGTAAACAGGTTCAGAAAGATAACCATGGAGAAATGCATTTTGAATGTCGACCTGTCGGATGGACCACCCTGTGTAACCGCTTAAAGAGAGCAAGCAAGCTTAATAGTAACCCGGCTTGACCACCGGATTGAATGTCTCAAAGAAATCCACACCTTCAGTTTGATGGAACCCCTTAGCTACGAGCCGAGCTTTGTGGCGTTCGAAGCGTCCATCAGCATGATGCTTGGTCCTGTACATCCATTTGTTACCTACAACATTCATATTAGACTGAAATGGAACAAGGTCCCAAGTATTAGTATGAAGCAACGCATTAATTTCATCTCTCATTGCATTACGCCAAATGCGGTGTTTTGAGGCTTCTGTGTAGGAAGTCGGGTCAGAGGTGGTGACGGTGTTGATGAGGGCCCGAGGTAGAGGATAACGGATGAAACCTGCATTTGAGTAGGTTTAAGGGAGTTAGTTTTGGTGTGAGTGATCATAGGATGCGGTGGAGGGGGGTCACAAGAGGGAGGGGAAGGAGGTGAGGCCGAGCTGGGAATAGATAGGGCCGGAGATGCAGGAGGGGAGGGAGAAGGAGGGTCGTCCATGATGGGCGGAGGGGCCATGGTGGGTGGAGGCATGAGAGATGCAGGTAAAGGAACCGTGATAAGATTGGGAATCATAAGGGTCGGTGGGGGAGTATAAGGAAATATAGTTTTATCAAAGGCGACATGGGGGGCAATATAGACACGACCTGTCGATAAGTCTAGGCACCTATAGCTGTGGTGATTTGGACTACAGCCGAGGAAAATACATGATTTGGAGCAGAAGTCAGTTTTGTGGTGGTTGTAAGGGCGAAGATGGGGCCAGCAAGCACAACCGAAGACACGAAGAAAGGAATAGTCAGGAGAGCGACCGAAGACCATTTCATATGGGGATTTGTCATTGAGGACTCGAGTAGGAAGGCGATTGATAAGGTAGGTGGCGGTGATGAAGGCATCTTCCTAATAGGGAAGGGGGAGATTAGATTGAGCAATGAGGGATAGACCGACTTTGACTATTTGGCGGTGATGCTGTTCGATAGCACCCACTTGCTCGTGAGTGTGTGGGCACGAAGGACGATGAATAATGCCAAGGGAGGTGAGATATTGGGAAAGATGATGATACTCACCACCCCAGTCAGTTTGTAAGGCTTTAAGCTTTGTGTTAAATTGACGTTCAATCATGGTAAGAAAATCACGAAAAACAGGTTCAACATCGGATTTACGTTTAAGCGGAAAAATCCATAAATATTTGGTAAAATCATCAATAAAGCTAACATAATAACGGGAACCATAAAGGAAAGATTCAATACATGGACCCCAAACATCGGAGTAAATCAAATCAAGAGGTGCAGAAGAAGTAAAATGCGAAACATATAAAGGTTGACGATGACTCTTAGCTAATTGACAAGGGGCACACACATTAGGTAGTGCTTTATTCGGTAAACTAATAGACAAACTTCCTAAAACTTGATGAAGAACAGGAAACGAGCAGTGACCGAGATGTTGGTGCCAGGTTGAGGAAGGACAGGAGGAGGCGGCAAAGGCTTGGACCGGAGAGTGGTTGAAGGTAGACGAGAAGCGATAGAGTCCATCTTTGACAAATCCCCTATGATGGATGCGGCCCGAGTAGTCCTTTACAAGAAAGTAATTATTATGAAATTCAAAATATATAGAATTATCATGAGCAAATTGGCGGACAGAAATTAAGTTGGTAGTAAGGGCAGGGGAAACTAAAACATTACGTAATAAATATGTACGCGTAGGAGTAGAAATAGATGAAGAACCGAGGTGAGAAATTTTTAAACCTGTATCATTACCGACATGTACTTTGTCCGGACCATTGTATGGTTCATATGAGAGATGCAAGTTCTGGAAATCGTTGGTCATGTGATGCGTGGCTCCTGTGTCGGGCATCCGATCATTAGTATAGGCTGGTTGTGGTTGATACATGTGGTAGGCATATGGTGGATGAGGGTTGGGATTGTGACGAGGGTTTGGGTAATTGTATTGAGGAGTAGGGGCTGGTTGCTGATTATAACGGTAGTAGCAGGTCTGGGCTGTGTGGCCAATTCGGGAGCAGATTTGGCATGTGGGTGCAGATTCACCATTATATGAGGGATGGGGAGAGCCTCGGCCCCGGCCATGCCCCCGTCCTCGAGGATTGTTATAACCACGACCACGGCTGGAAAGAGCAGTCACGGAGGAGAAAGTGGCATGAGCAGCAGCAGAGGTGGGGTGGGAAGTCGGAGAAGACGACGGCGAAAGATTGACCGGACGGTGGTGTAGGAGTCGTGATTCAGTGGTAAGAAGCTGAGCATAAACCTTGTCAATGGTGATGGTTGATCAAGCTCCAATCATAGTCACAAAGGCATCATAATCAGGCCCCAAACCTGCTAGAAGATACGCAATGAAGTCGTCGTCGGGAAGAGGGTGGCCGGTGAGAGACAAGTCATCGGCAATTTTCTTCAATTGAAAATAATAATCTGCAGCGGTCATATCCTTCTTACGGGTGCCGGCCAATTTTGTATGAAGTTGGATCAGTTTGGAACGAGTGGCAGAGGCGAAAGACGTTTGGAGAGCAGCCCATATCTCCGACGACGAAGTTGCAGTAGAAATTGGGTCAAAACATCATCCGACAATAAGGAGGTGATCGTGCTTAGTATGAGATTATCTTGTTTGGACCAGTCCGTATAAGCAGGATTCGGCACGGTTGCACCGGCTGAGTTTGTGATGGTGGCGTCGGGTGGTTTATCGAGCCATTCAAGTAACCATAGGCGCCCTAGCCCTTAAAATAGGGGACGATTTGAGCTCTCCATAGATGATAGTTGTTTCTAGTGAGTTTGGTGATATGGATAGAGGAAGAGGGGGAGAAAAAGGATAAGAGGGAGAGGAAGCATTGGTGCCGGAGGTAGCCTCTGTGGCGGCGGACATGGCTGAAAGCCTGAAGAAGAAGACGACATATTTTTCTTTTTTTTCTTTCTTTTTTGTTGTTGTTGTGTGGTTTGTAGGGTTTATGAGAGGGGATTCGGCGTAACACAAAAGAGAGGGGAAAAAAACCGGGCTCTGATACCATATTGAGAGTGAAACAATCAAATATTTCCATTGATTTGTGATGTGATTACAACCGAGTTTATATAGGCACATAATCTTAGCCAACAAGTAAATGATAAATACAAATATTTAAAAGATATATTTAAACCAATTTCTCATTATCTATGATATCCTCAACACACACGATTCCAAAAACAACAACTACGAAAGGTATGAGTTTTAATCCTCAAAACTCAACCAAGAACAGCAGCTAGGTCGAGCTAATTACCTTGAGAAAAGCTCCAACTTTACATCCACCGAACGACGCCTTCGCACGACGATTTACGATTGCTTCTCATGGATCGAAAATGGTTACTAAACGATTGACTCGAAAAAGTCTCTCAGCCCTTTCTCCTTGCTCTTACAAAAAAAGAATTAGGAGGAGGAAATCTGATTTTCTAATAGGTTTTAAGTATAATGGGGATTATTGTTCATTAAATAAGTTTTCCCCAAGATAACCTACTTTCTTTAATTACCCTTAATTAATCAGATTTTCCTTAATACACTTATATAAATCTCGAAATTATATACACATATTTAATAAAATACTTAAACTCCGAATAAAAGGAACTGAACCCAATATTTCGTTTTCGCAAAATGACACGTCTGCCCTTTTCCGAAAGTCGAAATATTACATTCCTTCCCCCTTAAAGGAGTTTCGTCCTCGAAACTAGAACATACCTGGTAAGTCCATAAAATCTGAGAACTCGCTGATCATATCATCCTTGACTTCCCAAGTAGCTTCATCCGGTGAATGATTGCTCTATTGCACCAAAACCAAGGGAATCAACCGTCTCTTAATCATCTTTTCCTTCCGGTCCAAAATTCTGATCGGTTTCTCATCATACGCAAGATTATCTTGAAGAACTTCCGGATCAACTGTGGTTTCAACATCACTCTTCGACAAACACTTATTCAACATCGAAACATGAAAAACATTATGGACTCTTGACATTGATTCCGGTAGTTTAAGCTTATAAGCCAATGGTTCTAATCTTTCCAGAATCTCAAAAGGTCCAACATATCTCGGACTTAACTTTCCCTTTTGTCCAAAACGTTTAACTCCTTTCATTGGTGAAGCTTGTAGATAAACTCTTTCACCAACTTCAAACTCGAGAGGTCTTCTTCTAACATCTGCCCAACTCTTCTGCCTATCTTGAGCTGACTTCGGATTCTTCTTAACCAACTGAACTATTTCTTTTGCTTGTTCAACCAACTTCGGCCCGGTAACTTGTCTTTCCCCGACTTCATCCCAAAACAGCGGCATTCTACATCTTCTTCCGTACAAAGCTTCAAACGGTGGCATGCCTATGCTTGCGTGATAACTATTGTTATAGGCAAATTCCGCTACCGGTAGGTAATCATCCCATGATCTGCCTACTTCCAAAACACAAGCTCTTAGCATGTCTTCAAGTGTTTGTATGGTTATTTCTGACTGCCCATCTGTCTGAGGGTGAAAGGCCATACTCATATCCAACCTCGTACCAAAAGCTTGCTGCAAACCTTTCCAAAATGACTAACGAACCGACTATCTCGATCCGAGACTATTGAGATAGGTACTCCGTGTAACTTCACTATATTATCCAAGTATAGTGAGGTCATCTTCTTAGGGGTCATATCAACCTTAAACGGTAAGAAATGAGCGGATTTGGTCCATCTATCCACGATCACCCAAATTGCATCATGTCCGCCTCTTGTCTTAGGTAAACCGGCGATGAAATCCATCGTGATCTTATCCCATTTCCATTCGGGGATATCCAATGGCTTAAGCATTTCTCCTGGTCTTCTGTGTTCCGCTTTAACTTTCTGACACGTATCACATTCCGCCACAAACTTAGCTATTCCCACCTTCATTGAGGCCACCAATACTTTTCCTTCAAATCTCTGTACATTTTAGTAGCTCCTGGATGAACCGAAAAGGCAATCCTATATGCCTCTTCCATAACTCTCTGCCCTCGATCACCGACATTAGGCACACATAACCGATCCTTGTACCATAGGTTCCCATTCTTATCTAACACATAACCTACAGCGGGCTTTTCTCTTGCAACTCGCTTCAAATCAACTAGAACTGGATCCATTAACTCGGACCTAGCTAACAACGGTGCTGCAAACTGTCGATCTTCAATCTGATCAAAACTGGATTTTCACCCCATCTAACCTCTCTGCCACATCATCAACATTTGAAAGAGCAAACACTGGTTTTCTACTCAACGCATCTGCAACCACATTTCCTTTACCCGGATGGGACTGAATATCCAAGTCGTAATCCTTTACGAACTCTAACCATCTCATTTGCCTCATATTCATATTTCCTTGAGTAAAGAAATATTTCAAACTCTTGTGGTCGGTGAAGATTCTAGCCTGAACTCCATACAAATAGTGCCTCCAAATCTTTAAGGCAAACACTACTGCTGCCAACTCTAGATCATGTGTTGGGTAATTCTTCTCGTGCACTTTCAACTATCTAGATGCATAGGCAATTACTTTACCTCCCTGCATCAACACACAACCCAGACCCTGTCCCGAAGCATCCATGTACACGTCATAATTATCAAAAATCTCCGGAACTGCCAAAACTGGGGCTGTAGTTAACTTCCCTTCAATGCCTGAAAAGAATCTTCACACTCACTTGTCCACTCGAACTTCACATTCTTTTGAGTGATCCGGGTAAGTGGTGTAGCTATCTTTGAGAAGTCTTGTACAAACTTCCTATAATAGCCGGCCAAACCGAGAAAACTTCTAACCTCAGAAACAGTAGTCGGTCTGGACCACTTCTCAACTGTTTCAATCTTTGCCGGATCAACCTTAATTCCATCTCCAGAAATGACATGACCCAAGAAACTAACTTGATCCAACCAAAAGTCGCACTTTGAGAACTTAGCATACAACTGGTTCTTCTTCAAGGTATCCAACACTATCCTCAGGTGTTCTTCATGTTCTTTCTCATCTTTAGAGTATACTAGGATGTCATCTATGAATACTATCACAAACTTGTCCAAGTATGTCATGAAAACACGCTGCATTAAATCCATAAATGCAGATGGAGCATTAGTGAGTCCAAAAGGCATGACCAAGAACTCATAATGTCCATACCTCGTACTGAAAGCCATCTTAGGTATATCTGCCACCTTGATCTTCAACTGATGATAACCGGACCTAAGATGAATATTAGAAAACACTCTCTTGCCTTGCAACTGATTAGACAAATCATCCATCCTTGGTAAGGGATACTTATTCTTGATGGTGAGGTTATTCAACGCTCTGTAGTCTATGCACATCCTCATGCTACCATCCTTTTTCTTAACAAAAAACACTGGGGCTCCCCAAGGCAAAGTACTAGGCTGAATTATATTCCTTTCAAGCATGTCCTTAAGTTGGGCCTTCAACTCTTTTAATTCAGCCGGTGCCATTCTATAGGGTGCCTTAGCAACTGGTGCCGCTCCGGGTACCAACTTGATCTCAAACTCTATCTCTCTATCCGGCATGTTTCCAGGTAACACTTCCGGAAACACTTCTGGGTATTCCTTCACAATAGGGGTTTCCTCTAACATAGGCTTCACTTGTTCCACATCCACTGCGTACAACAAGTAGCCTTAACAACCCTTCTGACAAGCTCTTATAGCCTTAACTGCTGAAATTATCGGATGACGCTTCTTACTAGGCTTGTAAACATTACCTTGATATGTCTTAGATGATTTCCTGGGTATCTTAAAGGTCACTCTCTTTTCTCTACAATCCAAATGAACATAATTCTCGGATAGCCAACCTATTCCAAGGATTACATCGAAATCCGAAAATTCCAAAACCGTAAAGTCACTTTTGCAACGATACGTTCCTACTCGCACATCCACTTGAGGCATCAAATTGGCTACCTTAGTCACTTTTCCTAAAGGTGTTGTTATTTCCAATGTGTTTCTTAAGGTCTCCAATGGTAAATTAAGCTTCTTAGCTATCTTAGTTGACACAAAGGTATTAGACGCTCCCGTATCAAACAAAGCCATAACTTCTAAGTTGTCTAATATTATCGTACCTGAGATAACATTATCATCCGGTTCTGCATACTCTGCATCCACGGTGAAAACTCAAACAGCCGACTCGGGCCGCCTTTCCCGCTTCCTTGATTTTGAGTTCCTCTTTGCACCATTAATGACTGAAGGCTTGTCCTTGAAGGTCTCAACTTCCAAGATATTGTTCAACATTTCAGCCATGTTTCTTGGTTTACTTCATAACCTTCCCGCTTGGATCTCATGGGACAAACCATTCTCGAACAACTAAAATTGCACTATTCAACTTCTACTCGGTGCATTCCTCATTGAAAGGTACTTTCTTATGTTTACAATCCATGTAAACAAAATTCTTGAATAGCCGACCTATACCTAGAATTACACCATGATTCATAGAATTCAGAACTATAGGGTCCCTTTTTTGTTTTCTTCTTCTTCTTTTTCAATGGTAAACTCCAACACGATCATCAACATCTTCTAGATAGACCACAACTACTAGACCCCCATCTTGAACAAAACCACTCGCTTCTTGCTTGGCCCTAGAACTTCTGATTTCAAACTTATCAACACGAGTATCTCTAAGGTTACCTAAAATTCTGAAAGAACAGGAAGGATCAGAATGTTACTATGTGGTCTAAAGAGATCTTATCTTAAGGAAGGAAGCCTAAATAATGCTTCTCTGATAACAACTGTAACGCCCCGTTCCCGGACATCGAGTCCTTATCCGGAAAAGGAACGTTCGGCACGTATAAAATAAAATAAATTTCACTTTATACGTAAGTCTCTACTACGTCGTATCAAATTAAAGCAAACGGAAGCAAAAGACTCGGGTAATTTTTTTCCAAACAACCAAGAATAGAAACTCGACGTCTAAAGATAGAAATGTAGCATTATTACATTGGAAAGAAACCAACGAAATCCAAAGATACGAATACTCCATAAACTAAGAAGTAAATACAAGGTTCCAACAACAATCAAAGTCTAAAGTAAAAACATAAATAAATTATGCTTCAACTCTGGCATCCTCAAACGTCGTCATCAAAGTCCTCCTCGAACTCTTCGTTTACCTGTTCACCTTCTCTCCCCCAAACACATAAATAAACATGCATTTGAGGTAAGTACAATGTACATAGCAAGAAGTAGAAGCGACACTTTAATTAGGTTCTTTAACAGTTTTTATTTAAATAATTATCTTTATGAGACCGACTCAATTTAAGGTTCACTCCATGCCCATCGACACTTCGTGACTATACGTTTCTATCTTAGCTTATCTTGGTTACATCATTACTCAAGGACACTGTGCAGGATGAAAATTCCACCACGAGATATACTTGCCAACTACGGTGATTAGCTCTGATAGTCCCGGGATCTCCCCGGTATGCATATATGTTCGATGGATTTCCTTCACTACCCTTCAGCCTTTTGAGCCAGTAGCGTTGTCCACCTCTTATGAACGTATCACATCGCCGATATTAATTAGTGTCTAACTGAGAATAAGTGACGTTTTAGCTTTTACTACACTTATGTAATTATTATTATGTGTTACTAGCCACCTAAGTGTTTTCAAAATAAAGCTCACCTTACCAACTCTACTCCCTCTCTTAGACAGCTAGACATCACGTCCTATCAAGTACACAGACATTGATGAACTCTAGTTCATCAAAGCACAAGCCCTTTCATGCTCTTCCAACCGTCCCGAACTTCAACTCCCTTTAAAGAGTACGCCCAAAGGCAGAACCAAACGATCGAAACTCAATCGAGGATTGTTTATGTTTAATTAATGTTATTAGATCAAGAATTAATATTTAGGACTCATTTCATAGCTTAAAATCATCTTTTTCATGAAAAAGGAGGTCCAAGCGCCCACGCCGGGTTCAGTGCTCACGCACTAGGCCTCAGAACGAAAAAAAATGGAAAATTGCTCACCCGGTGCGCCAGCACCAGAAGGCTCTGTACGTGAATCTCACTTTTTGGCTCTCCAGTGCGCCAGCTTTGGTCTTGGGGCGCCAGCACCAAGCTCGGCCACTCTCCAAAAACTTAGTTTTTGAGCCCTAATCGTTCCCAAACTTATTTAACATAAATATACTCATAAAAACACTGAAAAACTTTATCTTTAACGGACCATAACATCCTATGATTTCTAAATGATTCGTAGCATGAATTCTAATCATCAAAACATCATCAAAATCATAAATTAGATCCTATAAACCGTAATTAACATAGGAAGACCTTCTTACCTTTAGCAAGCTATTCCAAATTCCAAAAGCTCAGAAAAACAGCAGCAACTCAAACACCTTTGCAGAGAAACCTATATGATCAATTCGAATTCACATTAAAACTGATCACACGATTCCAAAAACAACAACTACGAAAGGTATGAGTTTTAATCCTCAAAACTCAACCAAGAACAGCAGATAGGTCGAACTAATTACCTTGAGAAAATCTCCAACTTTCTGACACTGAAATGACGCCCTTCTCACGATGATTCTGCTACTTCTCACGGATCTGAAAACGGTTGAGAAACGATTGAGAATTCTGAAAAAGTCTCTCAGCCCTTTCTCATTGTTCTTACACGCAGGAATTATGAGGAGGAAATCTGATTTTCTAATAGGTTTTAGAGCACTTGCATCAGTGTCTCCTAACAGATTCTCCATTTTACAGGCTCAAACATCACTTATTCTAGTTTTACAGAATCTCTACAAAGGGTTGACTGCATCAGCATCTCAACTTATAGATTCTTTATCCGGAACGAAACACATTAGAATCTCTATTTACAGATTCTCTATCAATTTTCTCAACTATTTTGATTAAATTGTTAATTAACTTTGCATACAATGCTCCTTCTTTTCATTATATTGTAATGTTAATTAAGTTTTCTCCATATTCAAGGAATGGAAGAAAAAGTTGTTATGCTCTTATTTACATTTAAAATAGTTACAACTTTATGAGTTAGGAGATGCAACTCCATTTAAAAGCAATGAAAAGACTGCAAAGATGCAAATTGAACAACCAAAAATAAAACAAGGTTGCTCTTTCATATAGAAAGCAAAACCATAACTTGCTAAGCCTCAGCAACAAATGTCAGAAAAACAAAGAAAAAGCCAAGTAACGTCCCCAACAAACCAGAAGTGACGCCGTTTTAACCAAACAGAAATAAGAAAACATAAGGAGTCATAAACAAACAACAGATTTTACCCCACACGTAGAGGTGTTAAACGAACCGAACGTTCGCGAACAATGCTCGAACTCGGCTCGTTTAAGCTCGTTCGAGCTCGTTCATTTATGTTATCGAGCCAAGCTCGAACAGGTTCTCCTGCTCGTTTAGTAAACGAACGAACACGAGCCTGTTCGTGAACGCTCGTTAGTGTTTGTGAACATATATTATATATAATATAAATAATAAATATATAAAACAAATATCAAATATCTATTGAACGAGCTATTGAACGAGCCCCTAAAAAAATTTGCTATTGAACGAGCCGAGCTCGAGTTCGAGCCTGTTCGCGAGCTTGATCTCGAGCTCGAGCTCGAACTTTTTCCTTTCTTATCGAGCCGAGCTCGAACAGGCTTTTAGGCTCGTTTGTCTTAACGAGCCGAGCCGAGCATGCTCGATTATAAACGAGCTCGAGCTTGAACATCAGGTACTCGGCTCGGCTCGGCTCGTTTACAGCACTACCCACACGTACAGCAAAAATCAGAGGAAAACTAAAATATACACCACATCAGAAACATAATTTTAGATACCAAAAAGAGCATAAACAACCTGCTCACTAATGCTTCACCGCAAAGATATATACTTGAATAAGGCTTCATAATATCAAACTTGATTTCTGGTCTTTTCCATAATGTTAGCTCGTAGAATCATGATGTATTCTTTCTGGACATCATCTAAACTGTTCAGATCCATTGTCATGATTCTTAGCTCTTCATCCCTCTTTGCCATTGCCATCTTCTCTTGTTCTATTTTCATTTTATCTTCATGCATCTTTTGTTTTTGCACCTTCCAGTCAGAGATAAGACTACCAAGAGGGTTGTCATCTTGATGTTTTCATTTTTTGGCTTTTCATTTGCTATAGCCACCTTCGTCCCAAACGGCCTTTCAAGATCAATGAAGTTTCCTTCTTCGTCTAGGTCAACCGGTGAATGCGTTGTTGAAGAATCCTTCCTTCCAATTACCTTCCCGGTTTGCTTTTCTCTTCCAGCTACCCCTTCAGTTTCCTTCCATTTTGGTTGGTTCCTCAATATATTCCAACAATGCTCAAACTTGAATGTTTCCTTATGGAATTTTAGGTACATGGACTTTTCCTTCTGAATCTGTATTAAAAGATCATAACATCACCTCGCATAAAATCAAAATTGTATTTCAAGAAATATTATCACTGAAACCAAATAATTTCTCATAAAAGAAGTCACATACAAACAAAATGTTGTATAGAAACCAAAAAACTCACAAGTGTATTCCTCCATCCTTGGTTGATCAATCAACATCTTCACATTCAAACATATCCAGACAAGAACTCACATATATAAAGTGCAAAAGCAGAAAATAATTTACCCTAGTAGTCGAAACTCGAAAATTCTATGCTTTAATGTCAATATGCACGTACCTTATCTAGTTCATTGTATCATGAACAATTTCCAGAATTCTCAACTTGTGCAACGACCCCAATGAATGCGTTTCATGCCTTTTGAATATCCTTATAACGACAATTCGTTGAGCGACTGCTCGCTCAATCTTCGTGATGTCAAAAATGTCTTAGTAATCTCGGCCCAAAATGAACTCGATTTTTGGTTTGTCCTTTCTTGATTCATGCTTGTGTTGAGCCAACATGAAATCAAAGCTAAATCCTCATCGATCGTGAAGTTGCCTTTTTTTTTTCTCTTGGGTTAGTTGTGCTTCCGTCATGCTCTGTGATAATTCATCATCATCAACCATATGTGGGGTATTGGGCATACGTGGTGAAGATTGATCCATGTGCCCGGCAAATTGATTCATATCAGTCTCTAATAATGCAGTAAATGACCAATCACCAGCATTATCCATTGTCATTTCTTACGTACTGTGTGACCAACACATCAATGACATAAACATAAAAATATTAGGCAAGGCGTATAAGCTTAATGTTACTGTGTGACCAACACATCAATGACATAAACATTAAAATACAACTGAAGATAGTATAAGATTAATGTATGCAACTTAACGTTATATAAAAGGCTATGACAAAGTATAAATGGTTTATTTCAGTATTGGAAAGGTCAATAAACTGTCATATTTCAGCATATTAAAGAACCTGAATAAATTATTGTTACAGTAAATGGTCATGTAAGTTCACTAAAATCAAGATCCTACACTCCCACTGCCCCATAGATTATTCATGA
Source organism: Gentiana macrophylla (assembly GCA_026214975.1). Classification (NCBI taxonomy): domain Eukaryota; kingdom Viridiplantae; phylum Streptophyta; class Magnoliopsida; order Gentianales; family Gentianaceae; genus Gentiana; species Gentiana macrophylla. The sequence continues at coordinate 34,452,997 of CM047809.1, forward strand.
CAATGAATAACAAAGCAATCTAGCATTGACAAGCGCTTCATTACTCGCGTGATTTATATTCTAGCATATGCTCAGCTGTTCCTACCAAAGGCAAACGAGCATCGATTGAACTAAGAGTCATTGTGGTTTCTAAGAATTTCATGGAATTAACAAAAATTATTCACTAAATGATTCAAAATAAAGTCAAAACATCACACGTCCAAACGTGTTTTGATCAACACGAAGTGCATTCATTTATCATAGACATTGCAACCTTATATGCTTACTCAAAACATCCAACTTATAAGAGTCAATTGAATCCTTGGGCTAAGTAGCTTTATTAAAGTAAATCATGTTTCGCCTTCAACCGAAATAAGACAGTCCAAGGTGTTGCCAAATCCAGAAAAATATAATCTCAACACTATCTTCCATTGTACATAATAGTGTAGGCACAACAACTTCATCCTCTACAGCCGCCTTTTCTAAGTTAGTTTCTTTTTCCCCTTACCTAAGAAACATCACAATTACTCCCCCATTTACCTACACCCTGGCCCTGGCCCTAACCCTGTGATATTCATTTTCCATTAGAAATATAAGCATATAAATAAGCAAAAAATGTACAGAAAAGAAGAATACATGCCCTTTGGGTGCTAAATTCATTCCAAATCCTTTTTTTTCATAGATGAAATCAATGTAACAAAGAGAAATATTGCACCGACAACTTGCTTTCTTCATCTAAGAATCAATAAAAAGCAGATTAAAAGAAGGAACAAAACTAACCTTGAATAAGAGTTTGGGCGACCGATTATGCTAAAAATCATTACCTGATTTGAAGATTGAATTAAAACCCTATAATCGCAGAGGTAGATGAGATGATTTTTTTGGATAAAAATCAACCGATTTTCTGAAAATTGATTTCAATCCTGCATTTTGGCTTTGAATGGAGGAAAATGATGAGAAAATCAGTAAAAATAAAAGAAAAAATAGCGGGAGAGAGTTGGGAGAAAGAAGAGAGGCGGGAGAAAGGGATCTGGAGTTTTATCCATTTTTGCTGGAAGTTTAGCGCTTTTGGTGTAGAATCTGTCATATACAGATCCGTTTGACAGACACTGATGCGTGTCTATTTTATATAAATCTGAACCTTTTAATTCTCTAAAATACAGATTTATCATTATTTACAAACACTAGTGCGAGTGCTCTTAAGTATAATGGGGATTATTGTTCCTTAAATAAGTTTTGCCCCAAAATAACCTATTTTCCTTAATTACCCTTAATTAATCAGATTTTCCTTAATACATATATATAAATCTCGAAATTATATACACATATTTATTAAAATATTTAAATTTCGAATAAAAGAAACTGAACCCAATATTTAGTTTTCGCAAAATGGCACGTCTGTCCTTTTTCGAAAATCAGAATATTACAGGTGTTATTGACAGCACAAAATGCTTCGAGCACCACAATTAGTAAATCACCATTTAAATTACTACATGGCACCATGTTTTATATGATTTTATTTTTCAATAGGAAAAAGCATCACTCATGTGGACGTTTCCTAAATTACATGAATATCACCGATGTTGATGTGATGCTAGCATCGATGACATAATTTGTATAATGAACATGAGTCTTAGTGATGTTTCTGGTACACTTTTTGAACTTGAAGTGTCCTAAAATTAATTTTGTGGTGTCATGTAATAAAAAATGTGATAAAAGTATATTAATGTGTGAAGCATTTTTGTTGTGCTAATCAAACCCATTTGTTTGTTATAAGAAATTATGATGTTGAGTTGTGGATGAAATGAAATATCAAGGTGTGGTTATCCAAATGGGGAGGATATGTGTTTAAAAATTTCTTCCTGCACGGTAAGGGGTAGGGTATGGACAAAGAAAATGTGTGATAATAAGGTATCGATATTATCAAACTCGACTCACCCTTACTCATTGCCATCCTTATTCACATTTCGATTAACATATCTATTACATAAGAAAAAACTATAAATAGCTCATTAATATCCGTGTCTCTCTCTACTCCTTAAATTCTTCTCATTCTCTCGTCAAAATCAGGCACCTTCTCCATTGCTTCACCTCAGGCGTCGGTGACCCAAGGCTCTCATTGCCCAATGCCCAACTTGTTCCTTTCTCATATCCTTCTAAGCATTTGGTGCTGAGAAACCAGATATGCCATATGACGTGCATGTGGACATTCTCTCCTTTTCTCAGCCATCGAAGGTTATTAAAAGTCTTTTGTGTTAATTTTGTGTTTTTTTTCCTCTTGTTTCTTCTAGTTTTAGGGCATTTTGGTGGATCTCTTCGGTATCAGCCGGCAGCTTTGGGTTGTGCCCGGTGATTTTGAAGAAATGGGTATTTGCAAGAAAGAGTATCTTCTTCTTCTTCTTTCTTTGTTATGTGCCACTTCTATTGTAGTTTTTGCTACATTTATGGATTCTGGGAGCCGCTGGTCTAGGATGTCTGTTGTTCGGGTGATTGTCAAAGTCACTCTTCTGAGTTAAGTTGTCTTTGACAAGTTTATGGTCGTTCATGTTTGTTTAGTTATGTTTTGATTGTTCTTGTTATTGGTGATTAGTTGTTTGGTTTTCTTTAGGGTTTTGTTAGTCCAGTTCTGTTCCAACTTTTGTCGTAAGCTCCGGCGTTACGTTCCTGAAAAAACCTATAATATTGTAAACTTTTTTGTGTTATTAAAGCTGACATGTGTGAATTATTTTCATCACATTTGAAAATTTGTAACATACTAATAAATGTTGTCTACACATCCTTTTTATTTGTTAATCATTGATTATTAATTCACATTCCATTTCTATTGGTTTAAAAAAAAAAAAAAAAAATCGGCACATGACTTTTTAGGTAAACCCTAAAACCCACGTAAGTCTCGTGTCATATCAGAGTAATTAAAGAACATACGGAAGAAAAGAAACAAGCAAGAGACTCAGAAAACTGACCGTCATAATCTTCCATTAACTAACTCAACCTATTACAATTGTTGTCAAACTAAATAAAAAATAAGTGCTAACATTTATTACAACTCAACTTGACAAAAAGCAAAATGCTGAAACACAAAGAACTCCATGATTCCATTCCTGAACTTGCTCTCAATGCTCATCATCTAAGTCTTCTTCAACCTGCATATCATCATATTCCAAATAAAGGAGAGAACACTAGCTAAATGCTTAGTAAGGAGAAAAAATATCCAAAGGGAGACAAATCTTTGTAAAATGCAGGAAGAAATGACATTAATCTACATCACCCATTCACAAAGAAGTTGGAAGCATATTCACGAAGAACACATAAAACATCTTTAAAAGTATATCTTGAAACATTAGGATATCCACTTTTAATACATAGATTGATCAATGAGAAAAAAAAATGCCAATTAACTACGTTCGGTTCGTCTTGTACATACTTTTTCATTTCATTAATTACTTACTTATGCCATTCGTGCTCAACTGATCATACTTATGCAAGCTACTACCAACCCATACATCACTTATCTACTAACCATAACATGTCCGTGTTTTGTTTATCATTTTCATGTTTCTTACTTAAATATCATATTCATGTTCATTTTTCTTGTCATGTTCTTGTCTTGTTCATGTTTCTTGCTTAACACATAAAAGCCCGATACACCAGGGTATAACACCAAGATGAAAACCCACCAATGAGGCCATGGTGAAGCTTTGGGTAATACGACTAGCACATCCCACGTGAACGTTTAAGCATGATATTCTTGTAATAAATTGAATTTCAACATGGGTAATAACTAGTCATACATCCAAATACGACCCATGAGTCTGTTGTAGTGCTTTTGTAATAGATAGGGGTAAGTAATTGCACCTCACCAAGACTATCCAGAAACAAGTAAAGCGCATAGGAGCACATAAGATCATGATAAAGCCATATTCTAACCTACGTGAGCATACAAATGCCATAACAACATCGAATCCAATCTCCACTACTCGTACAAAATAGAACCCAAAAATTTAATTAGAAAGACTAACATTATGAAAACACCTTTTACATCACAACAGAAGCCAAAAAATAATCTTGGAACGCAGGCCGTGCGCTTTCCAGGGTGAGGGGCCATGAAAACGTCCTAGACATAGTCTATAGAGCCACTTTCAATCTTTACAGGTACGCGACAGCTACTCTAACACATAATTATGTCCGATTTCATGCAGTATAACATGAAAACAGTTACGTAAACAACTTAAAAACACAAACTTGAAATAAATTTGGAACCTTTTTATAAGAAGAACTCCTTTCCTTAAAGACGAGCCAAACCTACAAGCCGAACAACAACTAACTCCCAATCTATGTGAATCTACAAACCAACAACGAATCTAACAACAATTGTCATTTGAATATAACCTAATTATGACCAAAGCCAAGAACTTCTACAAAAGGATTAGATATTACCTTCACAAGATGTCTTTGAGCCTAAAACTGTAGAGGGAATCGAAATTGCATCGAAAACACTGCTATGATCTGCTTACGATCCTCGAAAGCCAGCATAACCTCCCAAAAACTAAGTCTGGGGCGCTTTCCCGAGAGAGGGGCTGGGACAGCGGCCCAAGGCTTTACTGAAACCCTAAAAAACGTGAAATATGTGAAGTCTAGGGTTATAAGAAGACTTTTTATATGATTTTCAAAGCCTATATCAGTTTTAAAATGGCCTGGAGGAAAATAAAAGTTTGATTAACTTCAAAATACAAGGAACGAGAAAAGTTAATTCCAAAAAACGAAAATACCCATAAATTATAATACACAAGATTCGAGGTTTACTCAACCGAGTTGGGATCACCTGTTGTTGATACGACAGGTTGTGAGTATTTGAAGGGTGTGATATTTTTTGCTTTTTCTTTTAAGTTTTGGTAGCATTTTCTCCAATTACCCCTCCCCCCATGATCACATCATTGTGCTGTGTAGAAACCCTACAACAACAGATCCATACTCTTACTCAACCTACCAAGGGAGGCAATTAAGTGTCACATCTTGTACTACGTGATAAAGTGAATCATATCCGTTTGGATATAAAATATTTGACTTGATTGAAATATTTTAGGGTTTAAATGTTGTTTGATTTGTATTGAGTTTCGCGTAGAATAAATTAGATATGATGTTTGTTAGAAAAAAATAATCAAAACTTATTTTATTCATGATAAGTAAATAAAGTTGTTTATGTACATCTACTTTTTTTTGAGGGGTTATGTACATCTACTTGAATCATAAATTTGTACTAACAATATATCGGTCTAGTGGTGAACAATAGATCATAACTAGACAGTGATCAGGGTTCGAGTTCTGTTGGAGCGAAAAAAAAGTGCGTTTGTATCTTTCATTTCCTTAAAAAAATTAAAAAATATTACTCGAGCTTTAATCACTATCGAGTTATGACCTAATGTTCACCACTAGACCGATACCTTGTTAGTGCTCAAGTCCCACTTAGGCAAAAAGACGTGCATGTGTAAATCTTTCGTTTCAGTTTTTTTTAATAATAATAAAATAATAATAATCAACATCATCATCATAAATTTGTGTCCAAACGGAGATAGGCCTAATAAAGACGCTGCTGACCTATTAGGTAAAGTGTAATGTACCGCCTATTGTCACGTCAATATGATATATGATTATATTATTATTAGTATTATATTTTTTTAAGTCAATAATTGTTTTATTATTATATGTTAGATCACTTACGTATACATTTTAGTATCAATTAAAAATATTTATTTTTGATGAGCTGACTCTGGCTGTTAACAAATTATCATGCGAAATGTCGGCCAAATCAGCCCAAAATAGGGAAATTGGTAAATCAGGGCAATTTAACATATGATATTTTTTATTGCGTCAAACGATTATTCGACATTATTTTTCGTGCTCGCTCAAATTTGGAGGGTTCCGTCCAAATACAGTCAAAACTCTCTAATTTTGGATACATTTCGTCAAAATTACTGGGCAAAATGGACGGAAACCGTCCAAATGTTGGACGCACCGTCCAAATTGTGATGAAAACCGTCTATTTATAGACGTTTCGCCCAAATTTGGAAGGCTTCCGTCCATTTTTGCCAAAAACACTAAAACCGTCCAAATTAGACGGTTTCATTAACGTCATTCAAACAGAGGACACTTCCTCCAAATTTGACGGAAACGTCCATTTCAAACCCTTATCGTGTCTTATTTACTCTTTTCACCTCCTTTTCACCTACACCTCCAAAATACGAAGAAAAACGGCCGATTTGGACGATTTCTGAGCAATTCAATCCTTCCATTTCTCAGAGCGAATTTGGACTATTTCAATGGCTAATCCTTCGTCTTCTCAGAGCTTAGAAGCACCTAATGTGAGTGTTTATGGTTTTTTATTTTTTACAGCCTCTTCCAATTCCATTTTTGATTTCGTTATTTGTTTTTGTTGGGTAATCATACACATGATTTGAATTCATATCCTATTTGATTTTGTTATTTGATTCGAATTAATGGGGCTAATCCTATTAAATTTTGTTATTTGAGTGGGACAGGATTTTTAAGGTTTATGTCACCATGAATATCATGTTATTTGTTCGATTGGGATTCAACGGTGTTATAGGGTTTAGGGTTTAGATTCAAATTCATATATTGTATATGAATGTATGATGAAGTGCTTTTAGAAATCGAAATGATATGTATGAATCTTAGAATTCGAATGGATATGTATGAACATCAGTAATATGTAATTAATAGCCTAGGGTTTATGGTTTATTGATGTTCATGTAAAATTCGAAAATTCATGTATAATTTAGAGAACGTCATGTTTCATGTTCAATAGTGTGTTATTTTATTGTTGGGTTTGAATTCAATTCATGTATGGTATGATTAAATATATGATGGGGTATTTAGAAGTAATTTATGATAGTATAAGAATATGTATGATAGTGTTATAATTTTTTATTTGATAATCTAGTGTAATTTTTGATTGTATAATGTATGATTCTATGATAGTAGTATTGCTAATTATTTAAATTTGACAATGAGTAGGACTGATCACATGGAGTATAAATGTGATGTAGCCCAATTCAAGAGGAAATCCAATAACAAAAGGCCCAAGATGCTTTGCTTATTTCATTTTATTTTATGGACATTTATTTCTTTTATTTTAATAATCAGCCATGTGGGCTTTTAATTAATAGAATTAGTAGAATTAATAATCAGGCCCAATAGCCCAAATTGGCACCATTCAGCTAGGTTAAGGCGTGTATTTGCCTATTTATTCTTATTGTTGGCTGAATTGTAAAGGGGACGATTTTTGGGAATTGAAAAACACTTTGTTTTATTTCAAGAACTTCCAGTGATTGGGTTCTTTCGATTATCCTGAGACGGGGTAATTGGTTGGTGTTCCTGAGATGGGATCACCGTAGTAAATATTCTGAGATGGAGTATTTACATATCCTTTTGTTATTTTCGTTATATATATTCAAAAAGCCGTAAAAATATACTTTTCAAAGCTGAATCGTTTGCTGTGCTTTAATCAACGATCCTATGAGTCTCGGTTAGTATCATTTGGTATCAGAACGAAGGTGATTAAAGCAACAAAGCTGCAGCGTTCTTCGCAACAAAAAAAATCAAAAGAGCAGCCGCCGTTTGAACCCTAATTGCTGCTACATATTACGATCGCTGAATTGCTGCATATTATGATACAACTGCTGTGTTTCTTCGTCCATCAACGGACCCTACATATTGAGGTAAATCAGGCGTGACATATTATTCTTGGTCGAAACCCTAATTTTCTGCTCTTGAAATCTGACTGTCCGACTTTGTTTCCAATCGTTCCCTATTCGAAACAAGTCGAAAAATCCTCAAAATTTACCAGTAGATAGAAATTTGTATTGGAAATCTTTTGTCTCTTCGGCACTTTTGCAAATTCGGATTTTATCTTGATCAAATTTTGATCGGAATATTCTACTCGATTTTCTGGAACAGCTTGTAGTCGACTTTGTTTTTAGGGAGTTGTGGTGGTTGGAATTGAATGAAATTTTGTGAGCACATAGGAAATTCATTTTTCTACAACTTTGATTCTTTGAGTTTTTTCCGAGTCCCGACCGGTTTTTCACAATAGTCGTCGTCACCTAGTTGGCTGTTTCTGTCAAAACCCGTAACCCGAGAGTGATCTATTTACGAATTCAATTTGAGTGGGTTATACCTGTCCAAAAATTCTGAAACTTAAACGTCTGAACCACAATTTCGTTCTCTACAAGTTTTGTTCTTTGTGTTTTTCCGAATTCCATACCGTTTGGTCGTGACAAGTGCCGTCATCTCGTGTTTCTTGTTCTGGGACTCACTAACCTCGCTGTGTGTTTGTTTATTGAGAGATCAACATGGGTTCGATTCAAGACATCATTTATTTGCTCCAAGAGTATAAGGAGAGCATGGATAAAATGCATACCACATTGGATAGAATGCATACCACATTTTCAGACCACATTCACCAGACTTTCGTTGCTTACAAACGTATTTACCGTAAGGAGTTTGTTACACCTAGTGTAGCCATTGCCTCTTGTGCAGAGGTAGCTGTGGATATTGTATCCGAGGAGGTTGCGACTCATATTATTGAGCCTGCAGTGGATGAGTTATTTAAGGTTCATGATGACATTATTGATCCTGCAATTGATAATGGTTCTCAGGATGCGGCCATTGAGTTTTTACAGGTATCTCATCATTCTAACGACATTACCAAGGTCAAGGAGGACGTTCCTAACCTCCCCATTGCGCCTTCTGTGGACTTCTTTGCTGAATTGTTTAATGCCGAACCTATTGCGGTTAAGGCCCATTTTGACAAGATGCAATCCGCGGGTTCACAAGTGCACTTGAAGGCATTCCATGCTCATTCGCATTTTGATCCATTGTACACCTTTCAATTTTGTTATTACTGATTTCTACTCTATGACTGTTCCATTTTGTTGGGGTACGTTGATTTTTACTTTCAATATGAGTGATTGGATGCGTGGAAGCAAGATATTCGTGTTCGATCCGGGTTGATTCGAGGACGAATCCTTTTGAAGCGGGAGGGAATGATGTAGCCCAATTCAAGAGGAGATCCAATAACAAAAGGCCCAAGATGCTTTGCTTATTTCATTTTATTTTATGGACATTTATTTCTTTTATTTTAATAATCATCCATGTGGGCTTTTAATTAGTAGAATTAGTAGAATTAATAATCAGGCCCAATAGCACAAATTGGCGCCATTCAGCTAGGTTAAGGCGTGTATTTGCCTATTTATTCTGATTGTTGGCTGAATTGTAAAGGGGGCGATTTTTGGGAATTGAAAAACACTTTGTTTTATTTCAAGAACTTCCAGTGATTGGGTTCTTTCGATTATCCTGAGACGGGGTAATTGGTTGGTGTTCCTGAGATGGGATCACCGTAGTAAATATTCTGAGATGGAGTATTTACATATCCTTTTGTTATTTTCGTTATATATATTCAAAAAGCCGTAAAAATATACTTTTCAAAGCTGAATCGTTTGCTGTGCTTTAATCAACGATCCTACGAGTCTCGATTGTTATCAAAATGCCTTTAGTATAAATGCCTTTGAAATTATCGGTAACAAGAATGCGATTTAAAAAATTGAAACAAACGACAAATTAATGTCGTTTGAAAACACAAGAACGAATATCTCGAACTGAATTCCATGGTACGCCTCGGTCTGATGAGGTTCTTAGAATTGCATGCTTTCCTTAGGGTGTTTTCGATTCCTTCTGATCTGCTGTGTTATGCCTAATCTCCAGGCTTTGTATTGGGGCTACTGGTAGGTAGCTCGTAGAAAATTTCATTAGGTTTGCTCAACAGAGCATCTTTTTCTATCTCCAGCAGCCTGGTAAATCCTCAGCCGGAAGTGAGGCACCCGTTACATTGAAAGTATAAGTTATGCTCTCCCGACTCCGCCCGGCATCCGTTCTCCTTCGTCATCATCAAGTATTCTATGACGTTGGTAAAAACAATATTATCTTCTTCTCTTACCCCCCTACCGTTACAACACAACACAACACAAAACAACGATTTTCCGAAAAACAAAAACAGATGATAAGACATTTCGTTATATATATATATATATATATATATATATATATATATATATATATATATATATATATATATATATATTTAAATACTCACACGTATAAATCATATTTACTATTTTTTGGAAACAATTATTTACTTCATATATATATATATATGTATATAAAGTAAATAAATACAAATCCTATTTACTATTTTCTGGAAACAATCTTATTTACTTTATATATATATATATATATATATATATATATATATATATATATATATATATATTTACTATACTATACATATTACATATAGATACTATACATATTACCTTTGTCTTTTGTCAAAAAAAATATGAAATCATTTTAACAACTACTTACGGAAAATATAAAATCTTTTTAATCGCAAAAACACACGCACACATATATATATAGTATACAGTGTATATATATTTATGTGCTTGTTTGTGTGGTGTGTAATTTTAATTTTTTTTTCAATGTTACAATGTATATATATATATATATTTATAGTACACAGTGTGTGTGTATATATATATATATATATATATATATATATATATATATATATATATATATATTTGCAATATATTTTTGCAATTAAATAATCATGTGTATTTATAATCACTCGCAGCTTTCCACATTTGGGACACACGGAGAATATATTCATCCGCATGATAAGGTGTTTGATACCAAATTGAGGTTCCACTCGAAAAGAGCAATCTATGAAAAACTAGCATCCGAGTTGGTGCTGAATCGTCACGGCAATGAAGGTACCTTGTTAACTAGACTGGAAGAATCAGTGTTTGGTCAATTTATTACTTGGTATCGTGATAACTGGTCGTTCAAAGGGCGGCTAATAGCATTCTTGTATTTCCAAATGGTTTATCCCGACCGCGACGATGAACTTCATTTTAAGATTGGCGAGATTAGAGTGAAGTTCGGCAAAAGATAGTTTGCGATGACAATGGGGTATAGATTTGGAGATGCAAACCTTCAGATTCATCCAGTCTCAAGGTGTTTTGAGGAGCCTTGTGAACTAAGAAAGTGCGACGGGACTGTAACGTTGGCAAAAATCTTAGCTGACATGAGGACAAGGCACTGAAACCGTATATCAGATGGCTTTAGTGTATGTTATTTATGGCTTATTAATCGGACAAGACCCTAGAACTGTAATACCGAATCATATATTTTATATCGTCGAGGACCTAGAACTGGTTAGAACTTATCCGTGGGGGGAGTATCTGTTTAACAACTTCATGTGGAACTGGCGTAAACAAGTACAACACCTACAGTTACGTGGGCCGAAAAGTGATGAGAAGGCGCTTCAGCCAACGGTATCCGGTTGTCTATATGCCTTACATGTGTGGGCTTTTCATGCCATTCCAGCCATCGCTCTGAAGGGGAGATTCGCAATTTTGAGAGAGGGACATGAGAACGATCGTCCTAGCATGCTGAGGTGGAAGTTTTCGAACGGCGGGATGTATTACGGTACACTGGCATCCACACAGTTTGCTATATGGGTAAGTATCGTATTTTCATTTTTATCAATCCACATTTTAAATATATTGTATCTAAAATCGTGTTTTTTTCATTTATTCAGGAAGGAATGCCCGATGATGTTCTGAGAACCCCCGAAGATAGGGATTACGTAATTTCACTAGGGTTGCCGGCGGCGGATGTTACGGCTGTACCTCATCAATTACCGGTCCCTCCCGTCAGAAACACACCACCGGTCCTTCCCGTCAAAAAAACACCGTCCCGTGCCTCTGGTCATGCCATAGAACGTGAGTGTCCCGAAATTGATGAAGAGGATGCTCGACGTAGCCAGTCAAGGCGTACATATTATGCGTCTACCTCCGTAAACCTGCAAGGCGATGGCACTATAACCCTAAATGTGCAGGCTGAAGCACTGAGGCCAGTAATTACTCAAATCATCCAACAAGAGCTGGATAAAACTAACTCGGAGTTGAGTGTTATAAGATCGAGTTGGAAAAAACCAACTCCGAAAGTTAAGAGATGCAAATATCGAGCTTCAAAAGACTAAATCCGAGCTAGGAGATGTGAAGGCTCAGTTAACTAAACGATGCGTGGGTTAGCTGAAGTTAAGGCTGAGTTGGGATTTTTTAGAGCTGATCATTCAAAATTTGTCAAATGGGTGGAACTCAGCAACTAGATGTGTATGAATTATCTTGCACATATGAATTTGACAGCCGTATTTATATTGTTAACATTAATATACTGGTAATCAGTCATCCCAGTCCCAGGCTGGTACACAGCCACGAGTCTCTCAGGATGGTCCTGCAATCCCAAAAGCTTGCCATGAGACTAATACACCTCGAGGCCACGATACGTAACCCGCTCGTAATCGGGAGAGGCCTGGTCAACAAACACCTCCATGCATGCACTGGGCCGAGGTCGTTGGATTCACCACACTGAGCCTGTTTCGCTTTGATGGACAAGCTGCCTCCGATGATAGTCCGCCTCCGCAAGACCTCGACCCCGACGATCTAATACGTAATTTGTATTATTAACATAGGTATTTTATTGTTTGTCATCGTTAATTGATGATCTCGATTATATTTGGTATAGATACTCCCGAGGCTACGACAGGGGCCGCTACTGATACCAGTCAGGCATCGGTTGTGGAGCCTGAGATCAATTATAGTAAGTTATTTGATTTTTCATTTTGAACCTAGAAATTACATTGTGAAAAACTATCTAACTCGAATCCCATATTGTTTATTGGAAGTTAATGTATATTGATTTTTGTATTATTCACATTAAAAATCTTATTTTATTGCTGTCGTTAATTGATTATCTCGATTATATTTGGTATAGACACTCCCGAGGCTACGACAGGGGCAGGTACCGCCACCAGCCAAGCATCGGTTGTGGAGCGTTGGATCGTTTTAGTAAGTTTGTAGATTTTTAATTTTGAAACTAGAAATTACATTGTGAAAAACTATCTAACTCGAATCCCATATTGTTTATAGGAATTTAATGTATATTGATTTTTGTATTATTAACATTAAAAATATTATTTTATTGTTGTCGTTAATTGATCATCTCGATTATATTTGGTATAGACACTCCCAAGGCTACTACGAAAGGCAGTACCGCCACCAAATTGACATCGGTTATGGAGCGTGGGATCGATTTTAGTAAGTTTGTAGATTTTTAATTTTGAAACTAGAAATTACATTGTGAAAAACTACATAACTCGATAATGTATTGAATATTGTTTAGCTGCTGGTCCAACTCGATATTCAATTGGGAAACGAAGGCGGATGATGCAATCGATGAAGATTGACAACCCATCGACTACTAACCAACCACGATATTTAATCGATGGGTCGCACATAGTCGATCTTCTAGGTGCTTCTAGATGGACCGCGTTGAAAAAATTTCTGCTAGAGTTGGAAAACAAATTTATCTTCTAGTACGAACAAGAAAATCCACCCCCAATAGAGATTCCCACGGGCTACGCATTTGGATTCCAAATTATAGATCGGGCGGACAAGGTGTGGTTCAAACGTCTCCATGAGAAGTATAAAGAGTTAGACCGAGATGTATATTCTTGTGACTTCATTTTCATATATCTGAAATTTTCATATGTCTGATTTCATTATTTCTAACTTATTTTAGCATGCGTACAACATATCGATGCGTTCCTGGACCTTATACGATGCCAAATGGAAGCATATACAGAATGCTTTGAACTGCATATAGCCATTTCCTTTTCTGGTTTCTCCTCATTTTGCGGCCAGGGTCATATAGATCAAGGAAAGACGCCTGATACAACGGAGATTCCAGATCATGCGATTCAGTGCGTCAAGCAATGGGATGAAAACACAGTGGCGTACATGCCCTGGGCCATATATCCTGGTCACTAGGCTGCTGTCAAAGTGTCTATTCCCGACTGGAAGATTAGAGTGTATGATTGTCTGGTGGGGGAAAACTATAAGGGGAGGGAATATGTGAAGGGTAATATAATAGCATTCGGTGTTGAGTTGAGGAGAATGTTTGAGATGGATGCTCGTCTACATAACCTCCCACAAATGCTTGATCCAGCGAAGCCTCCTATTGCGGTCAGAGTAGTTACGGATGAACACGTACCACAAATGCCAATCCCGTAAGTGTTATAAACTTCAAACTATTTATAATACTATACAATATACATTATCTTCTTATCATTTGATTAATCAAAATATACATTCTGTACAGGGGTGACTGTGGGGTATACAATGTCAAGTTCAAATTTACATTTGATGCACAACGAAGATTTTTATTGATCAAAGCTGATAATATACTTTTATTAAGACACAAAATTGTGTGCATTTGTTTCATCAGTGCATAGATCTTTAGATATGTAGGTATTTTTGTTGAATGTATAAGCACATGTTGGTGTATAAGCACTTGGTGCTTGTAGATGTATTTTGTCCACGTATAGCGGTGTAATTTGTATATTAGATGTTCGGAAGTCATGTACGTCCAACATTTGAAATTTTGTTTGTTTTATCTCAACTTATGGCGTTGTAATATTTATATTATAAATTTTGTTTACTTTTTATATTATACATTTATATCCCTGTTGTTTAAGTGGTGGTGAGTTATGACCGTCCAAAATGTGAAGAAATCGGTTATTTCATTTATAAAATATACATAATTATCGATCAACTAACAAATATGTTTTGAAAGAAAGTAAGAAGTAAAAACAAACAATTATTTTATAAAAAGAAAGATTGATGGTTCTTTGGCTTACACACGGGGCTTATAGACACAAACGATTTCAGCTCATTGCTCGGTTGAACAGTGTGTACGGTACCATACACGCTACTAGCAATCAATGTTCCTGTCAATCAAAAATACATAATCCGTCTGAATTCACTCAATGACCAAAAAGGATGGAATCCGTCCAAATTTTGGATGGATTCCGTCCAAAATTCAATAGGAACATAGGTACAGTGTCATAATAAGGATGTCATGTGTGGTCACTACCGTCCAAAATTAATGCTTCTTTTGACTAGCCTTGGTGTCCAGTCTGAAGACAAGACTTGACACTGTAGCGACGATATTTTTGAAAAAAGTGAAATCAAAGTGTAGTCAATGTCATCACATAATCACTTGGTGGTTGTAGATATATTTTGTCAACGTATAGCGGTGTAATTTGTTTATTAGATATTATGGCGTTGTAATATTTATACTATAAATCTTGTTTGCTTTTTATAATATAAATTTATATCCCTGTTGTTTAAGTGGTGGTGAGTGATGACCGTCCAAAATTTGAAGAATTCGGTTATTTCGTTAATTAAATATACGTAATTATCGATCAACTGACAAATATATTTTGTTCGAAGTAAGAAGTAAAAACAAACAATTATTTTAGAAAAAGAAAGACATATGTATTTGTAAGGAGATTGTGACTAAATAATTTGTACAGTGTCCAAATGAGGATGTCATGTGTGGTCGCTATAGGATGTCATGCGTGGTCGCTACAGTGTCAAGTCCTAAGGAACATGGGCTTTATGAATATGATCAAATGACAGAATCCGTCCCAATTCCGTCCAAATTGTGACGTACGGCTGAATTTTTTGGATGGAATTCGTCTAAATGGAAACGTTTCCATCCTAATTTAGACGGGAATAGAGGTCTTTATGTGGATGTCATGTGTGATCACTATCGGCGGGTCACTATTGGATTCCGTCTGAATTTTTTGGACGGATTCCCTCTAAATCGAAACGCTTCTGTCCTAATTTAGACGGGAATAGTGGTCAAAATAAGGATGTCATGTGACCCCACTGTACCACTATTCCCGTCTAAATAAGGGCATAAAGGTTTCCATTTAGACGGATCCGTCTAAATTTAGACGGAATCCCTCCTAATTTAGACTGAATCCAATTAATGCTTCTTTTGACTAGCCATGTTGTCCAGTCTGAAGACAAGACTGGATACTGTACCTATGTTTTCGAGTTGCCTTTTTTGTTCAAATAAACTACATTAAAAAAGTGATTTGACGACAAATTTATTTTATCAAAAGATGAAGCTAAAAGAAAACCCTACTTGAGGGGTTAAACCTCCATTATTGAAAGCTCAAATGAAGAAGAATGGGGAGATGAAAGGTTACATAGCTAGTTAGGTGAGAAGTTGTTTTTAAAGTTTATTGTCTTGTTTTTGGGTAGAGGAATCAATTTCATTACGTGAATTAATTGAGGAATGAATTGATTACATAGCCATCAATCCGGTTATTTCGTTTATAAAATATACATAATTATCAATCAACTAAGAAACATATTTTGTTCGAAGTAAGAAGTAACAACAAACAATTATTTTATAAAAAGAAAGATTGATTGTACATAAGTTAAAAAATCAAGTCCAATTGCATAAGTTAAAAAACAAGTTCGATTGCTCGTCAAAGATCATCCATTACAATTGTTAGAAGAAAGAAACAATAAACAAGAAATCATACAACAAAAGTCTACAACTTTAACACAGTAAGTGAATTAATGGTGGAGTACATCCTCCTTCTCCTCACATGTGATCATGACACCACCAGCTATAGACTAGCGACAAAGCATTAATTTATATTGTTTTAATAAAACATCTTCTTAATGAAAGGAAACATACATATTATCATAATACGGTTTGGTAAAAACGAACACACAATTTAAGAAAAGACAGACTCGACATAGTCCATTAGCCAAACCCAAGTGGAAATGTTGGCTCCGAAACAAACCAAGGGTGGTCACTAAAGATGATAGGGGAGGTTTCCTGATCAATGTCATAATTGTCATACTCGGGTACGTGAAACTCTCTTGCGAGAGCCGTGATAAGAAATGGATAATATAGATAACCATCACCAGCCATGCAAAGCGATATGTTACCAATCCTGTCAACGATGTCACGTCCAAAATCAACTTCACAATTCAAAACTGCGTACAAAAAAGTTTATAGGTCATTGCTCGGTTGAACAGTGTGTACGGTACCATAAAAGCTACTAGCAATCCATTCGAACATAACACGCAGCCATTCTCTAGGATATTGACATCTCTCAATTTGATGTTGGAATGCCTCAACGTTGTAAGGGCTGTAGTATGAGAGATTGTATGTTTCGACTCCAGGTACACGATAGTAGCGATTGATCCAATCTGAAGTAAAGCAGACATCTACTCCACGTAATTTGTACACCCCTGATACTGGTATTGTATCGTGCGACACATTAATTTTTGACCTGACAAGTGTGTAGAATTCATGAACAATTGATCGATTCATAGTCGAGGTCGGTGCGGGACTACGTGCAAGGCGCTCTGACGAAATTCTACGTAAAAGACTCTTCAGATTGGTAGGTAGACTCTCCCATTCAATTCTCCTCTCTCCAACAACAGCTCTATTTTGGAAGTGCCAAATCCAATTGTGACACACATGGACTGTTGTGAACCGATTAGCAGTGTATCCTCATCGTAAAAGTGAGTTATACCGTGCTGTCTCATAGGCCGATGAGGATACCATTCCGGGATAATTTCATTTTCGGGATTAAAAATCTGAATGTTAGTAGAAGGGGAATTCGAGTCAGACATTGTGGCTAAGGCAGAGTAAAAGTGAAGGTTATGCATGGGTAGTGTAAAATTAATAGTATATATAGAGTTATCGATGTAAGAGGTCATGGTCAGGTCTTGTCAATCAATCAATGTTCCTGTTGAATATTGGACGGATTCCGTCCGTTTTGGGCAATGAGTGAATTCGGACAGTTTCTATACTTTCAATCAATCAATGTTCCTGTTGAATTGTCATGGTGTCGACGATATTTTTGAAAAAAGTGAAATGAAAGGTGTAGTCAATGTCAAAGCATAAAGTAATATCTGCAGAATTCAACAAGGACATTGATTGATTCTAGGTACGGAATTCGTCTGAATTCACTTACTGACCAAAAATGAAGGAATCCGTCCAAATTTTGGACGGACTCCATCCAAAATCCAATAGGAACATCGATTGATTGAAAGTACAGAAACCATCCGAATTCACTCACTGACCAAAAAGGATGGAATCCGTCCAAAATTCAACAAGAACATAGGTACAGTATCAGACTTGAGAATGTCATGTACGGAATCCGTCTGAATTCACTCACTGACAAAAAATGATGGAATCTGTCCAAATTTTGGACGGATTCCGTCCAAAATTCAATAAGAACATAGGTACAGTGTCATAATAAGGATATCATGTGTGATCACTACCGTCCAAAATTAATGCTTTTTTTGACTAGCCATGGTGTCCAGTCGGAAGACAAGACTTGACACTGTATCGACAATATTTTTGAAAAAAGTGAAATCAAAGTGTAGTCAATGTCAAAACATAAGCACTCTGTGGTTGTAGATATATTTTGTCAACATATAGCGGTGTAATTTGTTTATTAGATATTATGGCGTTGTAATATTTATACTATAATTTTTTTTTTGCTTTTTTATAATATAAATTTATATCCCTGTTGTTTAAGTGGTGGTGAGTGATGACCGTCCAAAGTTTGAAGAATTCGGTTATTTTGTTTATTAAATATACGTAATTATCGATCAACTGACAAATATATTTTGTTCGAAGTAAGAAGTTAAAACAAACCATTATTTTAAAAAAAGAAAGACATATGTATTTGTAAGGAGATTGTGACTAAATAATTTGTACAGTGTCCAGATGAGGATGTCATGTGTGGTCGCTATAGGTATGACACATAGGTACAGTGTCCGTCCAAAATTCCATCCAAATTGTGATGTAAGGCTGATTCTTTTGACGGAATTGCCTAAATGGAACGCTCTTCCGTCTAATTTAGACGGGAATAGTGGTCAAAATGAGGATGTCACGTGACCCCACTGTACCACTATTCCCGTCTGAATAAGGACATAAAGGTTTCCATTTAGACGGAT
Source organism: Gentiana macrophylla (assembly GCA_026214975.1). NCBI lineage: Eukaryota > Viridiplantae > Streptophyta > Magnoliopsida > Gentianales > Gentianaceae > Gentiana > Gentiana macrophylla. Next base: position 34,471,962 of record CM047809.1, read on the forward strand.
CCGTCTAAATTTAGGCGGAATCCCTCCTAATTTAGACGGAATCCAATTAATGCTTCTTTTGACTAGCCATGTTGTGCAGTCTGAAGACAAGACTTGACACTGTACTTATGTGTCCTACCTATATGTCTTGTGTGGTCACTATCGGCAGGTCCCACACTTCAAGTGGTTGTGAGTTATGCATTTAGGCAGGCCACATAGGTACAGTGTCACTATAGACGGGCCCCACACGTCAAATGGTGGTGAGTTATGACCGTCCAAATTGGACGATTCCGTCCAGATATTGGACGCTCCCGTGCAAATGTGTACGAGTCATAATTCCCACCGACATTCTCAATCAATGTTTTTTTGGAAAAAAATCTATATAGTGAAAAATCCTTTAACAACCATTCATCCCTCTCATTTCTCGTTTATTTTACTCATATAATCTCTTCTAGTGTTCCTTTCAATGGCTAACCCACATGCTCCTGTGTTCATTTCCAATGACGAAATTGATTTGTTGTTGGGCGAGAAGTCTCTCATAAGCCGTTTCACAACAGAAGAGGAGAGGCGTGAGTACGTGACTAACTGGATGGCAAGAGATGTCGTTACAGAGATGCGATTGAACATGGAGAGTCTTCCTAGATTGATCGGCAACTTGTTCCGAGATAACGGTTGGCATGGTGTTCCCCAAAGGCTATTAAGCTTTCATCACATGAATCGGTCTATTGTGCGTGAATTCTACGCTTGGGTAGCTACGCCGGAGCTCAATGAATGGTGCGTCAGAGTGCGAGGCGTTCCTGTCATTTTGAATAATACATGGATCAACAACGAGTATGAAAGTCCAGAATATCCTCAGGGTTTGCATTTCTTTCTATTTCCGGATGTTCCTGAATTACTACAGCGTGACATGGCTGTTTTGTTTGGGGAGACGCATCTATGGGAACGTGTGAGGCATACCCGCCCTTCAGCCTGGTCCTGGTGCTGTCCATTCCTTACTTTCTTGATTATGTTCCTTGCCACCAATATGTATGGCATGGTGAACTACGCCGCACCGACATTTGATTTGTACGCACTTCCGTACGCATATATTATATTATACTTTGACGTCGGAGAGTATATTCTCTCCAGGATTCGACAGATAGCAAAGGGCAACGCAGGCAATGGATGTATATTTTTCCCGTATCTCATCACAGCTATGTGCGTGAGGTCTGCCGTGGTGCCGGAATATGTTGAAGATGATGTGACATACGGTCATGATAACGTTATCACCTACGAAACTTTTAATCAAGATGACTTTTAAGGTTTATTTTTCACGTGCAAGTTATTTTCTTTTAACAATGAAGAAAGTTGTAGACTTTGTTGAAGTTGCATATGTTGCTTTATGATTTCAGTTTTTCTGTTTAGTCTCTAGACTCCATGATCACATTATTTTTCTTTCTCCTCTTAATTAAGGATAATGGATTTTGCTTTTAGAAATCATCTCTGGGCTTCTACAGTTCTACTTCTATATAGTTCTACTGTGTCAAAACAAAAGACTTTGTTAAAGTTGGTGATTTTTATTGTATGATTTCTTGTCTTGACCAATCTTTTCTCTAGCAATTGTAATGGATGATATTCGACAATCACATGAGGTGGTTCTTCCATCTCTAGTAGAGAGGACTATCACATTGATTTGCAAAGAAAGAAAGAAAGCAGGAAACTCCAAATCAAGAAGTGGAATGCTCTTGGAAAACTGTCTCCCAATTTGGATGAGGTGGAGTCATTGGACTTTTTATTGAACATAGTCATATTATATTATTATGCTCGGTGTAGAAGTAGGCATCAGATTTTCTCTAAAACTACGTTTCTCCCATGGTGGGTTCAAGTTTGGTAGGCATGATTACAAGAGAGAATCTAAAAGCTACAATGATGATGACTATATCATCTTCCATAAATTAAGTCGTTTAGTGTAACAAGTATCCATTACGACTGTCTGTTGGTCATTCTTTGGAAATCAATGTGATATAACATTCAACCCAATGGAATAATAAAAATATCTGTTACAATCGTGATGGCTTACAAAATTAACATCAACACGTGCTGAAATAGAGATTTATTCAATTAGGAACAACTGCACGAGTCGGACATCTATTCCTTCTGTGTCCGGGGTTACCGCAATTCGAGTAATTCCTACCGGAACCTGGGTTTGTCCACACATTAGGCATCCTGCTAGTCCTAGCACCGGGAGACTCACCTTGAGAAGGAATCCTCGTGGTCCGGGTCGGCCCCGCCTAGCCCGTGACTGTGTTTTCTTCCTCTTCCTCACTCTGTGCTCAAAGGGAGTGAGGGAAGGTTGAGTTATAATCCCTTCGGGAAGAATCCAATCATCCTCGATCGAACAGGAAAATGTATCCTTCATATATACGTTGGAAACATGCAGCTTTGTAGTAATGAGAAAAATAAGTGTCTGAGACTCTCGCAGCAAATGTGACTTATAGCAGCGCAAGCATGTACGCAAGGTAACTGAAGTCCGTGAAACTGCCTGCAATAACATTTCTTCATAAGCATATTTACTTTCTCACTAGTATCGATGTCCCCAATTTGAAACTGGTCCCGGTCGATCCTGAGCAGTGTGAAACTCCTTCTGGCACGCGAAACATCATTCAAGAACTCTTCAGGTACAGGGGCTAAAACGGTGCGACACTAGCCCGGAAGTTCTCTCCTCTCACAATGCCAACGCTGCAACACTCCCCTGATATGGTTAAAGAGATTCACAATACTCATCTTACGTGCATCCCTGATGACGTTGTTAAAGCTTTTAGCATGGTTGCTTGTAATTATTGCGTAACGTGTACTCGGAAATTGTGACCGTGCCCATTTGTCGATTCCAATCTCCTATAGATAATGTGAAACTGGTTTGGTTGGGTCTCTATCCATCTCTATTATCTTTTGAAATAATATTTTGAATCACGTTTCCGAAAATGTATAAGCGGCTTCCCAGAAAGTGTATGGACAATATCCCGTGCTCCCGAATTTTTTTTATTGAGGTTTATAACGATGTGGTGGTAGCAGTAACCATGGTAAGCGTCTGGAAATACATTTCTAATGACTCCAATGATTCCTGGCCCTCTGTCTGATATGAAAACCAAGTCACTATGTTCCCCAATTATCGACTTCACGTTTTCCATGAAATACGTCCACGCATCAAGGCTCTCTCCATCGGTCACGGCAAAAGCTAACGGAAAGATATGGTCGCCCGCGTCTACGCCGACTGCTACTAACAATGTCCTCTCGCATTTTGTTTTCAGATGTGTACCGTCCACAACTAAGATAGGCCGACAGTACTTAAACCCCTCAATACTAGAACCTAAAGCCATGAAACAATACTTGAACCTACCAAGCGCATCAGGAACAATGTCTGTGATGGCTCCAAAATTTTCTACCTTCAACATGTAAAAGTAGGTGTGTAATTTAGAATAAGACATTTCTACCGATCAATTCCAAGGCTTTCTGTCTACATTGATACGCACTTTGATAATTAAGGTCTATGTTGAATGATTTTTTGACCTCAACTTGTAAAACTTTTGCCGTGAAACCGCTGCCGAGTTTTATGAGGCTATCCCTTACGAAACGACCTATAGGTCCGGGCTTGGCTTGTCTATGATTGTCAGTCAATTGCTCCAATCCATGAGTGTGGGTTTCAGTGTATGTGGTTATCTCAAAGTTCATGCAATGTTGTCCGTCCCTTGCGTCCACATTCGAATCAACAACCTTCCTACCGACAACCTTCCATTCGCATCGTTCTGAAGTATAACATCTTAATTTTAACTTTTCCTTGTCAGACCTAACAAGTTTCCACATGTAGTCATGTTTCAATGCATGGTAACTCATTTTATCCTTCATATCCTCCTTGTCTCTATACTTTTTACCAATAAACAATACATCTGGATTATCGGTCTGAAACATCCCAGCATGTGGACATGGAGGAATTTGGGACGGGTCCATTCTAGACCCAAAATGAGCACCTCTATTGCGATTAATACTTGCCATACTAAATGTGTGACCAGTGTCAGGGTTCTGTTGTAAAGGTGCTGTCAGATAACTCATGAAAGATCCGCCGATAGTGAGGCCCGTTTGCATCGGTGCTTGCATTGCTGTTTGCATAAAGCTGGCTGGCTTGTTCCATCTATGTGAAGATTATGACTAGTCTGACCAAAATTATTCCAACATGTCCCGGCTTGATCCACTGGTTCAAGCCTCCTACCACTAGTTTCTTTGCTCAGACGGTGTGTGGGTCGTCTGATCTAAATTTCGCCGAGATGTTCCAGCCTTCATTCATAGATGCACACATTCTAGCCATAGGTTGTTCAACTTTGTAAGGTATGTGCAATGACTGACTAATCATATTTGCAATAAATCCACAATCGTAGCCACGTTCACTTGACAAGTCAATTACTTGATCACCGAAAGTTGTATTCGGTTGGAGGACAATTTCATGAGGGTCGAGGCGGTGGTAGTGCGTACAACATGCTCACGGGAATTCCGATTATAATAAAGTTCGGGTGTAAAATCCTCAATCCCTCTATCATTTTCTTCAACTATCGGTTGTTCATTTAAGTCAAATGTGTTGTCTTATATGTCTTCCAAGTCATCATCAGCAATAACCGGTTCAGCGTTAACACAAAGCTTGACGGTTTCTAGTCTAAGCAGATCATCAATGTACCCTAGCCATGTCTCATCCTCCAAAACATCAATTGGCCCCTCGTATTTTGCGTACAAAAGTTTCATGACCAATGTATTTTTTGATACATCAATTCCTACTTTCCTACACACTTTCTGCTTCACTTCATCCAATGTCATATCGGTTTTTACACGAATCAAATAAAATTTTCCTTTTCTATAAGACCATCTGTCGCTTCCTTCGTTGTATATCCACTCTCCACCAAATTCAAACTTAACGGACACAATGTTGCTATCTGTGAAAGAACTATAAGTTTATATCAGTATACAGTGGAGATATTAATATAAAATAATATATAAACAATTAATATATAATATGTTTGTATATATGTCATCATATTGTCAGTGTGATACACATATATACGTAATAAGTACATGTGCGTATATATATTAAGTGTGTGTGTGTGTGTGAGTGTGAGTGTTTTTGCGATGTTAAGATATGATATTTTGTGTAAGTATATGTCAAAAAAAATGACACGATTATTAATAAATGAGGATACTTATACTCACACACACACATATAAATATATATTTATATATACATATACACACACACATATAAATAAATAAATAAATAAATAAATAAATAAATAATATATATATATATATATATATATATATATATATATATATATATATATATATATATATATATATATATATATATATATATATATATATATATATATATGTGTGTGTGTGTGTATGTATATATATATATATATATATATATATATATATATATATATATATATATATATATATATATATATATATATATATATATATATATATATATATATAACCCAAATGTCTTATCATCTGCTTTTGTTTTTCAAACATCGTTGTTTTGTGTTGTGTTGTAACGTTAGAGAGGGGTAAGAGAAGAACAGAGTAGTGTTTTTACCAACGTCATAGAATACTTGATGATGACGAGGGAGAACAGATGGGGACGGAGCCGCGAGCGTAACTTATATTTTCAATCTAACGGTTGCCTCACTTCCGGTGAGGATTTACCAGTCTTTGGAGAAAGAAAAGATGCCTGCTGAGCGGACCTAATGAAATTTTCTACGAGCTACCTACCAGAGCCCCAATACAAAGCCTCGGAGATTAGGCATGACACAAATGGATCGAAGGAATCAAAACACCCTAGGGAAAGCATGCAATTCTAAGAACCCCATCAGGCCGGCGCACCATGGAATTGAGTTCGAGATATTCGTTCTTGTATTTTCAAACAACATTAATTTGTCGTTTGTTTCAATTTTTTAAATCACATTCTTGTTACCGATAATTTCAAGGGATGTTCTCATACTATCACAAAATATGTAATACAAAAACCATATATTTGAATTGAATTTTCATCTTCCACTACAACAACAACATAATCAACTAATAACCAAACCAATAAAACACATTCGGTAAACAAGTTTCGTTTATTACTACGAGCGATCACATTGACATCAACCAAAATAAAAATGTATCGTTATCCAAATATATCATCAAAATATATCAAACAAAATAAGAATGTATCATTGACTACCCTAATTATCCACCGAATATCAATTCCATTAAATAAATATATCATCAAAATTAATCATTTCTCTACCCTAAATAATGCACACACTACACTACGCTAATTGAAGAAAATTTATCACGTTAACATACTATATTCATGTGAACAATTAACAATAAAAACAAACACGATAAATAAATTTATTCAATCTTAAATAAATGCTAAGTAAATTCTTACCCATTTGTTTAAAAATACAACTCCGTTGAAATAAAACAACGAAGCTCAAAACCCGGTATTGTTTTTTTGTTCTTTCTTTGTATCAATGGTGAATTTTTGGTGTTGTAATGGTGATTTTTGTGTGCAATGGAACGGTGAAGACAAGAGGCTGAAAGAGTAGGTGAAGAGAGTAAATAAGACCTGATAAGGATTTCTAAATGGACGTTTCCGTCCAAATTTGGAGGAAGCGTCCTCTGTTTGGACAAAGCGTTCAAATGAAACCGTCTAATTTGGACGGTTTTAGTGTTTTTGGAAAAAATGGATGGAAGCCTTCCAAATTTGGGTGAAACGTCTATAAATGGTCGGTTTTCATCACAATTTGGACGGTGCGTCCAACATTTGGACGGTTTCCGTCCATTTTGCCCAGTAAATTGATTTTGACGAAATGTATCCAAAATTGGAGGTTTTGATCAGATTTGGACGGAACCCTCCAAATTTGGACGGGAATTTGATAAATAATGTCGATAATCGTTTGGCCTAATAAAAAATGTCAGATGTTAAATTGACCTGATTTACCAATTTCCCCCCAAAATACACACCACCCTCAAATGGGCCTATAATGAGTTTATGGGAAATTAAGTAATTAACATTTATATATGTGAACACATATATGTATATTCATTTATCGTTGTCTGCTAAACCGAGAATACTATGGATCTCTATCATTGAGGTAGGTTTGAGCCAACTTACCGTTGATTTAATCTTGGAAGGATCCACTTTCCATCTCCTGAGATGATATGACCAAAAAAAGCTACACGGTCTAACCAGAATTTGCACTTTCTGAAAATAGCTCACAAGGTATGTAGAACTATACTCGGAGGCTTCTGACACTCTTGCTCATCCTTTGAATAAATCAGAATGTCATCAATAAAAGCAACAACAAGCTGATCTATATAAAGAACAAACACCTAATTCATCAAACCTATGAAAGGAGCTAGCACAGTGGTCAAACAAAATTGCATCAATAAGAATTCATACAGCGTACTGAACGTCGTCTTTTGCGTATCTACAAAGAAGATCTAAAGTTGATGGTAACCAGAGCGGAGGTCAATATTCATGAACACCTTTGTCCCTGGCAGCTGATCAAACAAGTCATGAATCCTGGGAAGTGGATACTTATTCTTGATCGTCAGCTTTCTCAACTATGTATAGTCGATGCATATACTAAAAGTCTCATCTTTCTTCTTCACAAACAGCAATGAGGCTCCCCAATGTGATTTGTTATGATGAATTAACTTATTTCAAGAATATCTTCCAACTACCCTAAAAAGAATATCTTGCAACAGTTCTTTCAACTTCATCAGTTCACTGCATAGAAACTAGAGTCGACCAAAAACTAGATTGATCTGGAACACTACGTCCCGGTCATGAGTATTTCAAGGTAGGTCAACCGGAAACACTTTAAAACACTCCCTAACCACTGGAATGGCATCAAGCTTCAACTCTCCTTTGAGCTTCGAGTTTTCCTTGGCATCTACTTGATCGCATGCAAAGCACTTACTAGCAATAGGACTAGGTCTATCATAGTAGAGTACTGACGAGTCAAGGTCGATCCCACAGAGACTCGTAATAACGTCAAATTATCCAGATTTAGCTTGTCACAATTAACGGTCCACGACCAACTATAATATAGATAGTAGTAAAACTGGTCTTACACACTAACAATATTACGCTAGCTCACACGGATGTAAACAAGAGTTTCTAATGTATTAGTTCAATTATGAGTAATTAGTTATTCCCCCCACACATGCAACAGTCCTCCCCATTGGCGAATTTTAATTCATTATCAGCTACGGGTACAACTCCTAACCCTATCTACTCTAACCATGGTAGTAGACAATCTATACGCAAGCTACCCTCCTTACTTGGTCCGTAATAGCCCATACGCATAAAGAACTAGAGCTGTCGTTATTGAGCGCTAACTCATATCGCAAACCCGCCTAGACAGCTGTCGACACTGATCAGCACGTTCCTAGGGTCCATCAAGATAATATCCAAACTAACACTTCACTTTTCGTATTTCATGCTAGTTTACGATGACATGCAAATAGTTGATCAGACTACTAACATGTAAATTAAATCTATCGATCAACGTAGCTGGCGCCGATTATCATGAATTAGTAATTTACTAGGTATTCAGATCTAACGATATAGACCGTCGTAGATCTGAATAACGCAACCACTATTTCATGATTTCTTCACCAACGAATTAGATCTATAACACATGGGGTAAAATAAACTAACTACTACATAATTAAACTAAATAGGCAATTAAAACATACTATTCGAATTGAACAACAATAGATCTACATCTTGGAAAAGACAAAAAAAATCATACCCTCGAAGATGAGTGTATATCTCCCTTGGATCTCATCCTAGGCGGCGACTCCGTGTCTCTCCGACAGAACTCATAAAATAATAAAATAAAGAACAAAGAACTTTTATTGCATATATAGTAATTGTAATAGTTGTGTGGTACCAATGTTACATTGAACTCTGAGGCGAAGCCTCTTATTTATAGCTACATAAACCGAATTATAAACACCTGGATCTACCCCTCGTCCAAGAAAACACATTTTGGATGATTCTGGAACCTCAGTAAACCGGCGGCACACCTTGGTAAACCGAGGGAAATTTTATCATTTTTCTTCTGCCGACTTAGCTGGAATGTTCTGGAATACCCTAGGCCCAATCCTTTCGTTCAGTCCACTCCAGATTCGTCCATATTGCTCAGCCCAATTTTTCTTATCCTGAAAATAATCAAATAATGCACGAAATAATATCGAAATAAGGAAAATAAACGCTAAGTGCAGATTTCTTGACTTACGAACCCGTCATATGATATTCAACTTAAATGGTTCATATTTACAGGTCGAAACAACTATTTTTAGCTCATAATGGATAGAATGTTGATGCCGTAATATGACTATTTTAAGCGCCATCAACTGTTAGTAATAGGACATCATTAAAAATGTGGAGAGTAACAAGTACGTTGTAATTATCAACAAATGCAGTTAATTTTTCGGAAGATATTTTTCCCTTGAGCCTTTGAAAACTTAAGTGACATAGTATAGGTATGTCACGGATATCGCTCGTGTAAAACGAGAAACGACCGTATTTAGTTTACAAAAGATGATTTAGGACTATCAGAAAAATCCATTTAGTGAATTTTAAAAGGTGTAATTACACAACAAATTTCTAAATTGAAAAATTGGAAAATTTCTAAATCTTAACTTACCTGCTCATACACTCGCTCATCTTGCCTTCAGACTTGGTTACACAACATGGTACCTTAATCGGGCTGGGTGGACTCGGGGACTGAGCATCGCTCTTAAGTCCTCATTTGTTTCTTTTTATGCGAGGGTCGTGCCCTTTTTACACGAGTTCGCTTCCCTCACTGCCTTTATTGCATATTTTTTTTCCAATTTTCAAAAAACAATTGCAGCGAGTTTCTCACTTTTTCTCTTTCTCTCACAAGCCCATTTTGTCCCGTTTACCTCTTGTGGCCTTCAAGTTGCTTCCCTTGTCTTACAACAATTTGTTAAAGTATATAGACAGACAAATAAAGATTCCCGGTTAAAAAAACTCATCATCTAATCTTAAACACTTCTCACTCAGACTATGTGCTCAAATATTGATTGCAATGATAGAATAATAATTAATAAGTTACTACTTCATGCAACATAACATATGCTCATTCTTCCATACTAAAGTGAATACGCTATAGCCAACATCAAATTGAACTTGGGCTCCTTTTCGACCGATTCCTTACTCGAAAACGTGCAATAAGCAAGCTAAATACAATGTTAAACTTTCAAAATTATTTCCTTCTTTCGACTACCCAGCTAAGACGCCCACCCTCTACTTATTATAGACATTGTCTCCAAGGACTAATAATAAAGAAAAGAAAAGGTACTTAGCCATGGAATTAATCGGCTGAGTCAAAGTGAATCATGGAGCAAAATCATTAGCTCCTAGGTCGTTCCTCTTCCAAGTTGTTACCTGCTCTCCAAAAACTATGAGTAACATGCGAAGGACAATAAGAAAATAAGGTGGCGGTAATTGTGCATACCGGAGGAATGCGCAAAAACAGTTTAAGCCACTTTATTCTTTATTGGCCTAAGCAAGACATGAAATCTTTTATGAGTGTATCACATGAGAATCGTGAAGGAAAAAACTACATATCTAGCCAGATGACCAAAGATATATGTGATGAAAAAAACCTTGCGATTGTCATGCTACTTTATTGACTCAAAATAACTAAAATAAACAAAAGCAATAAATAAGGGTTTATAGCAATAGTTCTGAGTTTATAGTCGCTAGCTCGATTGTACTAATAGGACTCCTTTATTCATACTTCGGATACTTCAACGTAAAGACTTCCAACTCAGGGTTATACTTGTGCTCTAGGTAATGCTTCAGCTTGTGGCCGTTTACTATGAAAGTCTACCGAGAGTATTCATTTCTAACTTTACATGCACCTGAATTCAAAATTTTCATGACTAAATGTGGTCCATACCATCTAGACTTCAGTTTCCCAGGAAAAAGAGGAAGACGCGAATTATATACCAGCACCTTATCTCCAACTTGAAATGTGCGGTTCATAATCCTTTTATCATGCAGGCGCTTTGTTCTCTCCTTGTAAATATTTGCATTCTCATACGCTTGAAGTCTAAACTCCTCCAATCTATTCAACTCTATCATCCTCTTTTCACCGGCTAAATTCTCATCCATGTTTAGAAATCTCATAGCCCACAGTGCTCGGTGGTCAAGTTCTAGGTCTATGACATGCAAATAGTTGATCAGGCTACAAACATGTAAATTAAATCTATCGATCAATGTAGCTGGCGCCGATTATCATGAATTAGTAATTTACTAGGTATTCAGATCTAACGATATAGACCGTCGTAGATATGAAGAACGCAACCACTATTTCATGATTTCCTCACCAACTTAGATCTATAACACATGAGGTAAAATAAACTAACTACTATATAAATAGGCAATTAAAACATACTAGTCGAATTGAACAACGATAGATCTACATCTTGGAAAAGACAGAAAATCATACCCTCGAAGATGAGCATAGATCTCCCTCGGATCTCTCTCTAGGTGGAGACTCCGTCGTCTCTCCGACGAGAACTCATAAAATAATAAAATAAAGAACAAAGAACTTTTATTGCATAGTAATTGTAATGTGTGGTACCAATGTTACATTGAACTCTGAGGCGAAGCCTCTTATTTATAGCTACATAAACCGACTTAGAAACACCTAGATCTACCCCTCGTCCAAGAAAACACGTTTCGGATGATTCTGGAACCTCGGTAAACCGGCGGCACACCTCGGTAAACCGAGGGCAATTTTGTCATTTTTCTTCTACCGACTTAGCTTGGAATGTTCTGGAATACCCTAGGCCTAATCCTTTCGTTCAGTCCACTCCAGATTCGTGCACAATGCTCAGCCCAATATTTCATATCCTGAAAATAATCAAATAATGCACGAAATAATATCCAAATAAGAAAAATAAACGCTAAGTGCATATTTCTCGACTCACGAACCCGTCATATGATATTCAACTTAAATGGTTCATATTTATAGGTCGAAACAACTATTTTTAGCTAATAATGGATAGAATGTTGATGTCGTAGGATAGACTATTTTAAGCGTCATCACTACTATGAAAACCAAGAACACCTTCACAACCTTCTATCAAGCTTCCATAGCTTCTAAGGAAGATATAATCATAACCCCGGTTCTATCAACCTCAATTCCACGTGTAGAAACTTGATGGCCCAAAATGATGCCATAATCTTCTATAAAATGACACTTTTCTCAATTTAGAACCAAATTATTGTCCTCGCATCTTGACAACACTTTATCAAGATTGTTCAAGCATCCATCGAACGAGTCACCAAACACACTAAAATCGTCAATAAAGACCTCTAATTTGTTTCAACCATATAGGCAAAAATGGCAACCATACACCTTTGGAATGTCACCGATGCATTACACAACCACAAAGGAATTCTTCAGAATTCAAAGGTACCATAATGGCAAGTAAACATAGTCTTCTCTTGGTCTCTATGGTCTACTCAAATTGGGTAATACCCTCTAAAATCATCTAAGAAGCAATAAAAGGCATGGCTACTACATCTCTCGAACATTTGGCTTATGAAACACAAAGAGAAGTGATCTTTCCTAGTGACATCATTCAGTTTACGGTAGTCAATGCAAACACGATAACCATTAACTAAACAGGTTGGAATCAACTCATTATTAGATTTTGTTTGAGCAGTCATACCTCCCTTCTCAGGAACAACTTGTGTTGGGCTCACACAATCGCTATCCAATATTGCATAAATGATGCCTATCTCGAGTATCTTGATCATCTCATTCCTCACGACCTCTTGCGTATTTGGATTGGGTTTCTCTGGAATTGCCTCACTGGTGTCACATTCTCATAAAGGATTATCTTATGCTTCAAAATCTTCGGATTTATCCCTCGGGTGTCAATCATCTTCCAACTGAAGGCCTTTTTGTGACTCATCAACACACACACAAGCTTTTCTTCTTGCAATTTGATGAGTGCAGAAGAAATAATCAAAAGGAAATAAACTATCTTGTTCAAGGCTTGGTGGATTCTCAATCGATTGCTTTGCCTTCTCGCCCTTTATACTAAGCTCTGAAAACTTGTGCCATGATGCTTCTATAAATGGTGTCGCCTTCAACTCACGCTCCGGTTTTTGTAAATTTTCATCCACATCATGGATTGTGCTTGACTTCATCAATCATTCCTCCATTTTATCTTGATTGCCTTGCATGTTAGTTTGTTCCACAACACAAAGACAAATATAATCAATAAGGTTTCATTCATTATGTTCATAAAAAGGTGTTTAATAGTTTTATAGACATTAAGCTAATAGTCTCATCATCTACCCATTTGGGCATGACACCCTTTTTGAAAATCCAAAAGATCTCTCTCGGTAGCAAGGAAAGGTCTGCCCAACAAGAGGGGAGTACGGAAATCTTCTTCCGTATCCAACACTACAAAATCCATAGGGAAACGAGGCATAATCTTTCACCTCATTTAAGGCAGCCAAGGAAGGCTCGTTTTGCAGCAGAGGCATCTATCTCATCCCGATCACAAGGAGAGGTTCACTATGATGGGGGGGGGTACTTTTTTCCCTTCCGGAAAGAATGAAATGCATAGGGGACCATCCTTTTGTTGCGGCATGCTCCTCATATTTACGGATTCGAATGGGGCCTCAGGCCCTACTTAGTTGACTGACAATGACAAAGGCTTGCAAAAATAAGTAGCGCCCTTTCCTTTCTATTTGACCATTCTCATTATCATTCATAAAGTAATATCTATGAATAGTCATCGACTTCCGGGAAAGAGTAGAAGATGGGACCTATTATGGGACATACAATGCATTGCAGACGTATGACCTATCTACTAGATATACAAAAACCTGAATCCGGATCCGATCCATAATTGGATCGTCAGATCTTATTCACAACACCGATCGAGACACTCGATCATGCACAGCGGAAGCTACGAATAAATTCCCATGCGATTTTACTACGATATGATCCACATAAATAATTAATACAACTATGAGAAGGTTGAAGATTTACCTTGTTTAAGAGGAATAATAAATCGACAGATAAAGAAGCCACAATCTTCCGGATTGTATCTCCTAGCGACGACTGGTCGACGTCGATCCTCGCCGTAGAACCTCCTCGAATATGCCTAAGAAAAAACCCTAGATTTTTCTTCTCTTAATGACTAAGGCAAGAAATGAAATTTTCTTCCTTTTTTTGTGAATGTGGCGCAATTTGTCACTGTAAATTGTGTTAGGAGGAACTCTCTTTATATAGGAAAATAACTTGTCAAGAGAGTTATCCTTTTCACACCACAATTACCTATTCCCACAAGGAAACGATATTTGCCAAAAGATAAGAGATAATTCCCAAAAAATCAATCTCTTATTTTTCCATTAATTATCCAACAAATAGATAATCAATTAATTACACATGTGACATAATCTAGGAAAATTTCTTTTCCTAATTTATCACAATATGTGGCGCCATTTTAATCATTAAATTTAATAGAAAATGTCTTTTCTACTTTACATATTATTTACCAAATAAATAATATTGCATATTCATTAAATAGAGCAACTATTTAATTTATTCTCGAGGTTCCATAAAATGAGAAAACCCTCGCGTGTTAGGAGCCAACCCGGGGCCATGGACCTTTAACCAGTAGCTACAATAAATTAAATAAAATATTCATCGAACATAATATTTCTACTTAATTCATTAATTCCGGAATTACGCCACCATAAATCTGAAACTGAACTCTATCGATTATAGATATAACTTATTCTCAAAACGTCGAGCCGAGTCGATAAGTGTCTATTGATATAATCATTACATATAAACTTACCCTCCATAGACTATCCGTAATGAAGCGCGATTATTTCCGTAAACCTTCTTCAATACCTCTTATCCTGATTTACCATTAACCCACTTGTGATCAATTAGTTCATAACCAATACGAACTTCGTGGATCAATCAGTTTCTAGGATTAACAAATAAGGGGATATCTTTCTACTTCCCGCAGGAAGGAATGATTCCATATCTGTGAGACACACACTTCTCACTCGTTCTAGAATAGTGCCAACGTGAAAGTGACTTGGACCGCGCCTCTTAGCGATCCTTAACGAACACATAAAACCCTATCCTGAAACCAGTAGGAGCATGCAATCACTTCAGGATTAAGGTTAATCCATATATGATCATCTTGTGATTTAACAAGATTTCTCAATCACGGAATTATATGAGAAATTCAGATAAAATCGGTCCAGTCTTATATGACTACATCATATATAAATGCCCCACATAGATAACCAATATCGACGGCCCGGATAAGACGGTCACACAATAAAGTTTTCTGGGCGCATTAATGGTGGTTTAATCAATAGACCCATACTTTGATTAAGTTCACCACGGACTGTTATTTCAAGTGTATTACCATAAAATTAATCCTCGCGTGCGATACACACTAAGTTATATGGCTACATATGATACGACTTAGGGTTTTCACATCGTATTACATATAAGCACGAAGCAAATAATAAGATGAGAATAAATCTGTCATTTATTAATTATAAAAACAATTACATAAATTGTCTTTCGGGTGCTACTTCCAACAATCTCCAACTTGCCCGTATAGACAAGCAACAATTGTCTTTCGGGCACACTATACCTAACAATCTCCCACTTGACCGTAAAGACAAGCAATGATTGTTTTTAGAGCACCACATCCTAATTCTATCTATCCACAACAATCTCCCACTTGCTCTAAAGCAGACGAGACATATCTCCCTAATTCATACCCGTCAAGCGCTTATCAGTGACACTAGATGTCACGCAACTTGGTAAACTGATCAGCTAGGTTGTCGGCTCGAGGTGATCTTTTAGGACAGAAATGTCACCTCTCTGCACGGTCTGTCTAATCAGGTGGTATTTACTTTCAATATGCTTTTGACCTCTTGTGATTGCAAAGATCCTTTGCATAAGCTACTTTTCCACTGTTTTCACAGCAAACTTACGAGACCTGGAATCACTTCCCGATCCAACAAAGAACTTCTCAAGCCACACTTCCTCTTTAGCATCTCCGAAAGCTGCTATTTATTCGACTAATAGAGTCAAATTGGCAGTGCTGGATTGCTCCAGACTGTAGCTCCATCACAATGAGTAAACACTGAGCCCGAGATTGATTAACTATCATCCTTAATCTGACTGTAAGTTAGAATCAGTGTAGTCAACAATTCTCAGGTATGCACCTAAATATAGATGCATATTAGTCCTCGTTCTCCGAAGGTACTTGAGGATGCACTATACTACTACTCAACGTCCGAATCCAAGATTCGACTTTAATTGACTTTTAGTAACCTGACTTTCTCTATCCAAAAGAGAATCTATCCCATTTTCTCTTTATCCAAAGATTAAGAGAATTATTCCGTGAGGGGTTGGGTAGGAAACCTCTCGTTGAATATTGCATACGAAAATGCATTACATCATCTTAACAATAAGATGGATGGGATACGGCCAACAACTTGTTCTCATGAATTCGACCGAATCGATATCTAAGAATATAGTCCACTTCTCTAATTCAGAGAATCTTTGGCTTGTCAGTTTCTGACTTCAGACAACACACCTATGTTGCTTCCAACTGTTGCAGTGTTATCTTTTATTTACACTAACGTTTACTCTTTACCAATATCGATTCTCTAGTCTACAAAATACTCAGTAATATTGTGGTCAAGTCCACACATTTCAAAACATGTGAATTTCAATGACTTGAAGGTTTACTTTAATCCACCAATGGATTTAAGCATAGGCAGTCAATCTACCATTGGCTTTAATCTAAAACCCTTCCGTTCCGAATGAATTCAAGCTCTTTTGTACGGCAAGAAAGTTTTAGGGCATCGCCCCTGTTAGTCTTTCTGCTTTCTAGGAAGTCAAGCGTGGCAGAATGGTGAGAGAGTTTTAGGGCATCACCCCTGGTTAACTCTCTACTTCTCAGGGAATTACCCCTAGACCACTTGGCTTTTCCTTGAAAGTTAAAATTTCTCATTCATTCAACTCTTTTCATGTAGATCCAATTTCTCCCACTGGGCCTGAGACACTCAGGTGGTTCTACAAAAGTGTGAACAGAATTGGAGTACCAAAATATGGCTTTTAAACCAACCTCTTATTATCAGAATCTTATACAGTCCTTCCAAAAGACCATAGGTTATCAATCACCCCCAGCAGACTGTAAAGTCTACATTATCACAGCAGATCAATGGTTAAACCATACTCCCACTTCTTTAGGTGTTTTGATATTCTGATCTGGTTCAGTAGTATTTATCTGTGTCATCCCCAACAACCAATGTTGGATGTGGTCTGATTAAATCAAATTGTAACTCCTTGAGTAACTGTACTTCAAGTCCTAAGGTTGTTATCTGAACATTCTTTTAGGAAGAATGTAACGGTGTAACTGTCACTATCCGATCTTAAGAATCTTATAACCAACCATTACTCATTGCATTAAGATATTTCACGAACAGTCGCCATCTGAATGTGTATGTAAAATCTCCAGTCCTACCTTCAAGCACTAGTGCTAAATGCCTCTATTTGCAGAAGTGGAGTAAATTCACTTCACTCTTTATCCACAAATTCATAAGCATCTTCTAGGTAGACTTATCGGTATTACATAATAATGTAAACCGTTATTTTGCAACCAATATCTTAATTGAGTTAAGCAGTGTATTGTAGCATATCAATAACTATACAAGAAAATATATGGTTTATCCTTTCAGTGAAATCATTTCATTCGGAGGTAGGCCGATCATCAGTTCCAAAACCATGCCATAGCTTATATCTGAGCATGGAATACTCATTTCTCTAGTAATATCAGAGATTCCTCCAAATATTTAGATAAACTATCAGCATTTCGAGTAGTCATTAGACAAAATATCTATTAATCAAAAGCTCCCACTAGCTTGTATCTTTCATAAGGCCCCGAAGTTCAATATGAACAAGCTATGATACTTCTTTAGCTCCATTACCCTTTTCTAATTGAAAGGTTACTTAGTCATTTTTCCTTTGAGATAGTGTTCTTAGACTGGGAGATAGGAATCACCCTTAGCCAGTCTTCAGATATTATCTTAAGGATATATGCACTAATTAATAGATGCTGAAGAATCGTTCATCTAAATACGGAAACCATTTGTCTTAATAGTTTATGATGTGTTACATATACATTTTCAGCAATACTTAGTGGATCTGACTTTATCAGAAAAAAGTCTGAGTCTCAAAATCGTATACAAATGTCATATTCACTTTCTTTGAGGCAGCTATATTATTGGTTTGAAAGTGAATCCATTTGTTCCAACGAATCTGAAAACATAAAATATATCTCTGTGATATTCAAGGATTAAAATTCGAAATTTCTTTCATTATATCTATTGGAAATATAATTTATGTTTTGATGATAATTCATCATATTTAATCAGTTATTATCTTAACCTCATTGATGGAGTACTGAAACCAACTGTTTTAGTGAAAACCTAAAAGATGTCTAGAACTGAATGTATAGGTTTTACTAGAGTCTAATATTTGTATAGGTTACATTAGACAAGCACTGTAATAGATAGTAGTGCCGTGAAACTGAAAACTGGAAATCACTTAGAAAACTGGAAATCATCTAAGAAACTGAAAAGACAAGTCATTGAAACTGACTTAGGCTACACCTAAAACTGAAGCTTACTTAGAACTGAAGAAGGTAAGTTCGGTGAGGGACACAGACTCAGTTGGCTTATCTAGAAGACAGAAGAACTGAGGGACACATACTCAGTTATTGAAGATTGAAGAACTGAGGGTTCAAACTCAGTTTATAAAGACCAAATCAAGACAGTAAAGTTAGACATCAGGCAAGTTTGTGGTGACCTGAACTAACTTTATGGATCTTGTATGAAGACCTAAGAATCATAAGGACAATGAATTCTTAGATGATATATACTTTTTGTGTACTCTGATTAAGTCAATAATAATCAGATGAAGAATTGGAGTACTGATATTTGAAGAAGAGTTAAATCTAAGTTAATGCTCCAAGTCAGTTATGAAACTGACAATTGACGAACTTAGTATAAATCTGATCAGGAAACTCAGTTTTATAAGTCAGTCATCAACAAGTTGATAGTACAGTCGAACGTTGTAAAGGAAGCAATGTTATTGGATGAAACACTGACAAGTCAGAACGGTCACAAAATATAGCCATTACAAGATAGACGCTGATACAATTCGAATTCAAAAAGATGAACGTTGGACCTTACACTATAAATAGAGGACTTCGCACCAAGGATCAAAAACCAAGATTTACCAAGAAATAACAAGATCAATAAAGAATTTCTTCAAGTGTTCAAGCTACAAAGAATTCATCTAGATTCAGACACTTTGAAGAACCACAAACAAGAATCAATTTATTGATTCTCAGCCCAACTTTGATTCTTAATCAAAGGTTTAGACTGTGAAGCAATCCGGTGAAAGATTTGCCAAGGACAGTTGTATCAGCAGTCGGGTAGACTGTGTTTGTGGTGGTAGCTGGTGAAGAGGCATATGTAACCCTTCAAGGACAGTGGCTCAAGCATTTGAAGAGCAGCAATCCAAACTGTTCTTTGACTGTTTAGACCATGAAGCTAGGATTAGCCAATGACAATTGTTTAGGACTTTTTGTAACAGCTCACCTCAAGAAGTTCTAGTGGAATTTTCCTCCTACACCACATGGGAAGAGAGGACTGACATGATTACACCACCTGGAACCTCTATAACTCTTGTTTCATTTATTTTATGCATTTACATTCTGTTATTTATTTATTACAGCATTTGTTATTGTTTATACAGGCATACTGAGAACTGATTGTGACACAACTCACAGCTCACAAACTGACATTCACCAGAATTCAGTTTTACACACTCCGCTTTCACAGAGAATAACAAGATCAAGAAAAAGGCTAGAATTATATCCGCTGCCAGCTAACTCAGTTTTGTATAAGTCAGTTTGACTTAAACTCAGGTTTGTCAGCTCAACTCCACACAAGTTAAAATTGAACCTTAATTTGATTAAAATCCAGTTTTTGGTGACAAGTTTATTCACCCCCCCTCTAAACTTGTGTTAGCCTTTCCAAGGGACCAACAATATCACTCCTACTATCGTAGCTGAAATAACTGCCCATCGTTTACTCTTCATCTTGAATGTCCAGCTACCTTGTTCTTCCCAAAAGAACTTTAGCTTCCGAGTCAAATTACTCGGTTAAGACAGTCTCTAAGGATTCATAGGTTAGTGATCCGAAATCACTTTCCTTATCCTATGCTTTATTTCATTAATGTTTCGGTTTAGACTTTAACCTATTTAGTTTAGATGACTTACACTTGTAGACATTTGCCTTCCCATTCTCGGCTTTCTTTAAAGGAAATGGCCTTGAACTAGCAGTTTATAAGAGTAAACGCTACTCGTAAACTGTGGGATGCCTAGTGAGATTGATGCCAAATCATTCTCGTCATCTTTGAACTAATTTTAATTTGTCTCCCGTTCAACATGAGTGACAGCAGTAATATCAATGTCACTTAAGTTTATAGGCTCAAGAGGAACATCATCTTCCGAAAAATCAATTTACATTCTTGATTATTGAGTTCAACATTCTTGATACTTTTCCACTTTTACGAAGTCGTTATTAGTCAATATAATATGTTTAGCAGTTTAGATACCTTGAGATGATATGTAGTTGCAAAAATAAATTATGACAGAAATGTAAATCAAATCATAAACCACAACATATAATAATTTTAGGAATTATAAACGTGATGTCATGCATGCAGTTTATCCTACCATTCCAAGGATTTAATCTCACACCTATAGTGCCGCCTCAGCGTAGGTCAAAGAGGTGATGATTAAATTGAGACAATCTCTCTCAGCAACTAACTAAGAATCAGACATCTTTACTTAATTACAGATTACCTTCCTTTTTCAGCCAAGATATTAGATAAAATATCCTTTAGAGTGTTACCTACTATTTCATATCTCAAAGTACACCCCGAGTATCCCGCCTTAGGGTCGGTCAGTGACTCGACGAGTACCCAAAATCCTATTCTTTCGGAGACCAAGCCTTGAATTTTGATAGCGGTGAAAGCCACCCTTAGGGGGCCAAAATCAAAGCGGCATGAGGCATCACCATTCTCTCATGTGCTTGTGTCAACAGTAGAGGCCGTGGGGCCGGTTGTCACCCTCCCCGCTCCTACTCGTTATTTTGAAAAATAGGTTGTTTTATTAGGATTTTTAGAATTTTCTAACAATCCAAAAACAATAGATCATGAATATTTAATATAATCCTCCCACTAGTTCATCGGTTCGAAATACCGTCTAACTAATGTCACTATATCCACGATCCTCCAATTTTATCAATTAAAATTCTTTTGTGTAGACACTACACAAATAAAATTCACAAAGAATTTTACTATCCTAATATGTCACGATGTTTTAGGATTGTAGAATTTTTTTATTTCAATAAATCAAGAAAAAACAATCACTAACTTATCTGTTCCAAATACCGTCTAATTGGTGTCTAATTTTTCATTATTTTCCAATTTTTTATTATCAAAATTCTAATGTAGACACTACATAATCTAAACCCCAAAGGATTCTTAATCCCAAATTAAGTTTATCATGTGAATTTAATATCCCGATAAAATTCCATTTCCTTTCATTAAATTAATTTATTTGTAATCTAAATTAATTATCGTGCTGATACATGTCTAATTAATTTTGTAACGCCCCCAGACCCCGGGCCTGGTAGCGTTAAATGAGTCATAAATAGTCCGGTCAACTGCTTAGACCGTCGCCCTCGCTGGTCTAAAAGGGCTAACCGAGTTGACAAGACCTTTATGTCTCACACTTATATAGGGTGAGCATTCTCTTATTTTACCGATGTGGGACTTTACATTCTCCCCCCCCCTTATAAGGATGGCGTCCTCGCTAGAGGGCGGCCGAGATCAAGTTTCGGATCGCCCCTACCAGAGGTAATTAGAGGCCATCCTTACACCGCCTTCTTGTATGCGGTGCGGCGCATAGTTCCATCTCGATAGTCGGCTCGATATTATTCTCAGAACGCCCCTGCACCCGGGCCTGGTAGCGTTAAATGAGTCATAAATAGTCCGGTCAACTGCTTAGACCGTCGTCCTCGCTTGGTCTAAAAGGGCTAACCCGAGTTGACAAGACCTTTATGTCTCACACTTATATAGGGGTGAGCATTCTCTTATTTTACCGATGTGGGATTTTACAAATTTCAATATTAATTTTCTACATGTATGCATATGGTGGAAATCATGAATATGATGCATGACATGGTTATATCACATTAATAATCATACAAGAAAATAAATGCGAAAACTAAACCACTGAGATGGACCGTTGGTACCCCCGTATCTAATCTATAAAACAAATTAATTAATAAACCCTAAAATTATTTGTAGCCGCCGTCGGGTAAAAGAATTTTGATAATGAAACGGTAAACAGGGGGTACCAAACATTCAATCGCATAAATTAAAATTAAAAGATGTAATTTTTTTAATTCTATTCCACTCCTTATTAATTAATTATGCTATCATGATCACAAAATCGCTTCAACCTGGCTTTGATACCACATGCTGGATATACAGAAACCCGAATCCGGATCCGATCCATAATTGGATCGTCAGATCTGATTCACAGCACCGATCGAGACACTCAATCATGCACAGCGGAAGCTATAAATAAATTTGCATGCGATTTTACTACGATATGATCCACATAAAAAATTAATACAACTATGAGAAGGTTGAAGATTTACCTTGTTTAAGAGGAATAATAAATCTACAGATAGAGAAGCCACAATCTTCTGGATTGTATCTTCTAGCGACGACTGGTGGACGTCTATCCTCGCCGTAGAACCTCCTCGAATATACCCTAGAAAATACCCTAAGTTTTTCTTCTCTTAATGACTAAGGCAAGAAACTAATTTTTCTTCCTTTTTTTGTGAATGTGGCGCAATTTGTCAGTGTAAATTGTGTTTGGAGGACTCTCTTTATATACTAGTCAAGAAAGTTATCATTTTCACAATACAATTACCTATTCCCACAAGGAAAAGATATTTGCCAAAAAATAAGAGATAATTCCCAAAAAATCAATCCTTATTTTTCCATTAATTATCCAACAAATAGATAATCAATTAATTACACATGTGACATAATCTAGGAAAATTTATTTTCCTAATTTATCACAATATGTGGCGCCATTTTAATCATTAAATTTAATAGAAAATGTCTTTTCTATTTTACATATTATTTACCAAATAAATAATATTGCATATTCATTAAATAGACCAACTATTTAATTTATTCTTGAGGTTCCATAAAATGAGAAAACACTCGCGTGTGGAGCCAACCCGGGGACCATGGAACTATAACTAGTAGCTACAATAAATTAAATAAAATATTCATCGAACAGAATATTTCTACTTAATTCATTAATTCCGGAATTACGCCACCATAAATCCGAAATTAAACTCCATCGATTATTGACATAACTTATTCTCAAAACGTCGAGTCGAGTCGATAAGTGTCCATTGATATAATCATTACATATAAACTAACCCTCCATAGACTATCCGTAATGAAGCGGGATTATTTCCGTAAACCTTCTTCAATACCTCTTATCCTTATTTACCATTAACCCACTAGTGATCAATTAGTTCATAACCAATACGAACTCCGCGGATCGATCAGTTTCTAGGATTAACAAATAAGGGGATTGTCTTTCTACTTCCCGCAGGAAGGAATGGATTCCATATCTGTGAGACACACACTTCTCACTCGTTCCAGAATAGTGCCAACGTGAAAGTGACTCAGATTGCGCCTCTTAGCGATCCTTAACGAACACATCAAACCCTATCCTTAAACCAGTAGAAGTATGCAATCACTTCAGGATTAAGGTTAATCCATATATGATCATCTTGTGATTTAACAAGATTTCTCAATCACGGAATTATATGAGAAATTCAGATTAAATCGGTCCAGTCCTATATGACTACATCATATATAAATGCCCCACTTAGATAACCAATATCGACGGTCCGGATAAGACGGTCACACCATAAAGTGTTCTGGGCGCATTAATGGTGGTTTAATCAATAGACCCCATACTTTGATTAAGTTCACCACGGACTATTATTTCAAGTGTATCACCATAAACTTAATCCTCGCGTACGACACACACTAAGTTATATGGCTACATATGATATGACTTAGGGTTTTCATCAGTGTATTACTTATAAGCACGAAGCAAATAATAAGATGAGAATAAATCTGTCATTTATTAATTATAAAAACAATTACATAAATTGTCTTTCGGACGCTGCTTCCAACACTATCTACATGGACCAAAACATCCTCCGCTATTCCCATAGGTTTCTTAATGGATCTATCGGCCATTTGCAACATCAGATTGGTATTATTTAATTAACTCACCCAAACCCAACCGCTCATGAATCGCACGAGGCATAAGACTCATGCTAGAACCTAGGTAACCTAACACATTCGAAAACACAGTGTGGCCTATGGTGCATAGAATGAAGAAACTGCTTGGGTCATTCAACTTAGGTGGTAACTTATTTTGACAGTCCGCCGAGCATTCTTCATTCAAACAAACCACATTTTCCATCTTATCTCTGATAAACAAAACCCCATTTAAAAACATCATATAAGAAGGCATATTCAAAATAGCATCAACCAAGGGATATTTATCTCTACTTTGCATAAGTTGCAAGGAGTTTTTAGGAATTCTACTCAAAACATCCTTTTAAGGGCCTCTTGGTGGATAAGGTAATATACTAAGATCAATGGATTTAGAAGTTAGATTCATATCATATCTATTGATACCTTCATTGGGAGCCTCGGATGATTTTTGGCTTGTCATTTTCCCTTTTGGACTCTCTTTAGATTCCTCCACTATTTTCTTGGGGACTTCCTCTTCATGGTTCTCTTCAACTTGCTCATCAACCCTTTTATCTTCAACCAGTTATATTCTTTCCCGGCATCTTCTATGTGCACATTCCAACCAAGATCACTCCCAACCACTTTCCCGTTTCTTTTATTAATGGCCTTTACTCCCTTAAGATCGTCACGGTATTACTTGGAAAACCCCAAACCGGTGTAGTGTTGGAGTTATCGGTCAACTGTCAAACTTGATTCTCTAAATGCTTGATAGAGGTTTTCATAAGAGTAATAACGGTGCTAATGCTTAATTAGAAATCCATAATCTCACTTGGAGTGGCTTGTTAATTTGCTCCAACATAAAATCCGTCAGATTCTCAGCTTGTTAAGATCAAGAGTGTGACGCCCCTGTCCCGGATACCGAGTCCTTATCCAGAAAAATTCCCGGCACGCATACAATTAAAATTTAATCTTATTATACACGTAAGCCTTAGGTAAAAAACATCAGAGAACAAGGCAAAAGACAAAACGATAGACTCGGGTAACTAAACTACATCTGATACATCATCAAAAGACTAATTATAACCATCAAGTACATTTAAACCATTAAACCCTAATATCCACAAACTCAACTCATCAATTTCTAGCATTACAAAATATAATAGAATATATACCCAAAGTTACAACGGAAATAAGAACAATGAACTTCATCTGCTTCATCTACGGGTCACTCCTTAGTGGCCACGAAAACAACCTATAAATACACCACATTCTCAGGATGGAGACAATAAAGAAGAGGGGGTAAGTTCATACATACTTAGTAAGGGGTAAAAGAAACATTTACATTAAACATCAGTACAAAGATGTATATATCCTAATAGACTGTAACAGTTCACTCACCCTCTACTATCTCCGTTGTACATC
This sequence comes from Gentiana macrophylla, assembly GCA_026214975.1. Classification (NCBI taxonomy): domain Eukaryota; kingdom Viridiplantae; phylum Streptophyta; class Magnoliopsida; order Gentianales; family Gentianaceae; genus Gentiana; species Gentiana macrophylla. The sequence continues at coordinate 34,497,953 of CM047809.1, forward strand.
CTTCCATAAGTAAGGTTTGTTATATTACTATCAAAGGACACTACGCATGGTGAACAACCTCACCACAACACAGGAAGCACCTCAAGGGCACCGACAGTACCGTGTGAGAGTTACAAGAGTCCCTTGGCATCAAACCAAGTAGAGAGGCGTAATAGTCCTATACTAAGAAGAATAGACATGCCTCACCAATTATATAGATGTTTTAGCTTTTAGACACACATATATGTAATTTACGAGTTAAGTCTAACCACCTGATTTATCCACGTAAATGGCTTCCTTGGGACATCTAACCCTAGACAACTAATTATGCTACCTAGCACGTTGGAAAAGGATGATTGACTACTAAGTCAATGTCCCGCAAGGCCTAAACAAACTCCTTCCAGTGCTCCCACATTCTTCCCGCGGAGGGTATCAGTTGTGGCGCTGAGCTAAGGCTACCAGAAGTCGTCAATTTGACATTTCCATGTTACAAGTAATGTCCCGATGGAACACACACATCATATACAATCATTGAACACAAAAGAATTGAGAAATAACTCAAAAATTCTCAAGGCCCACACCTCTGGTATCTAGAAAATTATGTTGAGAAAATAGCTGCTGCGTGTGTGCACCTACGGCTAGAAGCCCACGCCCCTTGCAGTTTTCTGCTGCAGGTCCGCACCTATAAACAGAGGCTCACACCTCTGGCCACTGGAAAATATCTTTTTGAAAATTAGAATGCAGTGTGCACCTACGACTAGAGGCCCACACATCTGGCAATTTTCTGCAAAATTGCAAATCCGAAACCTGCTTGCTTTCAGCCCCTTTTTAACCAAATTTTCACCACCAAACAACACTAAAACTTCCTCAAACCTGAAAATAATGACCACCACCATGTCCATACAATAATTCAACAAGAACCTGAAAATAAAACCCAATATAAAACACCACGTTGCCTTTTATTTGCAAGACATTTGATTTAAAGCAACCAAAGCACAAGGTAAACCGAAAGCCTGCGATTTCTTGATTTTACCTAAAATCTACAAGCCCAAAAACACAACTACGATCACTAGACAATTCTAAACAAATAACCCTCAAGAAAATTACCAAGAACAACAAGATTCTAAAGAAATCCCTAAAGATGAATACTTACGAACTAAAGAGAAACTAGGATCAAAAGCTTCCTCGCATCGAGGCGATCAACTTTGCCTTGTACGGTCCGCACAAAATCTCAACAGATTAGCCGGAATTGCAAAGATTCTTCACCCTCTTTCTCTTATGCTTTGGTCGAACTCCTCTCATCAATTTCTGATAAACTGACGTGAAATAGAGGGGGTAATGGGAGGGGTCTTATTTACAATTTAAATCCTTTAAATTATTTCATTAATTAATTCCTTTAATTATATTCCTTTTAGTTAAATAGTTAGGTAAATAATAATTAAGTTTAAATAATTAACCCAATTACCTTTCTACCCTTACAAAAACACAGAGTGTTACAGAGAGGCTTGGTGGAGATGTGCTTTTGGATGTTGATAGATGGCTTGTTGGGGTGGCCTTTGGTTGGGATAATTGGCTTGTTGGGGTGGCCTTTTACATAGTTTTGTTGAGCTTGTTGCCTAAAACCTTGATTAGAATCACGTGCCCAAGACAAGTTTGGATTATCCATCTAATTTAGAGAGTTTGGATTTTGATAATTTGGCCCTTGGTGTGCCCCTAAGTAGCTAACATCCCCAAATAGCAGTACTACGAAATCCTAACTATGATCTTCCAAAAATAATTAAAAGAATAGCCTTTGCCCTTAAAAGTGCTACTCAAATGGTGAAATCATGTTATTCTCGTATTTCATTTCTGACTAGATAGATAAATCTGCAAAATGGAGCATCAACATGATTAGGACCACCCTTTTGCTTGGATCGACTCGTGGGCATGAGATGTGTTTCTGTAGTTGTGATCTGACTGGGAAAGTAGATGAACCGAAAAGCTGCTTTTACGGCTTTCAGTCAAATAAGAGCCTTTTTATAGGTGTAAAGGTGAGTTAAACTATGCTGCTGACTTTGGCCTGCTAAGTATGATACTCAGTAGAGTCTGGGGAAACTGTGGTGGTTAGCAGAGCATGAAGGTGTCTGCTGAATCTTGTGTTCAGCTGGGGCAGGACAGTAAGGTTGATCAACCTGCTGATCTTAAGGCTGCTGAAGTTGAGTCTGTTGATAATCAGCATACTTGGGGAACACGTCCGCATGGTTTTTCGATTTGGATAAGGTTACTTCTGGGTATTTCAGTCATTGTCTGGTTTGGCTGTTTAGTCGGTTATGGTTGGATTCCCAAGACTATAAATACCATTTGTATCTATTGTAACTTGTAACTTTCTGGTGCTAATAAAATATCCTCGTTTGTCCGTGGAGTAGTCGGCACATTGCCAGAAACAACGTTAAATCGGTGTTCTTTTTTTTCTATGTTTACTTGTTTATCTTTTATCTTTCCTCACAATCACAATCACTTCTTGATCAATCCGTCTTAAAAAACTGGTATCAGAGCATCCGAGTTCATCAATAAATCTATTTATCTATTTTAAGCAAGGTAGATTGGCACTAAGGTCATAACTGACGCTAGGATTTGGGATCTACACAAGCTTTTCTGGTGAGAAAGATGTCTACTTTAAACGTCAATATTGACAAGTTTATAGGAAGAAACGGTTTTAGTATGTGGCAGATCAAGATGCGTGCTTTGTTGAAACATCAGAGATTATAGGGTCTGATAATGCTCTAAATGGTACTAATAATTATACCTATATTCATCCCGAATTCTGCTCAAGATAGGATAGATAGGCTCGTTATTATGTGGAATATATGTCAAATGCTATGTGAGTGTTTCCAGGATCGTAATTCTGCATCTATGCTATTTTCCCGATGTTTTGGTACTGTTTTGTCTCGTTTTGCGTGTTTTATAGGATGTACCGAAACTGGAGCATTGGAGAATGGATCTGAACTAAAAGAAGTACATTGGGCCAAGTGATTGAAGCCCAAGAAGAAGCGCCTGCTGAAGAAAAGGAAGAAAAGTAGGCCCGGTAGCCCTAAGGCTAGGCCCGGTAAACTGGCGTCTTGTGGAACACGAAATTGATTCTGCCGTATTATCTAGTTTGGTTAGGGTTTTAGAGAGTTTTAAGTCGGCTATTGTATCTATATAATATACAGATAGAATTCATGAGCTTAATACAATCTTCAATTTTACATATTACATTACAATTATTATTATGCAAAAAAGTTTTCTTGAGCTTTGAAGAGTTGTTTTTGGTTTCCTCCCTTCTTCCATCATCTCTAGCTTAAGTAGATCGAGCTAGATCTCCATTTTTGAAGGTATGAAGCTTTTAACGTTCCTTTCTTATCTTCAATATGGTAGATCTGTTCATAATTATGTGTTTTATTTAATCTGCATGTTTAACAACCCCATAATTTACTTATTTTAATCGTACTGAGCAATGTAGATCCAGAAATTAGGAAATGCCTCCCCCGGTAAACCGGCTGTCTATACCGGTTTACCGAGGCATGTTTTATAAAACCTAAACTGGGATTCACTACATCTACGTTGATCGGAAGGAATAATTAAAACGAGTAATAAGTCTGGCCAATCTAGTATTCGTAATTCGTAAATTAACATGAATGACTGTTAGTGAAGTGTTAATTAGGACATAGTCTTGAATGGACCCTAGGAACGTGCTTGTCAATGTCGACAGCTGTCTAGGCGGGTTTGCGGAATGAGTTAGCGCTCAATATCGGCAATTCTAGTTCTTTTTGCGTATGGGCTATTACGGACCAATTAAGGAGGGTAGCTTGTGTATAGATTGTCTGCTGCCATTTTCGGAGTAGAAAGGGTTAGGAATTGCCCCCGTAGGTGATAATGATAATTAAAACTAAAGCTCACGATTAATTTAAGGAAATTATGTGAGGAAGTAAACGTAACGATTAACTAATCCAAGTTAGTAGATCGGTGAGGAGAGGGAGAGGTATACCATGTTTGTTTTCTTTTATGTTATTGTTGGTCAATGACCGCCTTTATGTTGCTTCTTAATTAGGTTAGAATCGTTTATACTTATAAGTTGCATTGTCTCTGTGTGATTGACCTTGACTCGTATTTACTATACTGCGATGTACCTAGTATTCTTGCTAGTAATATCGACGTTAGTGACTTACACGCGATCAAGATTTTTGGCGCCGTGGCCGGGGACAATGGCCAATTTTAAATATAAACGTTTTAATTCTAATTAAGAAGTCATTTTTATTTTATTTTATTTTATTTTATTTTATTTTGAGTCTTGAGTCATTCTGTATCAAACCTGCACATGTTAAACTTCTAGAAAGAGAAAATTCAGGGCCGGTTTCCCGAAGGTAACCTCCGAGTTACCGAGGCCTGGAAAATCGATTTCTGAACAGTTCCTGTTATTCTGTGTTATTCCCTGTTGATTTTAGTTAGTAGGTCCGCAACAGTTGGGATCACACCCAACTGAAGTGGAAGTTGCTAACCTTTTCTTTGTTTTATTTTGTCTTTTTGCAGGTTGATAAGAACACTTCAGAAATTTGATCCATTCAGAGTTGAAAAAGAGCAAACAAGTCAAACAAGATGCCTAGAACAGTATTGAACATTACACCGATTTCCATGTATCCTGGATCTGAAGCACGAGAGCATTATGAGACTATACAGAAACAGTTGGAAAAAAAGGAAAAAGCAATCAAGCAAGAGCCTGAGAATGACTTAAAGGAGTATAGCACGTATCGTCCAGGTGAGTTCCCTTGCGAATTATTTGATATATCGTCTTCGGATTACGATTCTGATGATCCTGAAGAGGATCCCGACATGATGTTTTCTGAGCCTGAGGATTACCTAGACTCAGACACCGTGGTGAAGTTAGGAGACCCTGGCACGTTTAGACTCCCAGTTTATGTTAATGGAATATCCGTAGGATTTGGTCTCTACGACTCTGGCTCGAGTTGCAATATTCTACCTTTTTCCCTATGTCAAAATATAAGACTTCCGGTCGTATTGAATCAAACCAGGACCATGAACTTCGTGGATAGAACCAGATACATGCCTGCTGGTTTGTTTAAGAAATGGACAATTAAGGCAGGAGGGTTCACATATCCTATTGACTTCACTGTCATAGATGTACCTGGGGACCCTAGTGCCCTTGTTCTCTTTGGAAGACCTTTCTTAGCAATGAACAAGGCGGTTATGGATTTGATAAGGGGGATAATACTTTAAGGATGAATAATGATGTTGTATCTTTTAGGATCTTAGAACCCCTAGAAAACCGACCAGAGAGTTGTAAGATGACGTATGCTTCAGGAAAGGTGGAAATTTTTGAAACCGAAGGGCATAAGCATAGAGAGGTTGTCATAGAAACCGTTGAGCAAGAGTTTATGAGATTAATGCTGAGAGAAAAAGAAGAAAAGGACCACGACAAGATGCTCATGGAAGCTAGTCCTTCCGTGTTGTGTAGTGAACGAATTGAGCTAAAGTAGAAAATGTGGAGTCCTTGGGTTCAAAGTCTAAATCTCGACGCAGAGGAAGACCTAGCACGCAAGCTAAAAGGGAGAGGCATGCTAGGAAGAGAGCTCAAAAAGGTTTTATTAAGGTACAAGCCTCTGGAACGAAAGTTTGGCGAGTTAGAGCCCCAACCCTTGAATAATCAGAGATCTGAAGAAAGTCGGGTTGACGACTATAAACTCAGAACTAATTCTTCAAACCCTTACGTGGATTAGGAATGCATAAAAGTAGCCAGATGAAGGGACGAGCTTTTTTTCATCCTACCACAAACTTAGGCTTGAAACCGAATGGTTGTGGAAAGGTTTTTTTTACCTCGTTGCGGATTCTAGTGAAGTAGGTTAGGTTTTGAGTCGGAAATAACAATTGAAAAATAAAAGGGATGTCAATTTGAGGTCAGAATTGAGCAGAAAGGTTGAGTAAGAAGTACAACAAAGGCAGATAAAAAATCTGGGGAAAAGAAACCCCCGGTATCTCGAGGGTAACCTCCGGGTTACCGAGGCTTGATTTTCAGATTTCTGAACGTCAGTTTATAAAGCTGAAATTTTAGAGACACGTGGAGGACACACGTTGCACCAGATACGGTCAGTCAGTAGAAACCGAGCCATTTTCCCCTCTTTTCAAAATTTTCATCCTTACCCACACTCCATCATAACTCCACCTCAATCCCATCAATCACCTCCTCAAATCCCTCACCCTAATAACTTCTCTACCCATTATCCCACTAAAACCACCCACATTCACTCCATTCTTCCTATTTAAACCACCCATTCATCACCAATATCATCATTCTTATCAAATACACCTCTTTAATTTATCAAACTTCTCCCATTTCTTCTTCTTCATTTAAATTCAACCTAAATCACCACGACATTACCACTACATCACCACAATTTCCTTCAATTTTCCAAACCCTAAACACCCATTTTCCACCACTGTTACTGATCTGTAGTGTTGTTGCTAAGGTGAAATGCTAAAATTCTTCATCTTTTAGCATCAGAGGCACAGTCCCAGAAAAATAGAAAAATCAGGCCGGTAAACCGTACCCTACCTCCGGTTTACCGAGGGTTGTTTTCCAGAAATAGCTTCTGTATCAGGTTCTATACTTATTCAGGATTGGTCCTAAGCGTCAACGGTCAGCTGTTCGTCCAAGTGGTTACCAGACTGTATATGGAGATGACAATCCATTGATAGACGAGGTTGCGCAGTTCCATTCATTAGCTATTTACGAGTCGTTCCGAGGCCATTGGAACGCAAGACCAGTGGCTCGAGAGCGAGGGGTAGATTTGGACGATTGCGGGTCAATATTTCTGGAGGCCCTGCAAGCACAAGATTTATTGGATATGGCTGTAGCACCAGCCCGGTTCAATGCCACGGTGGTAAGAGAATTTTATGCTTACTTTTCACACAACCCTGGAGCCATATTGCAATGGTCTGAGGTATGAAAGTTGATTTTTCGATCGAGCGGAACAACGAGCATTTTGGGGTTAGACATCCACCAGTGGGCCCGGATGAGTACAAATCCTCGAGCAACATTTTCGAACTCGAGAGTGAAGGATGTAGGAACTCAGATCTGTACAAAATAGATCTTTGTCCAACGGATGGATCACGATCTATAAACTACATATCATAAACAATGGATCTAAACTTCATACAAGGGGGTTTAGATCTACTTACCAATAGTTGGATGAGTAGCCACAATCTTCCAGCGTGTTCTCCAAGCGGCGGTTGGTGGACACAATCCTTGGAATTGAAACCTCCTTGATATGCATCAAGAAAAACTACAAGTTTTTCTTCAACCAGAAACCCAAGACAAGAAACAAGTTTTTCTCTCTATTTTATGTGTGTATGTCGAAAATTTCATCTCTCATATGTCTTGGAAGAACTCTCTTAATATAGGAGAGTAAATCCTTGGCCTCCAAGTTTCTAACTAATTAAATAAATAATTAAAAAAAATCACAATAAAAGATAATTCCATTTATAAAAGATTGTGATTAATCAATCAATCAATTACAAATCAATAATCTTTTATTAATTAATTACTTACCAAGTAAATAATTAATCACACAAGAAAATCAATTCATGCATTTGATGAGAGGGAGGCGCCACACCTTAGGGTTTTAGGCCCACGGAAATATATTTTCTGTGTATTATATTATTGAGCCCAACTAAATAATATTTCGCATATCAATTAATTGGCCTAGCCAATTAATTATCACTGAAGCCCAATAATAAGAAAATACTCGTATTATAGGAACCACGTTGGGGACCATGGACCTATAACCAGTAGCTCCAATATATTAAGTAAAATATTCATCGAACAGAATATTCACACTTAAATTATTAATTCCGGGATTACGCCACCATAAACCCGAAACTGAACTCTACCAATTATAGATATATACTTACACTCAATCCTATGAGTAAATAAGTGTCCATTGATATAATCTTTACATACGGACTAACCCTCCATAGATTGTCCATTATGAGTGGGAAGTCTCCGTAAACCCGACTCAGAATATCTTACCCTTATTTACTATTAACCCCCTAGTGATCAATTAGTTCACATACCAGACTAGTAGCTAATTAGTCTAATATGAACTCCCGGGATCGATCATTTTCTTATGGCTAACAAATAAGGGGACTGTCTCTCTACTTCCCGCAGGAAGGAATGGATTCCGTGTCTGTGAAACACAGAACTACTCACTCATCAGGGAATAGTGCCAACGAGAAGTGACTCAGATCACATATCAAAGTGATCCTTAACTAAAACATCAAACACTACCCGAGACAAGCAGTACCCTGTGATCACCTCAGGATTACGGTCAATCCATATATGATCATCTAATGATTTAATAAGTTTTCTCGATTACAGAATTATATCGAGAAACCCAGATTAAATCGGTCCAGTCATATATGAATGCCATCATATATAAATGCCCCACTTTGGTACCCTCTACCGACAGTCCGGATAAGACTATCACACCCTAAGGTGTTCTGGGCGCATTATTGGTGTTTTAATCATGAGACCTTAAACTCTGATTAAGTTCACCATGGACTAACGAGCCACGATATCACCACGAACTCAATCCTCACGCATGCCATACAATCGAGTTAAGCGGTTACATCTCGATATACTTAGTGTTTGCAAAGCAGTGCATTACTTACAAGCACAAAGCAAGTAATAAGGTGAGATAAATTCTGTTATCCATTATCAAAAACAATTACACAAATTGTGTTTCGGGCACTACACCTAACAATCTCCCACTTGCATGAAATGACAAGCAACGATTGTTTTTAGAGCACACCCTTTCTCATCTTATTCACAACACTCTCCCACTTGCTCTAAAAGCAGATGAGACATATCCCTCAATACCGTACCAAGCACTTGACTTGGTACAAGGATTAGTTAGGTTCTCGGCTCGAGATGATCTTTAGGATCGAAACGTCGCCGGTCTATCTAATCAGGCGGTACTCACTCACAATATGCTTTTGACCTCTAAAGGATCGAGAAGATCCTTCTAAGCTATCTTTCACTTGTTTTCACAATGAAGTGATATCACCACTAGACCTGGAATTAGTCCCGGATCGGAAGGAAATTCTAAGCTATATCACCACTATAGCTGCTCCGAAAGCTGCTATGTATCCGATTAATTAAAGTCGAATTGGCAGTGCTGGATTTCTCCAGACAATAGCTCCATCACTATAAGTAAACACTGAGCCCGAGATTGTCCCAACGATCATCCTTAATCTGACTATAAGTCGAATCGGTGTAGTCAACCATTTTCAAGTTTGCACCCGAATATACAAGCATATTATTCCTCATTCTTCAAAAATACTTGAGGACGTACTAAACCGCTATTCAATGCTCAAATCCGAGATTCTTCTACTATTGACTTGTGATAACCTGACTTGCCGTTATCCAAGAGAGACTCTATCCGATTTTCTTTTTATCCGAAGATTTAGAGAATCATTCCTGAGAGGTAGGGTAGGACTACTCTCGTTGAATGTTGCATACGTATATGTAAGATCATCTTAACCAATAAGATGGATGGGATAGCCAATGACTCATTCTTGTGAATTTGACCAAATCAAATTCTTAGAATATAGTCCAATTCTCTCATCCAAGGAATCTTGGAGTTTCAGTTTCCGACTTCAGATGGCACAACCATGTTGTTTCCAACCGTTGCAGTGTTATAATTCATGAACACTAATACTACTACTTTACCAATAATGATATCCAGTCTACGAAAGACTTATCAATATTCAGGTGAAGTCCACATATTTTAAAACATGTGACTTTAAAGGACCAAGAGGTTCTCTTAAATTCACAAAGGATATAAGCTCCGACAGTCATCCTGCCATTCGTTCTAACCAATACCCTTATGTTCCGAATGAATCCAGACTCCGTTATTAGGCAAGAAAGTCTCAGGGAATCACCCCTATTTTCTGCTTTCTAACGAAATCTAGTAAGACTGAGTGGTGAGAGAGTTCAAGGTCTGGTTAACTCTCTACTTGTTAGGGAATCACCCCTAGACCGCTCAACTTTGCGTTGAAAGTTTAAACTTTCCTATTTATTCGACTCTTTTCCGCATAGATCCAATTGCTCCCACTGGACCTGAGACACTCAGGTGGGTCTACAAGAGGCTGGACAGAACTTGAGTACCAAAACTCCATTCACAGGGTTAAGGCTTTCAAACCAACCTCTATGATCAAAATCCTATACAGCCCACCAAGAGCCATAGGTTATCAATCACCCCAGCAGACTGTAAAGTCCACAAAACCATAATGGGTCAACGGTTAAACCATACTCCCACTGCATTTTGGGTGGATTGACATTCTGATCTAGTAGTATTTATCAGTGTAATCACCAACAACCGATGTTGGATGTGGTCTGATTAAATCAGATAGTAACTACCTTTGGGTAACCGTACCCCAAGGTTTAAGGCTGTTACTTATAGATTCTATCAGAAGGCTTGTGACAGTTCAACCATCACTTTCTAATCTCATGAATCTTATAACCAACCTTCACTCGTCACATTAAGACATTTCACGAACAATCACAATCTGAACGTATGCGCAAAATATCCAGTCCTACTTTCAAGCATTAAGTGCTAAATGCCCATATTTACGGAAGTGGAGTAAACTGAATTTACTCCTTATCCATAAACTCACAAGCATCTTCTAGGTAGACTTCTCGGTTTACATAATAATGTTAACCGTTATTTTGCAACCAATTATCTTAATCGAGTTTAGCAGTGTATTGTAGCACATCACTAACTATGTAGGGAAAGTCTATGGTTTCTTCCTCAGTGAAAAACATTCCACTAAGAGGCAGGCCTAGCATCAGTCCCAAGACTATGTGATAGCCAATTTCTGAGCATGGAATACTCTATTCTCTGCTTAAATCAGAGACTTCTCCTCGTATTCTATAGATAAACTAAACCGTGTTTCGAGTAGTTATCAGACAAAATGTCACCACTCAAAAGCTCTCATTAGCTTGTATCTCTTACTAGACCCCGAAGGTCATTATAAACAAGCTACGTTACTTCTTCAGATCTATTACACTTTCCCAATTGAAAGGAAGCTTATTCATTGTTCCTTTTACACAGTGTTACGAGACTAGGAGATAGGAATCACCCTTAGCCAGTCGTTAGGTCTTATCTCTAGGATATATGCACTAATTAATAGATTTTGAAGAATCGTCTATCTTAAAACGGAAACCGTTCTCCCATAATAGTTTAAGACGTGTTACATATACCTTTTCAGCATTTCTTAGTGGTTCTGACTTTATCAAACAAAAGTCCGAGTCTCGGATTCGTACTACAAATGTCATATTCACTTTCAATGAGGCAACAATGCGTCGAGTTGAAAGTGAATCCATTTGTTCCAACGAATCTGAAAACAGAAAAATAAATTTTCCATGATATTCAAGGATCGAATCCAAAGTTCATTTCCTCATACCACTCCCACTATTCTAGCTTAAATTACTGCCCGTTGTCTACTCTATTAATCGTTAATGCACAGCTACCTTGTTCTTCCAAAAGAACATAGCTCCCGAGTCCAGTTACTCGGTTAAGAAAGTCCCTAGGATTCATTGGTTAGTGATCCGAAATCACTTTCCTTATCCGATACTTTCCTTATATTAATATTTCGGTTTAGCCTCAAACTTATTTAGTTTAGATGATTAACACTTGTAGACATTCTTTCCTATTCTTGACTTTCCTTAAAAGGAAATAGTCTTAATCTAGCAGTTCGTTTGAGTAGACACTTCTCGTGAACTGTGGGATGTCTAGTGAAAGCGTTACCCAGTGGGACTAATTTTCTAATAAATCAGAAAAACATAAGATTAAATCTCCCACTAGTTTAACGGTTCCAAATATCGTCTAACTAGCAACACTTTAATCTATGATTCTCAAATTTTTCTATTAGAAAATTTCTCGTGTGGTCACTACACAATTAAAATTCACTAGAAGAATTTTACCGTCCCAATCATCTTTCAAACTAATTACGGTTGTCTTTCGTTCAACACGAGTGACAGCAGTGACATACTTATTTACGTCACTTTGAGTCTTGAAGGCTCTAGAGAAATATCTCTTCCGAAAAATTAATCGCACGTATGATTAACAAGTACAACGTTCTAGTTACTTACCACTTTTAACGAAGTTGTTACTAGTCAATTTAAAAAACATATACTAGCAGTCTAGTACCCTATAGAGATATACAAATTGTTGTAAATAAAATTGACAGAAAATAAATCCAAATTATACACTACTAATTGATTTTAGGAACTATACACTAATGCATAGTCTATCCTACCGTTCCAAGGATTTAGTCTCACACCTCAGTGCCGCCATAGGGTAGGTCAAAGAGGTGATGACTAAATCGAGATCAACTCTCTCGATGATTAAATGGAATCAAACATCCAATTTTAATCCTTGATTACCTTTCTTTTTCAGCCAAGGTATTACCAAAAATACCCATAATGAGTGTCACCTACTGTTTCAGATTTTTAGGTAGACCCCGAGTGTGCCGCCTTAGGGTCAGTCAGTGACCCAACGAGTACCCAAAACCCTATCCTTTCGGAGACCAAGCCTTGAATTTTGATAGCGGTGAAGGCCTTTCTTAGGGAGGCCGGTCCCAGGCCGGCACGAGGCGTCACCATTCTCTCACGTTGCTTGTGTCAACAGTAGAGGCCGTGGGGTCGGCTGTCGCCTTCCCCGCTCCCACACAATATTTTGAAAAAGTGGTGGGTTTACTGATTTCGTTTTTGGACTTGATGTATCTTTAACGAACAATAAATCATGGGCCTGAATGGTGTCGGTTATGTGGGCTAGCCCACTCGACCTATTCGTTGGAACATATGTGGCCGTCGGACGGATCAGGGTTAGGGGAGCTCCGTTGAGCCGTAGTCACTCGCCGGATAGCTTAGCCTTGCCGGACCCCCTTGCAAACGCCACTCGTGGAGGGTTAAGTCGATCGAGCCGTGGCTCAGTTGACCACCCATCGATGGTTTGACCACTTTCGAACCATATTCGCCTATAATTGTTCAATCCCTTAACATCAATCTTTCACGTAGACAGTACGGACAAAAAACGCAATCTCGTCGAGGTTTCGGGATTTTACTCCCTACGCTTTCGCAAGGTGGGATTCACCGAGAGTCCATCACCTAACCATGAAGATTGACAAAACCAGGAATCCTCGGTTTCCCTAATTAGTTTCTAATTAATATCATACAATTAATTTAAACTAATCGCGTGTTGTATACATGCCTAACTAATTCCTTGAATTAATTTTTACATGTATATGCATATGGAGTGGAATTCATGTTATGATGCATGTCATGGCAATTTTCCGGTTCTACGTATACATCCTAAGCATACATACTAGTGCGGAAAATACACATCAAGATGGACCGTTGGCACCCCTGTATCTAACCTTTTAGAAAATAAATAAATAAACCATAACTAGGGTTTACTAGTTTCTAGTACAATCTGCTGCTGATCCATTTCATTGATGATCAGGCATCCAAACAAACTCTGAGTATCACGAAACTTTGTGGGCCTGTTCTTCACTCTTCCTGCTTCATATGGATCTGTTGGATCCGAAGTTTCGATGGCACAATTTTTCCAAAGAATCCGCCGATCCAAGCTCACTGATCTGCTTATAATCTGCGCGCAACAGTGTCTTCCCGGAGCCGATCGTATTATAGGAGCCACGTTGGGGACCATGGACCTATAACCAGTAGCTCCAATAAATTAAGTAAAATATTCATCGAACAGAATATTCACACTTAAATTAATAATTCCGGGATTACGCCACCATAAACCCGAAACTGAACTCTACCAATTATAGATATATACTTACACTCAATCCTATGAGTAAATAAGCGTCCATTGATATAATCATTACATACGGACTAACCCTCAATAGACTGTCCATTCTGAGTGGGAAGTCTCCGTAAACCCGACTCAGAATATCTTATCCTTATTTACCATTAACCCCCTAGTGATCAATTAGTTCACATGCCGGACTAGTAGCTAATTAGTCTAATATGAACTCCCGGGATTGATCACTTTCTTAGGGCTAACAAATAAGGGGACTGTCTCTCTACTTCCCGCAGGAAGGAATGGATTCCGTGTCTGTGAAACACAGAACTACTCACTCATCAGGGAATAGTGCCAATGAGAAGTGACTCAGATCACATATCAAAGTGATCCTTAACTAACACATCAAACACTACCCCGAGACAAGCAGTACCCTGTGATCACCTCAGGATTAAGGTCAATCCATATATGATCATCCAATGATTTAATAAGTTTTCTCGATTACGGAATTATATCTAGAAACCCAGATTAAATAGGTCCAGTCCTATATGAATGCCATCATATATAAATGCCCCACTAAGGTACCCTCTACTGACAGTCTGGATAAAACTATCACACCCTAAGGTGTTCTGGGCACATTTTTGGTGTTTTAATCATGAGACCCTAAACTCTGTTTAAGTTCACCACGGACTAACAGTTTAAGTATATCACCACTAACTCAATTCTCACGTGCATGCCATACACTGAATTAAGCGGTTACATACTGATATCCTAGAGAATAAGCTATCTTGGGACCGGAAGATGGTAAATAGATTTGTTTGTGCTCGTCTTCTTCCGACGAAGAACACGGTCTCTGTCACTACCTTGAGGGCAGAGTTGATGTTCTATCTAGAGATGGGTGCCCCAATCAACATCGGTCTTTTGATGCATAGCCGTATTCATGGGCTTTCCGCCACTTCTGAGCGAGAGCTGTTACCATACGGACCGATGATTGATATGTTTGATGTAGAGGTCGAGGTGAAGATGCTTGTCAGTGATGATTGGGAAGATCCTGAGCCGCAGCTCAGTTCGCAGTTAGTCTCGAGAGTTCAGAGACGGGTTAGAGCAGAAAGGGAGCATACTCCGGTGCATTGTGCACCGAGGACTCAGAGAGCCTTGCTTGAGGAGCACTCGCGAGAGATAGCGAGTCTATATAGCAAGATGGATCGGATTATTGACTTTTTCGGAGTTCCTCCTGCTACCCCGCCACCTAGGACTGCCCCTCGTCATAGAGCATCCTCTTCCTCCGTAGCCGCCTCGAGTTCTGCACCACCTCCCGGTTTGAGCCTAGAGACGATTGGGAGGGTTATTCTGATGATGACTAGCTTTTATTTCTTTTTTTTGTTGTTTCCCATTTTATTGTTTTGATTTTAATTTTTTTTCTATTCCTATCTAGTTGATGTAGCGGAATATTAATCATATAATAATTTTGTCTGCTTAAATTGTTTTGGAGTTATATTATTTTCTCTTTTACTGCCGCTCTTTTGATATACAGTTTCTTGTCACCACTATTCTCCTTGGTTTGTTTGAGATTCTTAGCACAGATTCTTCCTGGACTACTTACATGAGCCCGATGATTTATACGATGATCCGATTCTTCTTTGGTTCCGCCCTTAACCGAAGCTAAGTTCCTTTTCGTTTTTTATATCTCATCTCACACATTGGGGGCAATGTTTCGATTAAGTGGGGGGGGTAGAGGAACGTCACCTAGCTTCTTAGCATTATATTCCATGAATTACGTGATTATCTTGATTCTCATTGATGCACGATTCACCACTTAGACTTTGATTCCTTTCGATAGAATTTCGAAAAATTATGGTATCTTTGATCTTTTCGAGTTAATTGACTTCATCTTTGTTTTACTTTGTACGAGTATGAGAAAGTGTCCACTTCTGAAGTAGTGGCATACTAAGCGCATAGTCTGTTATGAGCCACCATTTTAAGCACGTATAACTCACTTCCCTTGGTGTGTAGTCGATAGCATATTGCTTTGACTAGAGTTGACCCTGGCTTTATCACGAATCATGTTTCACTTACGCTTATAAAGGCAAAGGAATTTTGGATTCGGTTGTTTATCATGAGTGAGGCCATGAGGATAGTTTAATCAATGAGAGTTCACCCGTCAAGAAAGAGAAGTTCATTGAAATATATACATCTATATTCTCTTTGGCAATATCTTAGTCGATGGAGCGTAAGACGCAGAACTTTTGCATAGACCGATAAACGTGAGCCTAAGAGTAATATATGCTTGGTTCTCGATCCGCCTTGCCAACTCAATTAATTAATAAATACATGTTCGAGACTGGTTAGTTCGACTACGAGTTGATGTAATGTGAAATTGTCTGCATTTCGAAGCGGTTGTGAAAGTTATTACGCACACACATTGGCTCATGACTTGAATAGTGTTTAATGTATTACTGACGAATATGAGTGGCATGATCTTGATCATGACTTTGTGAGGCATAGTTGTTTTTAATTAACTTGTGTATTGATCGAGTGTTATTTTTTTCGCCTTTTGCTCGGGATGATCAAAAGCTAAGTGGGGGTAGTTGATAACGCCTAAATGGTACCAATAATTATACCTATATTCACCCCGAATTCTACTCAAGAGAGGATAGATAGGCTTGTTATTATGCGGAATATATGTCAAATGCTATGTGAGTGTTTCCAGGATCGTAATTCTGCATCTATGCTATTTTCCCGATGTTTTGGTACTGTTTTGTCTCGTTTGAATGTTTTATAGGATGTACTGAAACTGGAGCATTTGAGAACAGATCTGAACTAAAAGAAGTACATTGGGCCAAGTGATTGAAGCCCAAGAAGAAGCCTGCTGAAGAAAAAGAAGAAAAGTAGGCCCGATAACCCTAAGGCTAGGACCGGTGAACCGGTGTCTTGTGGAACACGAAATTGATTCTGCCGCATTATCTAGGTCATTAGGGTTTTAGAGAGTCTTAAGTCGGCTATTGTATCTATATAAAGCCGCATATACAGATAGAATTCATATGCTTAATTCAATCATCAATTTAACATATTACATTACAATTATTATTATGCAATAAAGTTTTATTGAGCTTTGGAGAGTTGTTTTTGGTTTCCTCCCTTCTTCCATCATCTCTAGCTTGAGTAGATCGAGCTAGATCTCCATTGTTGAAGGTATGAAGCTTTGAACGTTCCTTTATTATCTTCAATACGGTAGATTTGTTCGTATTTATGTGTTTTAGTTAATATGCATGTTTAACAACCCTGTAATTTACTTATTTTAATCGTCCTGAGAAATGTAGATCCATAAATTAGGAAAAGCCGCCCCCGGTAAACCGGCGGTCTATACCGGTTTACCGAGGCATGTTTTAGAAAACCTAAACTGGATTCACTACAGCTACGTTGATCGGCAAGAATAATTAAAACGAGTAATATGTCTGGCCAATCTAGTATTCGTAATTCGTAAATTAACATGAAGGACTGTTAGTGAAGTGTTAATTAGGACATAGTCTTGAATGGACCCTAGGAATGTGCTGGTCAATGTCGACAGCTGTCTAGGCGGGTTAGCGGAATGAGTTAGCGCTCAATATCGGCAATTCTATTTCTTTATGCGTATGGGCTATTACGGACCAATTAAAGAGGGTAGCTTGCGTATAGATTGTCTGCTGCCATTGTCGGAGTAGATAGGGTTAGGAATTGCACCCGTAGCTGATAATGGTAATTAAAACAAAAGCTCACAATTAATTTAAGGAAATTATGTGGGGAAGTAAACGTAACAATTAACTAATCCAAGTTAGTAGATCGGTGAGGAGATGGAGAGGTATGCCATGTTTGTTTTCTTTATGTTATTGTTGGTCAATGACCGCCTTTATGTTGCTTCTTAATTAGCTTAGAATCATTTATACTTATAAGTTGCATTGTCTCTGTGGGATCGACATTGACTCACATTTACTATACTGCGATGTACCTAGTATTCTTGCTAGTAATATCGGCGTTAGTGACTTACACGCGATCAGGGTCCCTTATCTAAATCAATAGAAGGATGTGCTGCTGAGAAAGCCAGACTGGAGAAGAAAGCACATTCAACAATTATGTTGTGCTTGTCAGATGATATTATCACGGAGGTTGCTGAAGAGGACACAACATAGAAGATGTGGTCCAAGCTTGAGAACTTGTACATGACAATGTCTTTAACCAACAAGTTGTTGTTGAAACAATGTCTGTTCAGTTTAAGGATGCATGAGGGCACTCAACTGAGGGATCATCTAGACCAACTGAACACAATATTGCTTGACATAAGGAATATTGATGTGAAGATTCAAGATGACGATGCAACATTGATTTTACTTATGTCATTGCCTACATCATATGAGAACTTTATACAGTCCTTTATTGTTGGTAAGGAATCAGTGTCATTGGAGGATGTGAGATCATCACTCCATGCTCGAGAGCTATGCCATAAGGCATCTGGTTCTCGGGACGAGATAGTCACCTTTGGATTGGTGGTCGGGCAGTAGTCGGCGAGGGGCCAGAAATTCGGAATGAAGAAATCAAAGAGAACTTCCAAGGGACCTAAAGCTAAGGATGTCTGTAACTACTACAAGGAGCAGGGACATTGGAAAAATGAATGTCCAAAGAGGAAGAAGCAGCAAGATGCCCAGCAGGGTACAGTCGTTTTGGCAGAACAAAACACCAACTCTAAAGAAGATCTGGCCTTATTATTTTTAGAGTCAGCAGGGCACATAGATGTGTGGATTCTGGACACTGGGGCATCTTATCTTGTGTGTCCAAACAGGGAGTGGTTTTCAACTTATCAGCAGGTGGATGGAGGCCATATTGCAATGGCTAACAGTAAGGTGTGCAAAATAGTTAGGATTGGATCAGTTCAGTTGAGGACACATGATGGTAAATTTGCACACTGAAGGAAATGACCTAGAATTTGGTATCACTTAGTCTACTAGACAACAAAGGGTTCAAGTTCAGGGGAGAAGGTGGAGTGGTGAATGTCTATAAGGGTTCAGTTGTGATTCGGAAGGGTATCAGGCATGGGACATTGTACATATTACAAGTGGTCTCATCTTTTGAGTTCTTCTCGCTTTTGAATCATCGAGGTTCACTACCACTGATTGACCAAACTGTGGCATATGAGTTTGGGTCATATAGGTGAAAGAGAGATGCAAATTATGTCAATGTCTGATCTTCTTAGGGGACATAAGGTCAAGGAGCTGGAATTTTGTGAACACTATGTGTTTGGGAAGCTACATAGGAGCAAGTTCCCAAAAGAAATCCACATCAAAAAAGGGACACTTGATTATGTCCATTCTGATTGTTGGGGACCTTCAAGGGTGGAGTCATTGAGTGGTCACAAGTATTTTTTTGTCTTTTATAATGATCATTCAAGAATAGTTTGGGTAATTATGATGAAGCACAAGAGTCAAGCATTCAAGCACTTCAAGCAGTGGAAGGCATTGGTTGAGAATCAAACAGGGAAAAAGATCAAGAGACTTAGAATTGATAATGGACTTGAATTTTGTTGGCCTGAGTTTGATGAATTCTACAAGAATGAAGGCATTGCTAGGCACCATACTGTAAGAGATACTCCACAGCAGAATGGTGTTGCAGAAAGAATAAATCAAACTCTTCTGGAGAGGGCAAGGTGCATGCTCTCTAATTCTGGTCTGGAAAGAAGATTTTGGGTAGAGGCTGTTAGCACAACATGCTACTTAATCAATAAGGGGCCTCACATTGGGATCAAGCTCAAAACACAACTTGAGGTTTTGTCAGGAAAGTCCGCAGACTCAGGTCTAAGGGTTTTTGGAAGCACAGTCTACTATCATGTCAGTGAAGGTAAAATGGAGCCTAGAGCCAAGAAGGGAGTGTTTGTTGGATATGGAGATGGAGTTAAGAGGTATAAAATCCGGTCATCAGCTGAAAATAGGGTTATACTCAGCAGGAGTGTAGTCTTTGATGAAAACTCTATGCTTAACTCATCTGTGAGAGCCACATCTGAATATGAAATTGGATCTGAAACCGGGAAGGTTGACAAATAGGTGAAGCTTCAAGCAGAGCCTGCTGGATTAAAAGACTCAACATGGGATAGTTATCACTCTGCAGATCCAGGCCCTGGATCAAGCGATCCTCATTTGAACAAGGGTCGTGAGATACTCAAACGGCTGATGTTGGACAGCAGGGTATAGCTCTCAGCAGAGCTAAGAGGGCCAATATCAGACCTCTAAGAATATATGGGGTTGAGGAGGATACGGTTGGATATGCACTAAAGGTAGCTGAAGAAGTTGATGGTTTTGAACCTAACACTTACAGGGAAGCTGTGACATATTCTGAAACATCCCAATGGCTTGTTGCAATTCGAGAAGAAATGGAGTCACTTCAGAAGAATGAGACTTGGGATCTAGTAAAACAACCACAGGATAGAAGGCGGTCAGCTGCAAATGGATATTCAAGAAAAAGGAAGAAATGACTTTTGCTGAGGGCATCAGATATAAGGCACGTTTGGTTGCAAGAGGGTTCAGTCAGAAAAAAGGGGTAGATTATGAAGAAATATTTTCTCCAGTGGTCAGACATACTTCCATCAGGGTGCTATTAGCAATAGTGGCACATCAGAATCTTGAACTTAAGCAATTAGATGTGAAGACAGCTTTTCTACATAGAGATGTAGATAAGGAAATATATATGACTCAGCCAGAGGGTTTCCAAGTTCCTGGCAAGGAAATATATGTTTGCAAGTTGAAGAAGTCCTTGTATGGACTTAAGCAGACCCCAAGGCAGTGGTATAAGAAGTTTGACAGTTATATGATTCAGCAGGGTTATAGAAGGAGTCCATATGATTATTGTGTTTATCATAACAAGTTGAAGGATGGTCCAATCATCTATCTGGTTCTGTATGTGGGTGATATGCTGATAGCTGCTGTGAACAAGTATGATATTCAAGATCTGAAGAATCTGCTCAAGGCTGAATTTGAGATGAAGGATTTAGGGAACGAGAAGAAAAATTTAGGGATGGAGATCTATAGAGATAGGAAGAAGGGGAAGCTGTTCTTGTCTCAGCATGGGTATATTGAGAAGATATTATCCAAGTTTGGCATGTCAGCAGCCAAACCTATAGATACTCCAATTGTACCAAATCTAGGAGTACATTTGATATTGGATTCATTTATGGAGGTGACACACAATGTTTTGTCACAGGGTACTATGATTCTGATTTTGTTCTTCGATATATGACATGAGATGTATATTTGGGTATGTGTTTACTTTGGGTGGTTCTCAGAGTAAGTTGGAAGGAAACTTTCACAGGTACAAAGTGACATTATCTACATCAAGCAGAATACACGGCACTATGTATGGCGACAAATGAGGCAATCTGGTTGAAAGGGCTAGTCAATGATATGAGTCTGCATCAAGATCAAGCCTGGGTGTATTGTGACAGTATTAATGCAATATTTTTGGCTAAGGATCAGGTTCATCATGAGAGAACCAAGCACATTGATGTTAGGTATCATTTTTGAGAAATGAGAGAGGGTTAAAGTGGAAAAGATCAGCACTGATGTGAATCCATCTAATATGTTCACTAAACCAGTTCCAAAGGGCAAGTTTAAGTTGTGTCTGGACTTGCTGAATATCCAAAACTGTTAATCTGAATATGGGAATACTCAGCTTAAGGTGGGGGTCTGCTGAGGTATTCAAATCTGAAGATAAAGAGGATTTCTAGCACTTGGTTTTGCATCTGGTCAGTTTGCATGAAGTTGAAGTCAAGGTGGAGATTTGTTAAGGTGACTTAAACTATGCTGCTGAGTTTGGTCTGCTGAGTGTGATACTCAACAGAGTCTGGGGAAACTGTGGTGGTCAGCAGAGCATGAAGGTGTCTGCAGAATCTGGTGTTCAGCTGGGGCAGGTCAGCAAGGTTGATCAACATACTGAAGTTAAGGTTGCTGAAGTTGAGTCTGTTGATAATCAGCATACTTGGGGAACACGTTTGCATGGTTTTCTGATCTGGATAAGGTTATTTCTGGGATATTTCGATCATTATTCTGGTTTGGTTTGTTTAGTCAGTTAGAGTTGGATTCCCAAGACTATAAATACCATATGTATCTGTTGTAACTTGTAACTTTCTAGTGATAATAAAATATCATTGTTTGTCATGAAGTAATCGGCGTATATCGCTTAGGAAACCACGCGTTAAATCTGCTTCTTCTTGCTTTTTTATGTTTGTTTACTTGTTTATCTTTTATCTTTATTCATAATCATCATCATTTTTTATCGATCCGTCGTGACAATAGGTTTTACAACCAAAAACCGCCGAAACTCCTTTTCTTATGGGGAAAGAAACTATATTATAACGTACATAGATGAGAAAAACGAAAGTCGATTCTACCCCTATACGAAGGTGATGAATGTTATAATGATACCGTGAAATAAGAATACCTATTATTTTAACTATTAAAATGATGGAAAATAGGGTTGTGGTGAGCATACTCTAATGCATCCAATCATATTTAGTTATTATTATTAAGTTTATGCACTGAATTTGAAATTCAATCATTTGGTTTAGTCGACTGCAATTTCATCTTAAAATTGCCAACGGACCAACCCTATAAAAGTCAAGGGCAATGGACCCTTTGGGTTGTACATCACATATATGATTTATATCCCTATCCCTATATATGTCTAATCACTTGGAGGGAGCTGCATCCACGACTACTAGCATGTAAACAACCTAGCAGTAGATAAGAAGCCACATGAATATTTGGGTCCTATATAGACTTATAGACAAATTTCAAGTAATAAGAGAGAATGATATAGAATAATAATTGGATTGGATATATATATATATTTACAATCTTCATATAGGATATGGTTTGTTTGTAACTGGCTTCCCATTTGGGATGTCGTTCATATACAGACACACAACTAGTCTTGAAATCAGTGTCTCTTTTTTATCACGGACAACGTTAAGTCTGATGAAAATATTACATTACCTGTCCTAACACTTGTTAAAATATATAAACATAATAACATATGTATTGAACACATGGTGGTCAGAATGAAACAACAAAGCAATAAGCACTTTAGTAGAAGAAAACAGAGGCTAGAAATGTTGCACGTCGACACTATCTAAAAAAGAATGACTGAAACTTGTAAGATTCTAATATGTACTATTTATTTTACGGCAAGGCAGGGTCCCATTGCATGCTTAGGCTCGTGTCCAAGCATGAAGCCTATTATCTGTCCACTCCAAAAATATCTGAAGAATTATAAGAGATTGGAAAATGATTCTATCATCACGTTTCTACCATAAACGTATCACATAATATATTTTTACCCCATTAATAATAATTTAGGCTTCAACGATCCGTTAAAAAAAAGATAAAATCGTAAAAGCATGTTATATTCTCGTTATAACACAATCGTTATTGTAGTCGAATCACATTAAAAGATACATGGGTTAGAGCACTTTCACTCGTAAAACATTGTGAATATGTTATATAGTATGTCAGTGCCACAACAAATTGTTAAAACAAAATGATGTAAAATATTTTTACATCATTAATAATAATATTTAGGACATATTAATTGTAACAAGGCCGGTCATATCATTGATGAATGTGTGTTATGTCATTGTAACGCTTCTCAAATTTCTGCGGAGTGCCCAGAATTAAATAAATCATAAACGATTCAGTTAACGCTTAGATGGTCGCCTCGCTTTGGTCTAAAAGGGCTAACACAAGTTTATAAGACATTTATGTCACACACTTATCGGGGGTGAACAGTCTACTACTTTATAGATGTGAGACTTTACAGTCATTTTGTTGGGGTGCTAGCATTTCTAATTTTTAAGAGTAATGTCAATTCCTTCATAATAAATTGTGCAAAAATGTGGTGTATCACTCGTAGTGATATAACGTAGAGCATCAGGCTTCCATGAATATCTTAAAGGGTTCAGAGATGGAAAATGCTACTATCATTACATTTGTGCCATAATGAGTGTAACGATATACTGTTGCATGATTGATCATGATATATGATGCATGGATGACGTAGTAGGTCCACCGTAATGAAATATACAAACAAGGTATGTCACTCGCTATGCCGTAGTCCTTGTCCAATGACGTTCGAAAAATATGAAATGAGATGTCAAAATAAAGAGGACGAAAAAAGAAAAAATATGATGAAATAATTACGGTCTTTTGACGCTTAATTCAAAAAGATATATGCATTTTTGAAATTGAGTATGCGAGAATATGTCAATTATATTAGAATAAATTCTTGTCCTTTTCGAAAAGAAATTCCAATATACTACTTACTTGATTCTATTTTCAGATTGACGTTTTGTACAATAAAGCCTTAAATAATATTATTGTCATAATCTTATTATAATTTCTATGTCAATTTAAAATTTTCTATGTCAAGTTTTAATTCTAAAGACGTAATATGACATATAATTATGTCCATAAATAATTTAAACAATAACAAATTGACATTTTATGAATCTCTCAAGCTAGGAGGAATTTTGGCGGCTGCGCAGCCGGGTTGAGTGGCTTATGAGAATGGACAAGAACACTTCTTATTTTCACCATCATACATCTTTGAGGTGTGAGAGGAATTTTGTTCGATCCCTGAATGATGCGGATGGTAATAAGATCACGGATGAAGCATGTATAGCATCGCTTGTTACATCTCATTTTGATTCCATCATTGCCGGTTTGCCGGAGCTCGAGGGCCTTACTCTCAGGAACGTTAGCCAACGGGACGCCCAGTGTGTGTTTATGGATTTTATTGAGGCGGAGGTACTTGCGGCTTAATCTCAGCTCCCTGGGCGGAAAGCCCCTGGACCCGACGGTATGCATGTGATCTTCCTGCGGAAATGCTGGAATACTATTGGCCCCACAATTTTACCACTTATTTTAGATGTATTGAATGTGGGTATGGATATCTCTGCACTTAACGTAACGTATATCTCGCTTACTCCGAAGATCAAGAAGCCAGTGGTAGTGCAACACGTTCCACCTATCAGCCTCTGCAACTCAATCTACAAACTTATTTCACGAATAATGGTCAATCGTCTTAAGCCGGTTATTGACTCGATTATCTCGGGGAATCAGAGTGCCTTTAAATCCGGGCTACTTATTACTGATAATGCCATTGTTGCATTTGAGGCTTTCCATTCTCTCACTGCAGGCCTCCAAGGAAGTGAGCACCACGCAGCTCTGAAGCTTGATATGGCTAAGGCTTTCAATCAGGTTGAGTGGGATTATTAATTTGCGGTCATGGGAGCTATGAATATCCCTGCTAGGTTTATGGATTTGATATGGCGTATGGTCACTTCTACTTCTTTTCAGGTATTGCTCAATGGGCGGCCTCTACGGCAGATTATACCCACCCGCGGCATACGGCAGGGCAACCCGTTATAACCTTTCTTATTCATCCTTTGTGTTGAGATACTTTCTGCACTTATTCATAAGGCGATTCAAGGAGGGTGACTTGGAGGATTTTCTTTGGCGATCGTGCTGGAGGTTTCGGCTTATTTGTTGTTTGCTGATGATAATATTATCTTCTTTAATGCTTCTAAAGCCGGGGCTGAGGTGATTAAATGTATTCTAGCTTGCTACGAGGTGCTGTCAGGGTAGTGCATCAACACACCCAAATCGAGCTTATTTATCAGTAAGTCGGTGCCGGATGTTGACAAGGATGATGTTATTCGGGTTTTGGGTGTACCGCTTGACATAGCCACTGGCAAGTACCTAGGGCTGCCTTTTATGATTAGGCGGTCTAAGGGGTAGGTGTTTCAATATATTGAGGATCATGTTCGGAAAAAGCTTAGCGGTTCAAGGATAAATTTCTATCGCCGGAGGCTCGGGAGACCCTTATCAAGAATGTGTTGTAGGCTATTCCTACGTATGTGATGCAGTTCTTCCTCATTCCCTAAGCCTTGATTGATACGAATGAGTCTATGATTAGGCGAATTTTCTGGGGAGGTACGGAAGATAAGTGCTTGATTTCATTGGATGAAATGGTAGGTGTGCACAATGCCTGAAGATATGGGGGTTAGGCTTCCGGGACCTTACGTGTTTTAATCTGGTGCTTCTGGCCAAGCAGGTGTGGCGGGTGCTTAAGCTTCCGTATACTTGGGTGAGTCGGGTTCTCCAGGCAAAATACTTCAGTCAGAACAGTGTGTTAGATGCATCTTTTGGAACTCGGCCTTCTTATTTGTGGCGTAGTATGTTATCTGGTCGGGATCTCCTTGCAAGTGGTTTGAGATGGCGGGTAAATGATGGTGCCATGATCAACATCTATTTAGACACGTGGTTTCCCTTACCGCACTCCTTTCGGGTCGGTCCATCTATGCTTCCTTTGAATGCAAAGGTCCAGTCACTTTTTATCCCTAACATGAGCTCTTGGGATCAGAAGCTAGTCCAGAACTCCTTCTATCCACACAAGGCTCAGGCTATAGTCAATATTCCTTTTCCAGCGGGGTTGCATTCTGATGATATCATGTGGCATTATGATCCTGGTTTGCGTTGTACGGTGAAATCTGGCTAACGGTTGGCTACCCAATTTCACCATAACTTTCTTTTCCAGTCTAGGCCTTTGACGGCTATTCAGAAGGATGGCGATTGGTGCCAGATTTGGTCTTCACCGGTTCGGCCACGTATTGCACATTTTTTGTAGAGGTGTCTGCCTGACTCCCCATCGGACGGAGAGTCGTTGCGGATGTGGGGCATGGGTAATGGTGCTTGTGATTTATGTGGACATAGTTTAGAGGACATTCAAAACACTTTGTTCCACTGTGCAATCCCTCGAACTGTGTTGGATGAGGTGGGGGATGGAGCCAATGAGGAGGGCCTTCGGCAGACCTCAGATTTCCGATCGTTTTTAGGGTACTTCTTCTCTGCATGCAATGAGCCTTTCATAGCATATCTGGTCTCTATCTTGTGGTATATCTGGAAGGCTCGGTGTGCATGGCTGTTTGGTAGCTAGGCTGTGCATATTGGCCGACTTATTATGACTGCGGAAGTTGATGCCAGGAATATGCATATATCTTGCGGTCTCCCCTCCACGAGCCGGGTAGTGCGTCATGGCCTACCAGGTGGCAACCTCCTGTTGGTAGCCATGCGATGATTAATATGTGCGGATCTTTTTGTGGATACTTGTGCTTATGAGGCCGTGATTTGAGGATCGGATGATCAACTATTGCGTGCTTGCTCGGGCAGATTAGACGGAGCTTCAGATGTTGATTTGTAGAGCTTAGTGCTATTTACAGGGGACTCCTCTTGACCCGTGAGTGGGGGTATGCTTCTATATGCTTGGAGTTTGATTCCTTTTCAAGCATTCAATGCCTGCAGTCGCCAGCTGATGATCTCACCTCTCTTGGTTGTTTGGTCCGGGATTGCATGCTTTTGGTGGGTTTTTTGATTCACATTCATTTTCTTTCATTTACAGATCTAGCAATAGGCTGTCTCAAATCTTAGCCTATGAGGGCTTATCTTATCTAGGCTTTGTGGATTGGGGTACACCACCCACTGAATGCGTTCTTGATGCTTGTACTTATAATTTACCTTGATAATTGTTTTGCTGGTTTCACTAAATAAAACAATATTGTACTTATAACCCTATGTAGGAACGTTGACCGAAGCGTGTAGGTGGAGGTTTTGCTTCGCATGAGCATAGAGAGACCAAATGCAGGAACTTCACCACCGTCTTCGTATAAGCGGAATGGATGTGGTCAAAGGACGGTATGCTGATCCTTGTATCTTTATTGGAGATGACGAAGATGACAACTAACTTTCTAAGTACATCGAGGTGATTGAAAATTTCATAGGGCTAGAAACCTATGAGGATGCGATGACGATTGCTCTCAAGGAATGCCTAGATATATTGAGACAATGGCGCAAAGCACTTATCATCAAACTAATAGGTAAGTAAATCTCCTATAAGTTCTTATGACATTGTTTATCTGAGCTTTGGAAGCATAGAGGAAAGATTGAAATTACGGACTTAGAACCGAGATTCTATGTTTGTGATGCCCCGTTCCCGGACATCGAGTCTTTATCCGGAAATAACGCCCAGCGTGTATATATTATCTTTTTAAATAATAAAAGTAATATATATGTAAACATCGTAACAATTTTATTATAGTAAAGCGGGAAAGTTAAAACTAAAGAAACGACTCAGGTATATCAAATGACAAACAAACACGGATCAACCGTTCCACTCTATGCCTAAGAAACCGAAAAACGAAAACAATGAAATAAATGTTGCTTTAACTATTACATCCCAATTGAAACAGAATGATAAAATTCTACTCTCAAACAAAATATGTTTATCCCTCAAAACAATAATATTAAATGCATAAATAAATTGACAACGTTATTCACATAATCCAAAGCTCAAGCATCCCCTCCCTCATCGATATCATCATACTCATAACCGTCATCCTGCCAATCACCTTCTCGGGGTGGGAACAATTATAAGGGGTAAGTACTACGTACTCTGTAAGAGGTACAAGAAACGGATACATATATATATATATATATATATATATATGTGTGTGTGTGTGTGTGTGTGTGTGTGTGTGTGTGTGTATATATATTTAAAAGAATGCATTCTACAAACACGACCACATAGATTGTAACAGAAGAGCACACTCACTCTCTACTTCTCTACTTGCTCGGTTAACATAACTTTGCTAGAGTAAGTTTGTTACACAAAGATTAGTGGACTCTACGTATGGTGAACACCGCACTACAAACACAATTAGCACCTTAAGGACACGAATAGTACTTGGAAGATCACACGAGTCCCTTGGCATCAGACCAAGTGGAGAGGTGCAACAGTACCATGTTACAAAAATTAAACGTGCCTACCAATGATAATGATGTTTTAGCTTTTAGACACAACACATATGTTTATTATGAGTTTAATCTAACCACTTGATTCATTCACGTAAAAAGGGTTCGTATGGACTTCTAGTCCTATAATATCTATTTAAGCTACCTAGCACATTGTAAAAGATTCATTGACTACTAAACGAATGTCCCACAAGGCCTAAACAGTCGCCTTCCGGTTCTCCTACCTTCCTCCCGCAGTGGGTCTTAATTGTGGTGCTTAGTCAAGGCACCACAAGTCGATGTTAGACATTGTGATGTTACAAGTAATACCCCAAAGGCATGCATACCAAACAACATCAGGTTCCCAAGAAAATATCAAAATATAGTGAACATTCACTTTGGCTCCCGCCAAGCACCCTTGGCGCTTGCAAAGAATGAACATAGAACTATGCTTCCATTTGGCGCCTGCCAAACCTTATTGGCGCCCCGCCAAAACTCATTGGCGCCCACCAAACCCTTTCAGTACATCCTGTTTAACTGATGTACATGATTGGAGCCTCACCAAAGCCTTTTGGCACCCGCCAACATTGAACAGATTCATCCTGCATATTTCTACTCTGTTTGGCGCCCGCCAAAGCTAGTCTTCCGAGCGCCAATTGGTGGAAGTACGCGGAAACAAATTCGTTTCAAGGAAAAAATGATGTGAATCATCACACTCAAATTCGCAACCTTATTACCACAAAAACCTGCAAATTTACAAAATCAACACCCAAAAATTTGTTTAAGAACATCCCCTTACCTTAATTGTGAATAAAACCAATCCAAAAAGCGATGCACAAGCAAATCAACTCGAACCCTTTGATTCCACAACTCCAAGAACAATCTACGATTAAGAAACATAAACTATGATTACTACAACCTTCTACGCTATTAAAACTCAAAATTTTAACAAGAAATGATTAGGCTTATAAGAAACCTAAAAGATGGAAACTTACGGATTCACGAATAGTGTGGAAACGATCACCGCGATGAGACGATTAATTCCTTCTTCTACGGTCTGCATAAAATCCCAATAGATTATCATCTAGGATGAAGATTCACTTTATTTGCTTTCATTTTCTCCCTGCCTGCATCGACCCTCTTCTTTTTTTCTTAGAATACGTGAAGCGTGAAATTGAGGGGATTAGGGGATTTATTTCCTTTAAATACTTATTCAATCCTTTTAATAATTAATCTCTTTTTAATTATTTATTTTAGGTGAAACATAAATAGGAATTAAATAAATTAAAACACATTTACAATTTTACCCTTGATGAAAACTAGGGGTGTTACATCCCTCCGTCTTTAAGACAAATTTCATCCTCGAAAATGGACATACCTAGGAGGTGCATGAACTCTGGGAACTCGCAGACCATTTCGTCTTCCAACTCCCATGTCGCATCTGCCAGTGTGATTACTCCACTAAACCAAAAACAACTGAACCTCTTCATTCTTGACCTTCTTCACCTTTCTCTCTCTAAGATACAAACCGGTTCTTCCTTATAGGTCAAGTTCTCTTCAACCATTTCAAGATCAATGTTTGCTTCCATATAAATTTTGGTTAAGCATTTCTTTAACATTGACTCATGAAAGATATTATGCACTCGTGACAAGGATTCTGGTAACTCCAACCGATAAGCTAAAGGTCCTACTTTAGCTAGGATCATAAAAGGACCTACATATATAGGGCTTACCTTGCCTTTCTGCCCAAACCCTCTTACTCCTCTCATTGGAGACACCTTTAGATACACTTTATCTCCAACTTCAAACTATAGCAATCTCTTCTTATATCTGCCCAACTTTTATGCCCGTCTTTAGCCATTTTAAGATTATGCCATACCACTTCAATCTTTTTTATCTTGTTGTATCAACCATGGCCTCGTGTCTGTCTAAGGCCCATTGCATCCCAAAACACTTGTGCTCAACACTTTCTACCAAGCGAGCTTCAAAAGGTGGCATCATAATGCTTGCATGATAACTATTGTTGTATGTAAACTCTGATACTGGAAGGTATTCGCCCCAAGAACCTCCTACTTCAAAGGCATATGCTCTCAACATGTCCTTAAGAGTCTGAATAGTTCTTTTTGACTGTCCATCTGTCTAGGGATGAAAAGCTATACTCAAAGCCAATTTGGTCCCCAACTGTTTCTAAACACTTGTCCAAAATCTGCTAACAAACCGATTGTCCCTATCTGATACGATGGAAACTAGAACCCAATAAAGCTTTGATCACTTGTAAGTCTCTTATACTAGCAAGAGGACTAGGTCCGTTGCGGTATAGAAAATTTGCAATGGTCGATCCCTACGAGATAATGCAACTTCCACATATAAACGTACTAAATCATTATTAAGAACACACAAAATTGTCTTTGACCAACATAAACACAAATAAAAATGGTTAACCACTTCCCCTCTATAACCAATCTCCTAACATGGCGTAATCCATCTACTATGTTTAATTCCCCTGTAATTCCCCATAATACCAGATTCATAAGTTTTATCTTCATTAACTACGGGTGCTACCCCCTAATCTCGTCTACTTACATTGTAATGACAACAAACTTATATGTGCAGTTAACCTACCTTAGGTTGTATTAACATCACATGCATTAAGATTAAGGGATTTCCAGCTCAAGACCGAGAACCTCTTTTGGTAGCAATAGACTATGACTGGTAGTACCTAAAGATCGATCAAGACTATGTCCTAACTAACACTTCAGCAATGCTCATTTGTGCTAGTTTACAAATACGAATACTAGACTGGACAGATCTAAATAAATATGGGTTAAATCCATCAATCAGACGTAGCTGATGCCGAACCTCTAGAATTAGGGATCTAAAGGTTGCACTACCGAGGCGGTATAGACCGCCGCCTAGGCAGGTGCAACGACTGTTATTTCTGAGTTACATATGATGATTCTAGATATTACTTGAAAATTATGGGTTCATTAAACATGCAGATTAATTATAGACACATTAAATCATGCTAAACAACCATATTAAAGACATGAAAGAACGTTCAAAGCTTCATAACTTCGACGATGGAAATCTAGCTTGATCAACTCAAGCTAGTTGATGGCTCGAGGGTGAAGGGAACCAAAAGAACTCACAATAAAACCAAGAATAATTTTATTTCATATAAAATTGATCCAGTATGAGTGCATTTTACAAAGAGATGCTTAATAAGAGACTGCTACAGATCTTATATAAGGCGTTGTTGCCGACTTAAGGCTAATAAAATCCTAGCTGACTTCAATCTGTTCCCATAAGGTGGTGCCTTGATGCCTAAGTTCCCGCCGTGGTTGGGCCTTTTTTTTCTCTAGTTTTCCAGTAGATTCCTTCCTGGACCTCTTCTCTTCAGTCCAATAACTCATTTCCAGCTTGGAATCACTTTATCATTGCTCCCGAAAATGGCACTACCTAAAAATCACACAAAATAGAGCAAAACAGTACCAATTTCAAGGGTAAAACATACAAATGCAGAATTACGATCCCATGACTATGCACTAAGAAATTGACATGCATTCCATACAATAATTAGACCATTTCTAATCAATTGAGCATAATTCAGGGGCAAATTAGGTATGAAATATAGTACTAAATAGACCGTCATCAAGCTTCACTATGTCGTTGATGTAGAGGTTAGCTAAATTTTTCAATGACATGCTCTCCTTAATTGGAAAGTGGTGTGCTAACTTGGTGAACCGATCAACTATCACCCAAATCTTGTCATAACCCGACTTGGTCTTCGGTAAACCACTACTGAAGTCCATGGTTATTTTCTCCTATTTTCATTCAGGGCTATCTAAAGGCTTAAGCAACCCTGCTGGTCTCTTATGCTCAGCTTTCACTCTTTGACAAGTGTCACACTTTGACAAAAAATCTGCTATCTCTACCTTCATAGAAGGCCACCAGTAGTACTGTTTCAACTTACTATACATCTTGGTTTCCCCGGGATTAATGATAGGAACCAACTTTACTGTACATTTTGCATGCAGATTCAAAGCACACGATTATTGCATTTCTGGCATGTTTCGGGTGAGTTTAGACCTATCTTGAGTATTAAATGAGGATTTATTGCACGGCGAGTGATCGCCGGATTTCCGTAAACTCGACCTTATTTTAGCATTTTATACTCGTTTTCCCGAGCACCCGTAGTTTGCGGGTTATGCGTTTTCGTGTTGTTTTCATATGGATGCAGGACTAGGGTGTCTCGAGAGCACGAAAGGCGAGAAGTATGAGTTTGGGCGTGTCCGAGGTAAACACGGAGGTTGGAGGTGAAAAAGTGAATATTTGGGCTGCAAAATAGATGTCCGGACGGACAAGTTGTTGTGTCCGGACGGCTAACTCACCGGTTTTGGAAGATTATTTGATGAAGAACCCGTCCGGACGGGATGTAATAAATATCCGGACGGGACAGATCATCATCCGGACGGACAAGAGCATCTCATCCGACGGACACTTATGCATCCGTCCGACACTGAAAATCAAGAAACGATCCGTCGGACGGGGTGGACATCCGTGCACGATGACTTACTTTCTATATAAAGTGCTCATTTTCTCACAGCATGACCAAGTAGAGAAAGAGGGGCGATAATATTAGATAGTTTTGGAGATTGTGGGCGATTTTCTTCATCCTTTAGAGTTAGATCAAGTGTTATATATCATTAGAATCCTCTTTCAATCCCTCTTTGATCTACTAACTTTTAGCTTCGATCCGTAACTTTTCACTTGGCAAAATTCGATCTTTTGTAAGCACATTTGGTACCTTCTCCAAGTTGAATAAAGTAAGTATGTTCTTTTGTTATTCTATTGTTGTTGTGATGTTTTTCTTCCGTTTGTATTGTTTAGATTCGATTATGAGTAGCTAGATTTGTCGTATGGTTGAGCTATGTGAATGCGGGTGAAACGCCGTTAGATTGATGAACCGGGAGGTAGTGGAGCGCGTAATTTAACGTTTTAATCGATAATCCATATCACGAAACTTGTTTTGATTGTTTTAATAGCTTTGAATGATATTGACAACCTTTTTCATAGTTGCACACACGTTAGCTTATAAATGTATGTTGCGGCGACGTGTGGGAACGGGGTTTCGGGACCGTAGAAGTTTTGGGCTTGAAAGGTAGTCGACACCTACCCGTGTACTAGATTGACGCCCTAGTCATCAAGTCCAGTTCCAATACGGGGTTTGTCCTATGAGTTTTCGTTAGACGGCATGGTAGAGTAAGGCACACTCCCGGGGTAATCTTTCTGAGGGTAAAGTAATCCGTTGGATCGTAGTTCGGCCATACCTCTTTTAATTGTTTAGAATTCCGAGTAGTGTAATCTTTCTTTTATGCAGTAGTATAACTTCATATCTATCTGCTTGACTGAATCGAGTGCTAAGTCAACTGTGGTACTCAAAAACCAATCTCTGTGGGTTCGACCTCGGACTCCTAAAGCACTATCCTACAATCGACCCGGTCCACTGCCGGTTAGAAAGTAGATTTTGCTAAGGTTTCAAGTTTTTACTTGTTCGACCGGACCTAGAAAATCCGCTTATCAAGTTGGCGCCGTTGCCGGGGATTGGTAACGCTTTGATATCACAAAAGTTGACCGAAAGCTTGGGCTTAGGTCGTTTTCTTTTATTGTTTTCTTGTTGTTTGATTTGACTTGCAGTGTATGACCCGGAGTTCTGGGACGCCTCTAGAGCCTTTTTACCCGGAGATTGATAGGCACGCAAGCCAATTGAGGAAGAGATCGTCTACCTCGGTTTCAGACACCATGGACGGACAAGAAGCTTCAGATTCTTCTTCAGAGGAAGAAAGTATGACAACCAGCGGAAGGGATAGGTTGAATGGTGATGATACATCTCAAGTTGGAGGATTGGGCCATCTAAACACCCCTCCTCCACGTGAAAGAAATCCTCCTTTGGTTGCAAGGACAGATGGGAGGAATTTGTTCGATCCCGCCTTGGAAGGGAATGTACAACTTCAACAACAAGCACTGGGTCAGGACAATCAGCACTTACTTCAGTTGGTTCAACAATTAGCGGCACAGAATCAGCTTCTTCAAGCTAATCGAATAACGCGAATCAACAAAGAATGAATGACCCACACCGCCAATCAAGGGTTTGTTTCAATGAGAGATTATGTGGTTACTCCATACCAAGGGTCGCCACAATCCAATCGAAATTCCATTTGTCCATGCTAACAACATGGAACCGAAGCAAAATGTTATAAATCTTATCAGTGAGAATGCGGTTTTCTATGGGCAAAGGAATGAGGATCCTAATGAGTTTTTGGACAATTATCTACAAATAATCTCGACATTGAAGTATAATGGAGTGACCGAGGAGGCACTCAAGTTGATGATGTTTGATTTGCTTTGAGAGGGGCTGCAAAAACATGGTTTAATACCCTACCACATGGCTCTCTATCTACTTGGGCGGAAGTCGCCGATGTTTTTCTGAAAAAATATTTTCCTCCGGCAAAGATTGAAGATTTGAAGCGTGAAATTCATAATTTTAGTGGAAGAAAAGGAGAAACAATGAAAGAGACCGTTGAGAGGTTTAGGGCTTTGTTGAAGAAGTGCCCTCCCCACAATTTGAGTACGGTTGAGCAAGTTATCAAAATCTATCGAGCCTTGGATAAATCGGATAGAAATCTTTTGGATGCGGCAAGTGGAAAGGGTTTGACAAGGATTGATCCCGAGTTGGCTATGCAACATATCAACGATGCAATTGAAAGGGATGATGAATGGGTTTCAAGTTCAGGGACAGACAACCCGAATGAGTCTCACCAAACTGTTAAGGCACTTGAAGAACAGTTGGACAAAGAGACAAATTTGCACACAATGAGTTGTTGGCACTGCAAACCAAGGTGAAGAAAATGGAAGAAGCATTACTGAGTTTGTCGGTTATGTGGAGGTAATCATTCAGCTCAGTTTTGTTCGAATCCGAGTAGGTCGGTTTGTCCTCAACAGTTACCTCGACAGACACCACGGCCCGGCCCCACGGCCGATTCCTCAACAACCTATAGCAAGTGTGTCTCGGCCACAACCGATTCAGAGTGGTGGAAGAGTTGGTAGCCGACTCAAGCAGATTGGGAGTGGGAAGCTCGAGTGGTAGTAGTCAACAAAGTCCCGGGAAGAACCCTCAGTTTGGGCAACAGCAGAGTTTTGGTGGGCCAGCGAATCCAAATAATCGGTGGGGTAATAATCCAAGCTCGCAGGCTCCACCATACTATCAAGATTTTGAATCATCAATGGGACTTGGCATGGAAGAAGAGATGCAACCGAATGATGTAAATTACATTGGAAATAATTCTGGAGGGAATTGGAACCAAGGTAACAACAACCAAGGAATTTGGAATCACAACAATTGCAGGAATAATGGAAGGAACCGAATTTTGGAAATTCATGGAATAACAACCAAGAAGGCCAAAATTGGAACCAAGGAAATCAAGGTGGCCAAGGAATTGGGACCGAGGCAACATGAGAGGTGGAACCAAAATAATCAAGGCCAAGGCAACCGAGGTTGGAATCGAATAGAGAGCAAGGAACCTCGTAATTTCCAAGGCGGTTGGAGAGATAATAATCAAGGTAGTTGGGGTCGACAACATCAAAACTCCAACAACCAAGGTTATGAAAGCCAAAATCAAAATTCAAGTAATCAGAGTTGGGGTCAGAATCGACAAGGCCAATGGGGCAATAATCAGAATAGAGATAATGGGAGTCGAGAGCAAGGGCAACAAGGCAGCAACCAGCAGAATACTCAACAAGCTGGAAATCAAAATTCCGAGACTTACCAACATCCGAATGCCCATAAGCAAAACAGCTCCAATAATCGGCAAGGGGTAGTCCGGGAAGTCAAAGGAAGTCTTCGGAAGAAGGCCTTGATCAGTTGAATAAGCTTGTGATTGAACAGAGAGCGGCCATACGGAATTTGGAGATTCAGATGGGCCAGTTGACCGAGAATAGATCTCAACCGCCTTTGAGTACGGGGCTACCTAGTAACACGGAGAGGAACCCCAAGGAATCTAAAGATGTTTGTGCGGTAGTCACCCTGGAGTGGTAAAGAGACGGGTCAACAAGGTCGAGAACTTGAGAAGATGGTGCCAAACTCCGAGAAAGAGAAATTTTGTAATTACAAAGGGCCGTTGGGTGAGCAAGAAGGTTTTGATGAGGATGTTGAGAAAAGGGCTGAAAAAGAGAGAATCTCGAGGTTGGAAAGGGAAGTGGAAGAATACAAGCGAAAGTGGGAAGAAGCGTCGAGGCCAAAGTCGGATACGATAATCATTGATGTAAAGGAAGAAGAGCCATCGCCACCACTCAGCCTAAAGGTAGTAAAGGTAAAATCCCCCTCCTCCCGGGTTTTGACGTGACCACTTTACCATTTCCTCCCAAAACAACTAAAAAGGAGGTCTTGACCCAAAGTCAAGCCAAATTTTTGGAAATGTTGAGGAAATTTGAAGTGACCATGCCAATGTTGGATATCATTGCTAACATCCCATCATATTTCAAGTTTTTAAAGAATATGCTTTCAAGTAAAGAGAAAATGCAACAGATGGTCCAGTTGAGTTATGAATGTTCCGCCATTTTTGAGAATAAAATCCTCCCAAAATTCAAGATGAAGGCGCTTTTACTATCCCGATAACCATATGAGAGACTGTTTTCAAAAATGTGCTTTGCGATTTGGGGGCATCGGTTAGTTTGATGCCAAAGTCGATTTATGATAAGTTGGGCTTAGGAGATTAGAACCAACGGGCATGACTTTGCAAATGGCGGATAGGTCGATTAGGACACCGCTAGAGTAGCCGAGGATGTGTTGGTTCAAGTTGATAAATTTGTGTTTTCGGTTGATTTCGTGGTTCTTGATATGGACTCTGATTCTAAGACACCTCTTTTGTTAGGTCGGCCTTTCCTAAATACTGGGGAGACCTTGATAGACGTTAAGAGGGGGGATATAATTTTAAGAGTTGGTCAAGATAGTGTTAAGATTAATGTTTACAAAACCATGAAACACCCTGAGAATGAGATGAATGATTGTTTCTCGATAGATGTTATCCACCCGTGTGTTTTGGAGAATGTGAATTTGCAGGGGCACAAGGAACCACTGGAGAAATGTTTGATGAAATCATGCAAGGTGACTGACGACAGCCGGGTGAAGCGAGTTTATGCCA
Organism: Gentiana macrophylla; assembly: GCA_026214975.1. Taxonomy (NCBI): domain Eukaryota; kingdom Viridiplantae; phylum Streptophyta; class Magnoliopsida; order Gentianales; family Gentianaceae; genus Gentiana; species Gentiana macrophylla. The sequence goes on from CM047809.1 coordinate 34,535,855, forward strand.
TGCATCTCGAGGCGGGAGAGTTCATGGAAACCAGCTGGACTAAGAAACTAGATCTCGGTTCGCGGAGAGGATATGCCAAGGCCATCCATTGAGGAACCACCGGCGTGATTTGGAGTTGAAACCGCTTCCTCAACACCTCAAATATGTTTTCCTTGAAGGTAGTGATTTACTTCCAGTTATTATATACGCTTCACCGATGACCTTGCAGTGAAGTAAAGCTAGTTCAAGTCTTGAAGAAGAGGAAACGAGCTTTTGGATGGAAAATGGTGGATATCAAGGGATTAGTGCCGACATATGTAAGCACAAAATCATCCTCGAGGATGAGGCGAGACCGAGGCGTCAACCGCAAAGGAGACTGAACCCGCATTTACTGGAAGTGGTAAGAAAGGAAGTGGTGAAAATGTTGACGTTGGGCATCATCTACCCCATCTCGGACGGTGAGTGGGTGAGTCCCACACGTGTGGTACCTAAGAAGAAGGCGGCATTACGGTGCTAACAAATGAGCAAGGTGAGTCTTTTTTCAGCACGCCTGCATGGTCATCGAAGTCTGCATTGATTTTCGCATCTTTGAATGAAAAGACTAGGAAGGATCATTTCCCACTCCCGTTTGTTGATCAAGAGTTAGATAAGCTTGCTGGACATGCATTTTATTGTTTTCTCGATGGATTTAGTGGTTATTATCAGATTCACATCGATGTCAATGACCAAGAAAAGACCACGTTTACTTGCCCCTATGGCACCTTTGCATTTCGAAGAATGCCTTTCGGGTTGTGTAATGCACCCGCGACATTCCAGAGATGCATGCTTGCCATTTTTGCTGATTTGATTGATAAGTGTATGGCGGTGTTTATGGATGATTTTACAGTTTTTGGGGACAGCTTTGATGCATGCTTGACTAATATAGATAGGGTGCTCGCTAGGTGTGAGGAGACCGATTTGATTTTGAACTGGGAGAAGTGTCATTTTATGGTGACTGAGGGAATTGTCCTAGGTCATAAGGTTTCAGCTGGGGGGATAGAGGTTGATAGAGCTAAGGTAGATGCTATTTCTAGGTTTCCTATGCCTACTAGTTTGAAAACGTTAAGATCTTTCTTGGGGCATTCGGGGTTTTATCGGAGATTTATCCCTAAGTTTGCCCAAAAGGCTACACCTCTTACCTCTAGATTGAAGAAGGGAGTAAATGTGACTTTTGATGATGAGTGTGTGGAAGCTTTCGAGGAGATTAAAAAGCTTTTGACTGAGGCTCCGATTTTGATAGCTCCAAATTGGGAGCAAGAGTTTGAGGTCATGTGCGATGCTAGCGATTTGGCGAAGAGGGGCGGGTGTTAGGACAAAAGGTGGATAAGTTGTTTCGACCGATTTACTATGCAAGTCACACCTTGAATCCGGCTCACATGTAACTACACCACGATCGAGAAAGAATTGTTGGCGTAGTTTTTGCTTTCGACAAGTTTAGATCCTATCCGGTGGGGTCTAAAGTGATTGTCCACACGGACCACTCCGCATTGCAATATTTGTTCGCTAAGAAGGATCACGAAACCGCGTTTGTTGAGATGGATTTTGCTCCTTCAAGAGTTCGATGTGGAAATTAGAAACCGTAAAGGTTGTGAGAATGTGGTAGCCGATCATCTCAATCGGATTGAGCCAGTTGAGGTGACGAATCGTAAAGGGTTGAAATAGATGACTCGTTTCGGATGAGCGACTTTTTGTTGTAGACACTATGTTTCGGAAAAACGAGGGAATTTTTTTCAAGAAAGGGAAGGAGGGAGCTCCGTGGTTTGCACCGATAGTGAATTACCCGGAAAGTGGATTTATCGAGTCGGAGTTAGATGAGAATCGAGGAGGAATTTAGTGAGTGAGGCTAGATACTTCGCTTGGGAGGATCCTTACTTGTTTCGATTGTGTTCGATGGCGCTCGAGGAGATGTATAGCGAGGGCGAGAGATTGAGCGTGTTATTATTTTTCCATGATGATAGAGGCCGGGGCCATTTCTCGGGACAAAGGACCGCATTGAAGGTTTTGCAAAGCGGGCTTTATTGGCCGACAATTTTTAAGGATGCCTATGCTTATGTAAAAACCTGTGACGCGTGTCAACGTTCGGGGAGAATTTCTAAGAAAAATGAGATGCCTCAACGCCCTATCATTGTTTGTGAGGTTTTCGACGTTTGGGGAATTGACTTTGTGGGACCCTATCCTTCTTCATTTGGCAACAAGTTCATTTTGGTAGCTTGTGATTACGTCTCGAAGTGGGTGGAAGCGATTGCAACCCCCACTAATGACAGACACGTGGTCATTAAGTTTCTAAAAAAGTTCATTTTCACACGGTTTGGAGTACCTAGAACTATCATTTCTGACAATGGCACTCATTTTGCGAATAGAGACTTAGATAAGCTACTTCTTAAGTATGGGGTGACTCATAAGTTGGGAACGGCCTATCACCCTCAAACGAGTGGCCAAGTGGAGGTTTCAAACCGAGGTATTAAAAGGATCCTTGAACGAACCGTCGATAGAAATTCTAAGAGTTGGTCTAAAAAGTTGGATGACGCTCTTTGGGCTCATAGAACCGCATTCAAGACTCCAATTGGTATGTCGCACATGATTGTCTTTGAAAACGTGTCACTTACCGGTGGAAGTTGAGCATAGAGCGCATTGGGCTATTAAAGAGTTAAATATGGACGAGACTCTTAGTGGAGAGAGAAGGAAGGCTCGCTTAGTTGAATTGGAGGAGTTTCGACTACGAGCCTATGATTGTTCGGCAAGATACAAAGAGAAAACCAAGCTTCTCCACGATCAATTGATTAAGCCGAAGAAGTTTGAGGTAGGAGATGAGGTTCTCATTTGTATGATACTCGCTTGCATCTTTTCCCGGGAAAGTGAAGTCTCGATGGTCGGGACCTTACACGCTTGAGAGGATTTTTGACTCGTGGGTCAGTAGAAATAAAGCACCCAAGCATGGGACTTCAATCACAAATGGCCTTCGTTTGAAGAAGTATGAAAAGTTACCGCTTGATGAAGCTCTCGAAGTGGTGATTTTGGAGGATCCTAAGATAGAGGAACCCAAGTGTTTAGTCCCGTCATGGACTCCAATGCATGACATTTTCACCTTATAACTCACCATTCGCTCTCTTTCTACACCTCGTTTTTCCTCGCTCAGATCGGTAGTATAATCTTGAAAAAAACCGATATAGTATAAGTCACTATGTCGAGCCAACGACATAAAACAAAGGCGCTCGGTGGGAGGCAACCCATCATTTCTGTGTTTTTGCTGCTGGTTTTGAACTTGTTTCTTTGTGTTTTGGTGTTGAGGATTGAACGGATGATCGAGGGGCCTTCATGCTAAAAAATCACTTTGCCCCTGTTTTTACCCTTGTCCGGACGGACAAATATACCCATCCGTCCGGATATATCACTAGTTTTTCCATTTGCTTGACAGGCATTCTGTCCGTCCGGACACCCTTGCCATCCGTCCGGACGGTTCATCCCTTGTCCGTCTGGATGAGAATCATCCGTCCGACACAATCAGAACCCCCTATAACCACCGATTTCTTCATCATCTTCTCCATTCTCCCTTCCAACCAAAAACGCAACCGTCCCTCTCCTCTCCCCAAAATCACCGATTCTTCGATTCTTCACCGTTTTGCTCCATTTTTGTTGCTATCAACTCCTAATCACCTCCTCTCTTCGATTCTCCAACCAAAATCATCAACCAAACACTCATTGGGAAGAATCAGAGATTTCATCAAGTTTTGCACCATTGCAAAAAATCCGATTTTTGGCCCATTCGTGGATCGTTCGGGGATTCCGACTGCACCATTGCACTCCTGACACCGATCTTGGTAAGTACCAACAAACTTTTTGAGTTTTTTTTTCAACTTTTTTTCGGGGTCGATTTTTCGAGTCGAGCCTCGATCGAGCTTTTACTGATTTTGTTCTTTTTCTCGTTTTGGTTGTTGCATTGTTGTTGTTGGCGGTGTTGGGTGTTGTGGGTACGTCTGCATGGCTGTTTTGGGCTGGTTTGGTTGTTGGTTTCGGTTATTTTTGGTTACGGTTGGGATTGCGGTATTGGGTTGATTGTGTTGATTGTGTTGTTTATGGTGGATTGCTGTGGTTCAGTTGTGTGAGAATGGCTCCTAAAGTCAAGTTTACGACTGGAAAGGGTAAGGAGAAGGCTGTAGAACCCCCTCAGAAAAAGAAAAGGTTCGAGGATTTTCCGGTTGATTCGTTGAATCAGCCCTTAGTCATAGGTGGAGACAGGGAGAGTAGACCTGTTAGAGAGGCTAGGAAACGACCCTTGTATGGAGATTTGGTAGATGAGGCTGATGGGGATTCAGACGATGATTCTGATGATGAGGATGTACCTTTGGTAGACCCGAGACGTGCCAAGTCTAGTACGATTGAACCGATCATGGGGTGCAAGTGGGCTGTTGGGCAGCCTATTGAGGTCAAGATGCCCGGGAGGTCAGCGGTGACTCCAGAGAGGTTCGAGTTTCAGATTTGAAAGCTACCGCTAGAAGGCACTGGGAGTTGTGTGCTCTATCGGGAGAGGTTCGTTAATGATAGTGCGGAACTGGCTTTTAGGATGAGGTTCAAGGGGAGAGAGATCCTAGAAAGGGAGGTCGACATGGAAAAGGTTGAGAAGAGCTTCAGGGACAATCTGATAAAGCGGAAGTGGGTTGATTTTGTCAAGATACCGGACTTCAATTTGAGGAAACCGAATTACACATTGGCCAGGGAGTTTTTGGCCAATTTGAGCGAGGTGGACCTAGACACGGGTATAGTTCGAGTTAGAAATGTGGATGTGCCGTTCACCCCTAAGGCTATTTCTGTTTTTTACAAGGCTCCGGTTGTCGCTACGGATTATCTAGATGTTATAAAAGAGAAACAAGACAAGGGAGAGGATCCGTTTGAGGAGCTTCGGTTAGCAATCAGCCCTGCGATTCCTTGGTCCACGAGACCTCATGGGGCCACTGATGTCCGGTATATGCTTAAGACGACTGATTTTTCTCGGGACTGGAAGGTTTAAGGCTCGGTTTGTACAGAATCGCCTACTCCCAAAGGATAATTTTCACAAGTTCATCATGATAGATTTGGCGATGTTGTATGCACTACACTTTGAGATACCGATTGATGTTGGCCGGGTTTTATACAGAGAGCTTACCAGAACTCGAAAGGATCAACATACGAAGCTTATGTGTATTCATTTGTTGAATGGGTTGTGTTTATGAGCGGGGTGAAGGAGTATGCCGAGGATGAACGTTATCCGAAGAAGCCCGCTTCTTGAGTCCTCAAAGACGAGTCAGGCCCGGGAAGTTACCCGTCGAGGGTGAAGGTGAGCCAAGGGTCAGGGGTCCCTGATTATCGAGCCCGAGAGAGATCAGATCTGGTTTTATTCCTACCATCCCCATCGCCGCTCAAATCGTTATTTGTTGATGGATGGGGTGCGCGGATGATGTTAGACCGGACAGAGGTGCGATGAATACGATTATTCAGGGTTTACAGCACTGGGACACTTGTACCGCTATGCCGAGCTTCCTTTTGCATTTAACGATCTTATGAGTTTGCACGGTTCTTGAGGAGGCCATAGCGATTTGTCTCGAGGAGGATGCGGTTGAGACGGCTTTGTGGTCGCCGCATCCGCCCTAGTGGATAAAGTGGCCCTCTCGATCGCTCCAGCCCCGACATCTCGTGCCACTCAGCCGACGACTCGAGGCTCCTCCCCGTTACGCCTACAGATCCGCAGCACAAGTACCACCTACATCCGAGGATCGACGAGCGCGTAGAGTTTATGATGTTCCTTTTGCGCCGGTCCCTTAGATTGTCACCCCTGCTTTTTTTTATGGACATGTCCCCTAGCTTTCTAGCTTGTTTTGAGTTGACTTTGTTGCTACTTTTTCACCTTTTCATACTTTCGTGACTTTTCTTGGATTTGTGGATTGGTTGCTTTTGTGTATGTTTGAATCATATTTGACTATCTTTGTGACATACTTGTTCAAGTTTTTCGACGTGATTTGAGGTCGTTTCTTTTATTATCCCCGAATCCCCTATATTTTATGTTTTGGCACGCGGACCATGTCCCGTGCATGTATTTCTTGGATGTTTTCAATGATTAGGGTTTGGGATGGACTACTTTCACGACCGTTACGGGACTTGACCGCACCGCTTTGCCGGGCTCATAAGCTAAGTCTTTTTTCCTTTCGCTCACACACCGAGGACGGTGCTTCACTTAAAAGGGAGAGGGAGACGACTTTGCTTATTCGCATGTTCGTAAAAGTATTATGCCATGATGTGATAAACTTGGTTTTACTCGTTTCCGAGTTGATTTTTAGCCGCTTTTTCAAATTTTTCCAAGATTTTAACACCACGTTACATGCATGTTGTTCACAATTGAGTGGTGAAAGGTCTTTAGTTTTGTGAATGTCTCACAGTGAGTCTATGTTGTCATGATACGGAACACTTTTTAGTACACGTTTGACGACGGTTATGGTTATCACGATTACTTTACACACCTGTACCCCTAGTTTCGAGGCGAAATAGAAGGATTGGCCTTGGTAGGAACACGGGATGACAGTTTTGGCATTTTTTTTTACCCTACTTTAGCCAAATAAGCCTGAACCGAACTTTTGACCTTCGTAGCCCCTCTCAGCCTTGATAGAATGGTCTGACCACCATTCGCTTTATTAGCCGTTTAGTTACATTTAGTCGAAACCTACCTTGAGCCTTATTTTGGTCACATTCCTTCATTTGACCCTACGAGTGGACTTAGTCTTTTGTTAAACCACACTTGCCAAGGCAAGTGTGTGGTGGGGGGAGATGTTTTTGTTAAGTCGGGGTGTTGTTTCTTCAGTTTTAGAGCTATAAGGAGAGGAGGAGCTCATTGGGGCTGGATGCTCGGGTTTCATTCAAAAAAAAAAATTCAAATCAAATAATTGTGTTGTATATAGAAATAAAGGGTTGAAAAAGGCAATGAGCTTAGATCAATGATGATGTTTGGGTTGGGATAGTCAGATAGATACTAAGTATTCGAGCTCATCTCACGACACTTGAAACATAGTCGAGTTTGGTAATGAGTTCGGGTATCTTAGTGGCCTATAGTCCCCAAAGTGTTGAAATTGATCAAAAAGGAGTTTGGTGGGTTTGTTTGGTAAAGAAGACGTGGTACGTGTTTGGATTTTGTTCACTCGTATTTCTTTTCTCCAGTTTCCCAAATTACTTTTTTTTTCGATTAACCGAATTTACCCTAGCCTAACGTTATAACCATTCAAGTCCTGCTGGACCGTGTTTAACCTTGGTTAGTCCCGATTAGTGGAGATTCTAGGAAGGGCAGGATTGTGTAAAGTCATTTGTCCGGTATTCCAAACCCGAAATCGTATTAAGCATGAGTCGTCGTCGTTCAACACACACTCACCCCATGTCATGATCTAGTAGAGTCAAAGTAATGCATTCACTTAACTAAGTTCTTTTCACCTCGATATTTTGAAATACATGCATGTACCGTAAAGTTGTTTCCTTGGTGTTGTTTGAACGCCTGATTTACTCGAGGACGAGTAAAGGCTAAGTGTGTGGTGGTGATAGGAACCAACTTACAAGACATTTGTCATGATTCAAAGACACGATTATTGCATTTCTCGGCATGTTTCGGGTGAGTTTAGACCTATCTTGAGTATTAAATGAGGATTTATTGCACGGTAGTGGATCGCCGGATTTCCGTAAACTCGACCTTATTTTAGCATTTTATACTGCTTTTCCCGAGCACCCGTAGTTTGCGGGGTTATGCGTTTCGTGTTGTTTTCATATGGATGCAGGACTAGGGTGTCTCGAGAGCCACGAAAGACGAAGTATGAGTTTGGACGTGTCCGAGGTAAACACGGAGGTTGGAGGTGAAAAAGTGAATATTTGGGCTGCAAAATAGATGTCCGGACGGACAAGTTGTTGTGTCCGGACGGCTAACTCACCGGTTTTTGGAAGATTATTTGATGAAGAACCCGTCGGACGGATGTAATAAATATCCGGACGGGCCAGATCATCATCCGGACGGACAAGAGCATCTCATCCGACGGACACTTATGCATCCGCCGGACACTGAAAATCAAGAACGATCCGTCGGGGACAGGTGGACATCCGTGACGGACAGCTTACTTTCTATATAAAGTCGCTCATTTTCTCACAAAGCAGCCAAGTAGAGAAAGAGGGGGCGATAATATTAGATAGTTTTGGAGATTGTGGGCGATTTTCTTCATCCTTTAGAGTTAGATCAAGTGTTATATATCATTATAATCCTCTTTCAATCCTCTCTTTGATCTACTAACTTTTAGCTTCGATCCGTAACTTTTCACTTGGCAAAAATTCGATCTTTTGTAAGCACATTTGGTACCTTCTCCAAGTTGAATAAAGTAAGTATGTTCTTTTGTTATTCTATTGTTGTTGTGTTGTTTTTCTTCCGTTTGTATTGTTTAGATTCGATTATGAGTAGCTAGATTTGTCGTATGGTTGAGCTATGTGAATGCGGGTGAAACGCCGTTAGATTGATGAACCGGGAGGTAGTGGAGCGCGTAATTTAACGTTTTAATCGATAATCCATATCACGAAACTTGTTTTGATTGTTTTAATAGCTTTGAATGATATTGACAACCTTTTTCATAGTTGCACACACGTTAGCTTATAAATGTATGTTGCGGCGTGTGGGAACGGGTTTCGGGACCGTAGAAGTTTTGGGCTTGAAAGGTAGTTCGACACCTACCCGTGTACTAGATTGACGCCTAGTCATCAAGTCCAGTTCCAATACGGGGTTTGTCCTATGAGTTTTCGTTAGACGGCATGGTAGAGTAAGGCACACTCCCGGGTAATCTTTCGAGGTAAAGTAATCCGTTGGATCGTAGTTCGCCATACCTCTTTTAATTGTTTAGAATTCCGAGTAGTGTAATCTTTCTTTTATGCAAAGTAGTATAACTTCATATCTATCTGCTTGACTCGAATCGAGTGCTAAGTCAACTGTGGTACTCAAAACCAATCTCTGTGGGTTCGACTCGGACTCCTAAAGCACTATCCTACAATCGACCCGGTCCACTGCCGGTTAGAAAGTAGATTTTGCTAAGGTTTCGAGTTTTTACTTGTTCGACCGGACCTAGAAAATCCGCTTATCAATTAACTATAAAAGCTATCTTCTAAGGTTCATTCATCACTGTCTTTCTTAGCCCACCCATGTTTGGAACACAAAGCCGATTTCGATACCAAAGGTTTTCGTCTTCGCCTAACTCATAACCACTAGATTGTTTGGTATCGCCACTCTCTTGTAATCAACCAAAACTGGATCTTCATCTTGTTTCTTTATGAACTCATCAACTATCTCATACCTTGAAATCAAAGGTTCAACATACTATACTTGATCTTGCTGGCCTATATCCTGAATACTTAGATTTTCAAGTTGATCTGCAACTTCTGGCACATTAAGAAGTGCACTGATTGGTCTCCTACTCAAGGAAACTGCTACTATATTTGCCTTTCCTGGGTGATACTATATATCTAAGTCATAATCCTTAACATACTCCAACCATCTCCTTTGTCTCATATTTAACTTCTGTTGTTTAAAGAAGTAATTAAGGTTATGGTGGTCTGTGAAAATCCGTGCCTTAACTCCATATAGATAATGCCTCCAACTCTTCAAAGAAAAGACAACTGATGCCAACTCAAGATCATGCATAGGATAATTATTCTCATGAGGTCTCAATAGTTTAGACACATAAGCAATCACTTTTACTTTATGAGTTAACACACAACCAAGACCTTGACCTGAAGCATCCTTGAACATGTCATAATTATCAAATACTTTAGGTAAGGTCAACACTAGAGTTGTGGTCAACCTTTTCTTAAGGGTATGAAAACCCTCCTCACACTTCTTTCTCCACTCATACCTTAAACTTTTATGAGTGAGTCATATGAGATGTGATGCAATCCTCGAGAATTCCTTGACAAACCATCTATAGTAACTTGCTATACCCAAGAAACTTTTGATCTCTCAGAATCGTAGTCGGTTTAGGCCACTAAGTCACTGCTTCTATCTTTGTTGGATCCACTTTAATTCCTTCCCCAAAGATTACTTGACCCAAAAATTTCACTTGGTCCAACCAATAATAACACTTATGGAGCTTCCCTTACAACATGTTCACTCTAAGAGTCTGCAACGCTATCCTTAAATGTTCCTCATGTTCCTCCTCGTCCTTAAAGTAAATCAAGATGTCATCGATGCAAACTATCTCAAACTTACCTATATATGGCATGAAAACTCATTTCATAAGGTCCATAAAGGTAGATGGTGCATTCGTTAGACCAAATGGCATAACTATAAACTCATAATGCCCATACCTAGTGCTGAAAGCTGTTTTTGGGATATCTGCCTCATTAACCTTCAACTGGTTGTATCCTGACCTTAAGTCTATCTTAGACAATAATTTCTTCCCCTGAAGTTGCTTAAACCTGTCATCTATCCTTGGTAGTGGATACTTATTCTTAATGGTCAATTTATTCAACTCCCTATAGTCTATACACATCCTTATACTTCAATCTTTCTTCTTTACAAACAAAACTTGGACTCCCATGGTGATGTCCTAGGCCTCGATTATCTTCTTCACCAACTTATTCGCAAACTTCTCTTTCAACTCAACCAACTCTACTGAAGCCATATTATAAGGTGCCCTAGCAACTGGTTTTGCTCCAAGAACTAAGTCTATGGTGAAGTCAATCACCCAGATGACATGTCTCCCGGTAACTCCTCAGAAACACATTAGGTTACTCATTCACTACCGAATATCCTTTACTATAGACCTTCCTTAGCCAGATCAATGATAAAAACAACAAAGCATCACATCCATGTTGTAGTGCCTTAGCTTCCTTAAGGGTTGAGAAGATAGGTAACGCCTTATCTTAAAGTACTTAGCATTTTCTTGGTAGGTGATTGAGGTCTTTCCTGGTGTCTTAAAGATCACTTCTCATTTAAAACTAGGTGAACATGATTCTTTGACAACCAATCTATATTCAATATATCATCAAAATTGAAGAAGTCCAACACTACCAAAGTTATACTCACACGTATACTTACCAACTTGTATCTTACATTGGGTATCATCTTATCAACCTTATAAGTCTCCTTAAAGGTGTTATGATGGATAAAGGTTTTCTTAACCTTCCAAAAGGCATCCAAAGTTCCTTAGCTACCTTAATTGGCAAAAACGTGTTTGAAGCGCCGTTGTCAAACAATGCACATATATGTAAACCTCCTACTTGAAGCAAGTATGTAAACAAGTATTTCAAACAAAAATAACATATTTAAGCATAGAAACAATCTTAAATAGAATGTAACAAACGGTACATGTCACAACACCGCCCTCTGTCTCATAGACTATTGCATCCATGGCAAAAACTTTACTCGGCCGATAGCTTTAATTCTTCGTGCTAGTGGTCCTGGAAGTCGATGCTAAATTAATTTTACTTGTAACATTTTGTGGGAATTTCTTGACCATGTGTGATGTGCTACCACAAGGAAACAAGCTCTTGTTCCCGAATGTCACTCTCTTGTTTGTAACATTCCATACTTGGGACCCATAGGTGGTCGTGTGTTGAACTCAGATTTCCATTGGTATCCTTAATCTCCGAGGTGGATCAAGTCTATGCCCTGAATTGAACCTAAGGGCCTCTTTATTTAGAAGCCTTGGCAAGATGTGTCTCGATCTCCAAATACCTATTTAACAACTTGGACATAGTCTTTGGCCTGCTCCTCGCTAGATGATCCATAATACCCTTCAAAAGTCCCTCCATAAAATGGGACACCTCGCTTGATTCTCTTTCCATGATTGTGGGTACATACTCCCCCACTGTGGAATCTCCTCTAATACTCCATGATCATCATACATTCCTCAGAAGGTGGTAGAACTCACTCTCTTTGTTGACCTCTGAGCTACATGGAAGAATTCCTCTATGAAGGCTACCTCAAACTTATTCCAATCGGTAATCTTACCACCTGTATACTCAATCATATCCATCCATTCCTAACTTCAATTGTTAAGAAAGATCCCGCAAGTTTACCAACTTATCTCCGGGCCAATCTCATCTGTCCAAAATTCCTTTCAACATTCTTTAACCAATTTTCAGCTTTAGTCGTGATGGTATTTCAATTAGAGTGCTCAAACCTCGCTTTTTGACATCAATAAACCGTCTTGTATCATCCCGCTCTCATCGCTAGTGGGTGCAGAGGCCCGAGGTATATAGTGGTGGGTAGGATCCCTAGGAGTAGGATAAGCATGTGGTACCTAAGGTGGGTCGGGATAAGCTTCTGGTTGTGGATGATACGGGCGATATATCTGCTGAGGTGGTAAGGATCTTTTTGGTTGGTATGATGGTGGATAAGATTTAGGATAAGGGGTTTATGGAACTGAGGCTGGCTCAAGTGTATGTGATGGGGGGTAGACTGCTTGTGGAGGGTATGTATATGGTGGTGGCGGTTGATATGATGAGTAGGAAGCTGGATAAATGGATGGCTGTGGGGTATTGCTCAGTGGTGGTGGATAGAAAGTGGGGTGAGGCGTGTAGACTGAGGGGAGAGAGGATACAATTGTGGTTGCATTAAGGGAGCTGGCAGGTGAAGGTGGTAAATAGATAGTGATTTCACCTATGGTAAGGGTAGTGGTTGTGAAAGGAGATACTGATGAGGGCAACGTACCTATGTCCTCAGATGCACAAAGCTTACTCAAAGTCTCTACCTCGGATGTCTACTCGGATAGTCCTCGACTTTTCTCGCACTCCCAACTATCCTTGATCCTCCTGAGTCAACCTTTGACTTTGCTCCAATCTGCTCAAAAACTGGAAAACTCTGGCTTCACTGAGCCTCACTTGAAGTCACCGTACTCCATGTGGTTTTCTTATCTAGAGTTGCTAAAGAAACTTGTATATTCTACTTAAGCTACGAACTTAGACGTAAGAGAACTGTGATTCCCTGCTCTCAACACCGAGTCCCTATCTTGAAAGAACGTCCGGCATGTATGTATTATCTTTTAAATAATAAAAGTAATATATACGTAAGTCTTGTAACAATTTTATGAGTAGAGAGGTAATATTAAAAATAAAGAACGACTTGGGAATTTGAAACGACAAACAAAATGGATCAAAATGGATCAAACGCTCCATTCCATGCCTAGAAACTGAAAAGACAAAAACAACTAAATAAATGTTGCTTTAACTATTAATTGAACTAGAAATGATAAAAGTCTAGTCTCATACAACAAATGTTTATCTCTCAAAAAAAATATAAAATGCATTAACAAATTGACAACATTCTTCACATAATCCTGAGCTCAAGCATCAACTCCATCATCAATTTCATCGTACTTATAACCGTCATCCAGCAAATCACATTCTCGGGGTGGGTACAATTATAAAGGGTAAGTACTACACACTTAGTAAGAGGTAGAAGAAATGGATGCACAAGAATATATATATATATATATATAAAAGATAATAAGTTCTAGAAACACTACTACGTAGGTTATAACAGAAGAGCACACTCACCCTCTATTAGCTCAATTAGCATAACCTTGCCCAAGTAAGTTTGTTACACCAAGATTAGAGGACACTACGTATGGTGAACACCGCACCACAACACAGTTAGCACCCTCAAGGGCACGGATAGTACCGCGAGGAAGATCACATGAGTCCCTTGGAATCGGACTCAACCGGATAGGTGCAATAGTTCAATGCTATGACGATTAAATGTGCCTCACCGATGATATTGATGTTTTAGCTTTTAGACACAACACATATGTTTATTACGAGATTAATCCAAACACCCGATTCATTCACATAAAAGGGTTCTTACGGACTTTTAGTCCTATAAAATCTATTTAAGATACCTAGCACGTTGTAAAAATCATTGACTACTAAGCCAATGTTCCACAAGGCCTCAAACAACGCCTTCCAAAGGTTCCCACCTTCTCCCCGCAGAGGTCACAATTGTGGTGTCGATCCAAGGCTACCGTAAGTCGATGTTAGACCTTGCCATGTTACAAGTAAAGCCCCAAAGGAATGCATATTATACAACATCATGTTGTACCCAAGAAAATAAAAATATAGTCATGCACACTTTGGCGCCCGCCAACCCTGGGCCTAAAAAGTTAAATAGCATTTTACTTCACCTTGGCACCTACAAAAGGCTCATTGGCGCCGCCAAGAATGAACAGAACACTCTACATCCATTTGGTTCCCACTAAACCTCATTTGCTCCCGCCAAACCCTATAAGAGCATCCAAAGGTACCTATTGTGCATCATTGGCGCCCGTCAAGCCTTTTGCCGTCCTGGCCGACATTGAATAGAGCCATCCTGCATATTTCTCGTCATTTATCATGCACTACCGGAGGAAATACATAGAAACAACTTTGTTTCAAGGAAAAATGATTCGAATCATCACACAATGAATTCCCAACCTTATTACAACCAATACCTATAAATTTACAAAAGTAATACGTTACATAAACACCCTAAACCGTTGAACAACACCCCTTACCTTAATTGCGTAATAAAAGCAATGCAAAAAGTGATTCTCAAGTGAAGCAACTTGAATCCTTTGATTCCACATTCTCTACTTAATATTCTACGATTCATAAATGTTAAATTACGACACTACAACCTTCGACGCTATTAAAACTCACAATTTTAACAAGAAATGATCGGGATCCCAAGAAACCTAAAAGATGAAAGCTTATGGATTTACAAATTGATGGTGTGGAAACGATCACCACAATGAGACAATTAATTCCTTCTATCAAGGTATGCACTAAATCCCACCGGATTAGCCTCTAGTGAAGATTCCTTCATTCACTTTCATTTTCTCCCTACTGCGGTGACCCTTTTTTTTCCTTCTCAAAATACATGAAATGTTCTTTCAAAAAAAAATACATGAAATGTGAAAGTGAGGGATTAAGGGATTTATTTCTTTCAAATACTTAATTAATCCTTTTTTAATTATTTATTTTTGGTCAAACATAAATAGAAATTAAATAAATTAAAACTCATTTACTATTTTACCCTTAATGAAAACTCAAAGTTGTTTCAATGTTGTTAGATATATTAGAAAGTAGGATTGTGAGATTGCTTATAAAATGGCCCATGGATCATTATGGGACATGAATTGACAACGAGAAAACGAAAACCTTTCTTTCATCCGTAGTCGGAGAAAACTATGAAGATGTCGGCATGGGTGACTTTCACAAGCTTGTCCTAGCAATTTTCTTACAATTGTTAAAATTTGTTGTGTCGCTTCTCGTCTCGACCCTATCACCGTGGTTTTGCCTAATCTCATTCTTTTCACCTGGATCTCTTCACGTATGGTTCCTCTCAGCTGAGGGCATCGCGTCTGGTCTTGTTATGATGGATCGATCAAGAAGTGATGGTGATTGTGAGTAAGGACAAAAGATAAACAAGTCAACAAACACAGAAACATGAAGAACACATATTTAACGTGGTTTCCGGCAATGTGCCGACTACTCACTGGACAAACGAGGATATTTTATTATCAATAAAAGTTACATTAAGTTACATTAAATACAAATGGTATTTATAGAATTGGGAATCCAAACCTAACCGACTAAACAAACCAACCCAAGAAATGACTGAAATACCCCAAAAGTAACTTAGATAAAACCCAATAAACATGCAAAGCGAGTAGTGTTCTAAGTCCATTGAGGCTCAAGAGACTTGTCTTCGTAAGACTTGCCATCAAGAGTCGATCAACCTGCTTGAACTTGCCTCCACGAACACCAGACTTCAAAGAAATGCTTTATACATTGTTGACCAAACATGTTTCCAAAACTGCACTCAAAGAGCATAGTTTAACAAGTCACCATTACAAATCTCCACCTTGACTTCAACTTCATGCAACCGACTGTGATGCACAACCAAGTGCCGTAAATCCTCTTGTCTTCATATTTGAATACTCTCAAGATAACTCCACCTTCAAATTTAGTATTCCCTGCATTCAAATTAACAGCTTTTGATATTTAGCAAGTCCAGACATAATCAAACTTGCCCCTTAGGATCGGGTTTAGTGAACATATCACAGGATTCACATCGCTGGCCGATCTTCTCCACTTTAACCTCCTCTCATTTCTTAGAAAATGGTACACAACATCAATGTGCTTGGTTCTCTCATGATGAACCTCGATCCTTAGCCAAACATATTGCACAAAGACAATACAATACAATCTAGCTTGATCTTGATGCACTCATATCATTGACTAGCCTTTTCAACCAGATTGCCTCCTTTGTCAGCGCTCATCGGCTGCCATATACTCGCTTCAGAGTAGATAATGTCATCAGACTGTAAAGTTGTCTTCCAACTTACTACGTAATCACCCAAGGTAAACACATACCCAATCATAGATCTCCCGTCGCCCACATCAAGAAGATAATCGAAGTCACAAGACTCGTGACAAAACATTGAGTACCACCTCCATAAACGAGTCCAATATCTGATGTACCCCTAAGGTACCTAAATATCCTCTTCACTGCTTTCCAGTGTTCCTTTCTAGGTTGAGCCATAAACTTGCTGATAACACTAATCGCTCGAGCCAAATCAAAGCCTATTACGTGCATCATTGAATACATTAGACTACCCATGCACTACCATGTGGAACCTTGACATGTATTCTTCCTCTTCACCGATCATGGAGCAAACATCAGAGACCGATGTAGATTTGGTGCCATTGGAGTATATATAAGTTTGGTCTCTTGACATGCCAAACTTGGATAATACCTTTCAATATACCCCCGAGACAAGAACAGCTTTCCCCTCGCTTCCTATCTTTATAGATCTCCATCCCTAGAATTTTCTTCGCATTCCCCAAATCCTTCATCTCAAATTCGGCCTTGAGCAGATTCTTGGATCTTGAATGTCGATTTGTTTGCAAAGAGCCTATAAGCATATCATCTACATACAAAGACAAGATAGATGATTGACCCATCCTTCAACTTGTTGTGATAAACACAAAGAATCATATTGACTCTCAGAATCCTTTGAATCATATAGCCACAAACTTCTTATACCATCGCTTGAGCCGCTTAAGTCCATATAAGGACTTCTTCAACTTGCAAACATATCCTTCTTTTCCAGAACTTGGAAACCCTCTGGCTGAGTCATATAAATCTCCTTATCAACATCTCTATGTAGAAAGTCTGTCTTCACATCCAATTGCTCAAGTTCAAGATTCTGATGTGCCACTATTACTAACAAAGACTTCGATGGAAGTGTGTCTCACCATTGGAGAAAATATTTCTTCATAGTCTACCCTCTCTTTCTGATCGAACCCCTAGAAACCAAATGTGCCTTATATCTAAAACCTCTCAGTGAGATGTCATCCCTTCATTTTTCTTGAATATCCATTTGCAAGTCACCACCGCATATCTTGTGGTTGTTTGACCAGATCCCAAGTCTCATTATGTTGGTCCTTGGAAAGGCTAACACAAGTTTTAGAGGGGGTGAATAAACTTGTCCCTAAAACTCGGATTTAAAACAAATTAAGGTTCAGCTTAAAACTTGTGTGGAGTTAAGCTAACTCCACGAGTATATGTCAATACCGACTTATTCTTAGTCTAGTTAATCGGCAAATGGATTGATTTAGCCTTTATAAATTATCGATAACTTGTTGAGTCGAGCTTTCTTAAAATTGTCGTATATAAGAACTAGATAATTGTGGATGTGTAATGAAGTAAGTAAATGTAAAGTAAATAAACAAAAATTATAGAGTTTCCAGTGGTGTAATCCTGTCATTCCTCTCTTCCTGGTGATCTTGGATGAAAATTCCACTAGAATTTCTTCCAGATGGCCCGGTTACAAAAAGTTCTGAACTGATAGTCCTTGACTAATCTCTAACTTAACTATCTAAACACTTGTAGAACAGGTAGAATTGCCTCTTCACCAGCTCATCACAACCACAATCCCCCCTGACTGCACTCTACTATCCTTCACACCTTCTTGGTGTTTCAAAGTCTAAACCTTTGATAGAATCAAAATTAAGATTTGAATCAATAACTATGATTCAATTGTGATTTGAGCTTTTCTTCTAGATAAATAAGTTATGCACAGCGCTATATTTCTTCAAATGAATGATCTTTATCTTTCTTGAATGCTAGTGAACACTTGAAGAAATTTCTTGATCTTGCAATTAAGTATTTAGTAGAAATCTTTAAATTGGCTTTTCCCCGTAATTTGATCTTTCTGACTAGATTAATTCTTAGAATTCCTCCTCCTCTCCCCGCTTATTTCGATTAGAAGAGGTCTATTTATAGGGGTAGATATGTTAGGTTTTCTTCCATTCCATATTTCATGTGGTGTTTACCCATGATGTTTATTGATGATAGATCTGTATTGAGTGTAACATGATGTTTTGCTTGCTTCACCAAAATATCTTTGGTAAGTTTGCTTCTCGCTATCATTGTTCTAACAACTTCTTTAAGTGTTATGTTCCTTCTTTCGCTACTTCCATTTCATTTCAGGAGTTCCTAATGCTGATAGTTGATGTAGTACTCCATTTACTTCACAAGAGGTTATAATGCTTCATTTAGGAATTTTGTGCCTCTATCCGATCTTATCATGATAATCTTCAATTCTTTTTCATTCTGAACTCTTCTCAATAAATCTGGTAGTTTCTTGAGAGTTTCCCTTTTCTTGTTCATGAAAATGGTCCAGGTATACTTGGAAAAGTCATCAACCACCACTAAAGTGTACTTCTTACCACTTACACTTACTTGTGTGACTGGTCCAAATAGATCCATATGCAACAGTTGTAAGATTCTTCTTGTTGATTGATGTGGCTTTGACTTGAAAGAGCTTTTGATCTATTTTCCATTCTCGACAAGCATCACAAAGACTCTCTTCTTGAATGTGATCTCCGGTAGGCCTCTACTAGTTTATTCTTTGATAATTTGTTGATTATCTTGAAATTCATGTGAGTAAATCTTACGTGCCAAATCCATCTAGGGGTGATTATTTGTTCTTGACAAGCGAGACATGTTTCGCTTTTGCAGTTTTCCAGTCCACCACATACATGTTGTCTTCTCTTTTCCTGCAAGCACAACTCTATTGGTTTGGTTGTGAATCACCTTTGCAACCTTCTTTGTTGAAGTTCACATTGTAGACTTTGTCTTTGAATTGACTGATGCTTAGGAGATTGAAACTCAATCCATGACATATGCCACATTCTTAATCTTCAAGTTGTTCTTTACCCCTTATGACTTCCCTTAATCTTGCCAAGTTTTTCTTTGCCTTCAAAGGTAAATTTGGGTCCATCAAAAGCTTTGAATTGATCAACAATCCTTTATTTCCGTCATATGTCCGGAACATCCACTTTGTCTATGTACCGGACATCCTACAAAATAAATTAAGCAATTTTAAGTACCCAAACACTTGTTTGGGTCCATACTGTAGCTTTTCATGCCTCACTACCCAGTGTATATCCAAAAGATCTTCTTTCTTGGAGGGTGAAGTCATCCACCTCTTATGTATAAGGCATGGCGTGAATAGCTTCTAATAGGCGTACTAAAATTTCTCTGATACATTTCCTACTTTTGGTGTCTTAGCATCCTATTTCACTTTCCAAAACATAGCAGATGACTTTGTTTTCATGTTGCCTTTTGTATCCAGGACCATGCCTTTCTCTTCGGCTTTTCCCAAATACATTTGGCTTTGTATGAAATGGTTTTATCTTGTATTTTGTCGATTGGAAAATTCCAATCATCTTCGAAGGGTAAAGTATGCCCTTATCTTTCAGAGGCCTTTGCTTTTAGTAAATCGGGTAAGATGATTTACTTTGTCGCTTCACTACTGCTTCGTTTTGACTTCAACAGTGCGGGATGAGTAGTTGAAACTATGGTCTATCCTTTTCTAAACTTTGGTCTAGTTTTGATCCTTAGTCAGATCACTGTTGGACATTGTTTCTTTTTCATCTTGACTATTGTACCCAAGACCAAATCGGATCCAAACCTTTTTGGGGTTTGTAATTGGTGTGATTAAGCTGGTGTAGAGGTGGCCTCAAGTGTGGAAGTTTCCTTAGCTTATACATTAGCGCCGGATAAGTGATCATATGTTTCTTCTTGACTCGGTCAGTGTTCTTCCTTACTAGTTGATTCAAACTTTCAATTTATCCGGTTCTTTCTTTAATCTTTTTAATTTCCTCTATCGAGATTCTTCATTCTTGTTCGAGAATTTCATTTGAAATCATTATGTTGAATTTCTTCAAATATACTCATGAGATTTTGAATTAGATTTTACCAGTCAGTAGGGAAAATAGAATATTGCAAAGGTGTCAGGATGTGGATGCATTAGATGAATATGCATTAGATGGTATATCCGCTGCTTTCAATTTCTTTGAAATTAGACATAAACAAGCTTTGTCATTATACAGCATTTGGTGCACTCACTAGCATTGTCGAGTCATTATCGGATGACTGCCGCTACATCAACTCACTTCTTGATTTCGACGCTTTAATGCTTTCATGCTTCTTTTCTTTTTGTCAGGTGACTTGTATCTCTTCTTTTCTT